>CM017192.1:20261881-20861881 GCA_004837865.1 Musa balbisiana
TTCTATGTATTATGGCATAAAGTACCTAATAGTTATTATATTTATTGATCTTATTGGCTTATTTTATAAAATTTATATGTATGTGTAAATTTTTTTTTAAGTCTTAGAATCTAATTAAGTAAAATTATTCTTAAATAAAATTTTATTTTATTTATTTTAATTTTAAATTTTTTATGTCTTACCAATTAATTGAAGTGGGAGAATACTAGATTGTGTGGTTCTGTTTAATTATATAAGATATATTATAGATCCGATCGGATTCTGATTATAGGTATCGATCAATAAGAAGGAAGATATGATTCATTAGGAGATGACATGGATGAGAGAGACTCTTTTAATTACTTATTCTAGACCATTTGCTCTCACTTATAAATAGATAAGATATCTTAGGGATTCAATACGTGATATTATATTATAATATACATTGAGAAATTATATATTTTCTCTCATTTTCCTTTAGTATTTATTCCATCGTTTATAGTGGTTTTATGAAAGGTAAAAAAAGAGGAGAAAGCGAATCTAGTTCTCTTTACATATTAGTATCGTTGTTTCCTTCTTATCAAACGATAATATGCTTACAAATCAAATAAAAATTTATGATGTTTAATTTTTTTCACATAATATAAATATGATTATAATTTTTATGCTTACACCAATGATATCTCTTATGTCATGTATTTTTTTTTTAACGTTTTAATTATTTCATTTGGGACATACTTGGTATATACTATTGGCTCAAAATATGCACATGTTGAGGCGTAAAAATCTCTAGTTATTGATGACGGTGTCACTAGGAATAATGATGGAAAAGAAGTAACATCTTTGAGCTTTGATGTTATCTAATCAATCAATAGGTTATCCAGTTTTGTATCTGATTTTTAATATATTGATGTTGTTTTACGTTGATGCTCTTTCTCTTTCACATATCTATCTTTTAGATTTATTTTGATGCTTCTGACATGAATAAGAATTACCAAGTCATGACATTTACCTAATAAATATTAATTTATTATTTAATTTTCAAATGTAAGACTATTGCTGTATCAGAGAATTGTCTCTAACTTAAAATCAGAAAATAATCGATGACCTTTTGTGTTGTGCTTTCTATCCTTTCATTTACTTAATTGTCATGAACCTTCCTTCTGTCTCCCATTATCCTGCACTACTTTGTTGAGACACACCATGTACCTTTTTTATATGACTGACTTGTACCTTTCCAATATGAGTACATTCACATCAATATGTAGATATGGAACTTCAAAGTCAAATCACTAAAACAGGGCCCAAAATAACCTAACCTTTGAGTAAGTACTAGTTAGTGCAAGATTAAATCTAGAAAAGCAGCCTCTCATGGGGGGGTTTCTGCTTATATTCTTATTTTCTTAAGATGCGGTAGAGGGCAATCAGATTTTACACTAACTTGGCTTAGTGCTTGGGTTTGCTAACCAAGTTAAGTCAAATATCCCTATGTTGAGTTACTAGTCTTGACCACAAAGGTCCTCTTTCATTTTCGCACCATTGAACTACTGTTGGATACCACTAATATAATAATCACTTTCCAAATGCTGTCTAAGATATTATCATACCATCATCTATGTATACAGGTTAGGTATCCGATTCTATTAACTCCGGTAGAGAAGCAAGTGGCTTAGGGATGTGTCTTGCTTTTCGCCAATCGGTAATAACTCTTAAAATTTTCTATAGCAAAAAAATCATGTATTTTGATTTTAACCAATGTTTACTAAAAACATGTTTGATGGTTTTCTAACTTATGAAGTTTCTACTTTGGTTTTTCATTATAGATAGTTTATCAGGTATACGATATCGTGGTCATCTTGTTTTGTTCTTTTAAATAATGGGACTATCAAGGAAAATATTGTAATGTTTTATTATTTCTATTATTCAAGTCATTTCACATATAAATTAAATTGGAACTGAATATCATGATAACTACTAAAAAAAGTTTTAGATTGATCGAACCGCACAAGAGGGATATGGTGATCGAGTTTCAAAAGGATAACAAATTAAAATTATCATGAGGTATGAATAATGAAGTAAAATAATAAAATAAAATAAAATATTTCTAATAAAAAAATCAACAATATTAAATCAAAATTTTAAACCATCATTTTTGTATTTATAATGTATCTCTCAATTTTCCTTCAGTTTTTAATACAATGTTTTGCTCATAATTTAGAAATTTAAAGTTATAATATGTTTATTTTTTGCTTGTCAATATTATATTTAACTTTTCATATAGTTTGGATTTTCCCTAGTTTTAGGGAATCTGAATTTATTCTATTTACCAATTAATTTTCTCCTAATTTAAAATTTTTTAGTTATTTTTATTCTTAATGAAAGCATTAAATTTGTTTTTAATAAATTTTGGAACAACTTTTTAATTATAGAACCTAAACAATAAAATTTCACCGCTTTCAATGAACTATAGAATAATTTTTATAATTATATAATTCCAATTATTAGTTTTCATATTTTTGAATGCAAACAACAACTTCCTCTACTATCTATTTATACCTATAACATTTAAATTCATGTTCCTATTAGTAATTTTTAACCAACTGTTTATTATATTCTCAATACTAATTCTCAAGGTTTGATTTTGTATAGACCAGGTATATTTAGCCCCTTTCCATATTGATAAGTACCTATAATATCCTTTATTTTTTTTAATTATTCATGAGATCCATATTTTTTTTATTATTTTAATAGATAATATATTTAATAATTTTTTATATTAAATATTTTTATTTTTTAAATTATAAATTTTATTCTTATATTAAATAATTTTATTTTTAAAATTATAGGGATCTAATTATGAATCATAAGAATTTAAATAGAATTCGTAAAAGTTTTCACATTAATTTAGCAGAGGAGAAAAATATAAAAATAATGAAAAAAAAAGAGAATATAGAGGATATGCGTTACTAAGTAACCTAAGAAATGTGCCACCCATACTTATATTTTTTTACGTCTATAATTTTTTGTTGAATGCTTGTCATATTATAACATTTTGTGTAAGTAAAATCTAAGTAATTAAAGAAGAAAAGTAAAATTTTTTTATCAAATTAGAAATTTGTTGCGATTTACCTTGGACTAGAGAAGAGAAAGGGAATTGAAGGAGAAGAGGAGGAGAAGTGTTGCTTTGGCTTGAGAATTTTAGACTAATTTAACACCCTTAGGATTAGTTATTTCTAAGACAAGTGTTTTATCTAATCCTACAGTGATTTTTATCTTTGATTCCTTCTACTTTATAGAATTTTTCACTTTCTAATAGCATTAAACTTAATTGAGCTACAAATTTACTATTCTTGGATTTATGAGAATCCTGACCCATCTATCTTATTTTGACTATAACATTTTGAGCAAAATTCTGATTTAAGCAGAATTACCTTTGTTAGAAGGTAGACTCTTAAATCTTTTTTTTAGTATCTTATCTGAATAATTTAAAATATAAATACTTATTCAAACTTCTATTTTAGTTGAGTACTTAAATTATATTAAACAGAGACACAACAATCTAACCTTTTCTTGGTTATAATGATCTATATAAAATTTTGATTTAAATATAATTTCTTTCATTAAAACATGACTATTATATCTTTCTATTAATATCTTATAAGAGTAATTTGAAGTACAAATATCTATCCAAAGATTAATTTCAATTGATCTCTTAAATTCTGCTAAATAGAGACAAGTTGATTCTAACTTATCCGTATTCAATTATTTATAATTTTCTATAAATAACTCTAATTTATACGAAACTTACTTTCTTATATATATATATATATATATATATATATATATATATATATATATTTTGACGATAATTTACTTGAATAAATTAGAGTATAATTTCTTATCCAAATATCTAGTGCAATATACCTTATAAATTCTACCAGAATAAATTTATTCACAAATTTACTATCAAATTTACTAAATCTTGCTTCTACCTTTTTGAACTTGGTTTTAGTTAAAATTAGTTAAAATTAAAAATATATATATATTAGGATATTTTTTTTTCTCCTAGTTTCTTGGTATACCAATTAAATTTAAATAAAAATAAAATATATTTGTCATAAATGAATGGAGTATTTACAAATTTATAAATTCTCCACTGTTTGGGTGGATACCATTTCAATGACCCATACATATTGAATAAAAGAATCTTCCACATCCATATTGCATCGCCAAATGGCTGCATTTGATCCTACACATTTTGAAGGATTTGAGAATTTGTTACGCGGTCGGGACCAACTAAATGACATGCACATTCAAATTGGATCAGCAACTAAATGAAAACAACCACATGGACTTTTAAAAGAATGAATGATATCTATTGAGCCATCCGATGGGTTAGCAGTGTATCTATCTCTTGCACAAGTGATGATTTTAAGTTTGAATCTAATCTATGTATAAGCGATATGTATATTATTTAATATAATAAAACAATATTTTTTTAATTATTAAAAACTAATGACATAGAATGATAGGCATTGAAATTTATGCAACTCTACTTTATGAATAATAAATACTATTAAGCCAATTGGTCCTTGTCTTTATTTAATAAGCATTATCAACATGATCTAAGCCATAATCCCAATATCATGGTTTGACCATAGGTTAATCAATGATATAACAAATTCTATGATAAGCTTCACCTGATAGCAGACTCGTAAGGAAATGCCAAATTCCTATCCAAGGCAAATAGGTGAGATTCTAGTAGGTAAACAATAGAATGATCCACTGTATCGGTTGTTATTTACACTCGTGCAACTAATTCAAAAGAATAATGGAAATATCCAAAATTTTAAGGAGTCCAGAAATGGAAATGATAAAGAGATATTGTAGATCTCAAATGCATAAATATGCACATCACTTGACGAACATGAACACTATGGCAAAAGTAAGCATTCATTGATAGGAATTTTGTGTTGTAACTGAATGAATACCTTTATCGTTTAGTACTTCAGCTAATCACTGGTATAAGGGGTGCACTTAGAAGAAAGCAATGCCAAATTGTTTAGTTGATGTAAGCATCTTAGCTTCAGTTTAGCAATAAAACACAAAATAATTGATATTATTATTAATAGTAAAAAGTGAAAATATAAAAGAGACTATAAGGTTGATGGGGCTTTATGATAGAGAAGTTCTACTAGGGTTTTACTCCCTCCCCATCTCCCATGATCATTCGTGGTTCTTTGTAGGGGTGATAAGACATTACTTCTTTGATGATGATAAGGGTTTGGTGCTCCACTCTAAAGATATTTAGGAAGGCTTTTAGGATTCTAATAGAGAAATTGTATAGGCTTTTAGGACTCTATACATGTCTTCCTATCTTCCTATTGAGGGAGTTAAGGGTGAAAACTCTATTTTAATCACAAGCATTCCTTTAAATATAATGGAATTGTACTCTTTCCATATAATTGTGTCAACCAATCTATCACGTATTGAAGTAATCGTGTCTCCTTCTTTGGGTAAGAACGTGATGGAGGCCTCGCGTGTGATAGAGTCCTCTTTTCATATTTTTTTTCAAAGAATTACAACTAAAGGAGATTGATTATGGAATCACATCTATAATGAGGAGAGAGACACGCTTAGATAAGATCAGTTTCCTCTCCCACACCCATGATTCAAAATCCTAGAATAGCCTCAATAGTAATTCAAATATGATATGATTGGTAGTTCCTCCAATCCAGTGCTAATAGTGAATTTCAACGATTCTACAATCCATGCAGATTTGGCAACAAGCATGATTGGACGCAATCAACGAGCAATTTCCTCCTCGACTACATGCAGCTTTCCCTCCTTAGGCCCGCATCCATTCCTACGTTGTTAGTAAGAGGAGCCACACAAATGTAGGTTTGGATCCCCCTTCATATTTTGACTTGATCCAGTGTTAAGCTGATTACGCCTAATACTAATTCCAAGGTAGCAATAAACTTCTCTCCCTTAGACAAGGTTGGTATCTCTTCTTCATCCTCCATTCCTTCTATTGAAAATGTTGATTGATCTAGTAACGAGTCTTGGAGCTATCATTTTTATCCTCTCACCAATCTAAAAATTGTTCACTTTATCATGAGGATCCAGTTTTCTCTTATGATAGTATTCTTCAAATGAAAGCTTTCGAAGATGAGATAAATGAAGGGGACGAATTTTGGAAACATTCACTGGTCATATATTTTGTTCGGTTTCGCCCACCCTTTAATGCTATCAAGAATCATATTAATACTATATGAAAACTTATTGGGACCCTCAAAGTATTTTCAATGGAAGCAAGATTCTTTATTTTCAGATTCAGTAATCAAGATGATCTTACCAGAGTTATGAAATCTGGCCCGTGGTATATTCATAATAGATTGCTTATTCTACGTCTTGGGGTCATGAGGCTCAATTAAAAAAACTATATAATGTGTACCACTATTCATATGGACTCTCAAATTTCTAACTTCTATAGCCAGCGGAATCAGTATAACCCCCATTTATGGATAAACCTACCAGTAGAAGAGAGCGGGTTGATTTTGCTAAAGTTTTTCTTGAAGTTCCTACATGTAAAGAATTATCATATACTATTAAGGTTGAGTATGATAAGAAGCCTGCGAGATGTTGAATATCATATTTTGATGATGAAATATTCTATTATTGAATGATGAATATTCTCATGTAATTGTTGAATCTCATATTTTGATAATAAAATTAATTGATAGTATTAATCTGATTTGTGATTTGAGTGACGTAGGAAGCTTCGATTAGGAAGAGATAATTAAAAGCAGGAAGAATCATGTTGGCCAGAGTGGAACATATTAGAAGATTGGATGTCAAGCCGGAGGATCGATCGATGTATCAACAAAAAGCCTCGGGCCATGGGTTTGGGCGTCGAGCCAAAAAAGAGCGAAAATTGCACGAAGAAAATCGAAGTTACGGAAGTTAACTAACCGATTGGGCAATAGACTACAAGAGAGGACGATGCACTAAAGAATCAGATGAAGCGTCAATAAACCAATGACATGCCATACAATATTTAATTCAAGCTTTGTAATAATTATCTACATCAGAGTAAGTTTTAGGCATAATTAGGTTGAAATTGGGTCAACTCAATTAAGGGCCAATTAAGCCTAAGTTTGGGCTGTGTTGGGCTAAGTGAAAGACCGAAACAGTGACCCAACAAGTAGAACCATTATGGCACAATCTTTGAGACTATCAAGTAGTGATATCACCCAAACACAGTCTCCCAAGCGATGGTACTACCCAACATAAGCGATGGTATTGCTAGTACCCCGAAAACCGGGGATGAGACACTTTTAAGCTCCAAGTTTGAATCCACTTGAGACTTCTAAATACTACTCTCATCCATGGTTAACAAACATAAGAATTGAGAGAAAAAAATAGAAAAATATTATTATAATCTTATGAGAACTCCTCTCAAGCTCTAAGTGTTAGTGTGATTTAAGAGAAGAGTAAGTAGGAGTGTAAAGGTTCTCTCTTGAACCTATCGAAAGGAGAATTGAGTGTAAAAAGGTAGTTGATCTTCATCTGTTGAAAGAAGATCATTAGTGGATGTTAGTGGCCTCGACGAAAGAGAAATTAGTGGAGTAGATATAGGTCACGACGATCGAACCACTATAAAAATCTGGTTTGTATTTACTTCTTGCTATTTACCTTTATTACAAACTGAATTCTTACTACTTTCACTAAGCTTCCGCACGCTTTCAAATTAAACATTTCTGATATCAGTTTTTATTAAATGAAAAGATTTTTAAAATTAACGTTTTTATCCGCTGCACTAATTCACCCCCCCCCCCCTCCTTTTAGTGTCGTTCTTGATCCTAACAATTTATATCAAAGCCATAATTTTTTTCTCATTTGGTTTAACACCCAAGAGAAATGGCTCTTTTCAGCTTTCAAGAGGGCTTTTCTATTATTCGTCTTCTCAAGTTCAATGGGACAGACTACACTTATTGGAAAACTTGGATAAGAGATTTTTTTATTTCCTTGAACCTTGATTTATAGAATATTATTGAAAATAGATTTGAAATGTCTTCTTTTCCAATGAACGATTGAAATGAGTTGAAGAAGAAGACTTTCTCTTTAAATACCAAGGCTATGAATGTCTTATTTTGCGCTTTAGATAAAAATAAGTTCAATCGAGTATCTATTTGTGAAACCTCTTTCGATATTTGGCATACTCTTGAAACCACACATGAAGGCACTAGTAGAGTAAAAGATTCTAAGATAAATCTTTTGATGTATGATTTTGAATTGTTTCATATAAAACTAAATAAAATCATTGGAAACATGTACACTCATTTTACGGATATCGTCAATGGTTTAAAAGCACTTGGTAAAAGTTTTTCGAATTTTAAACTTGTTAATAAGATATTAACATCCCTTCCAAAAAGTTGGGATCCTAAAATAATGATAATATAATAATCAAAGAACTTGAACCATTTTACGATTGAAGAACTTATTGGGTCCTTGATGACCTATGAAATGACGTGCAAGGCACATTATGAACTTAATGAACATGAGAACAACCTTTTAAAGAATAAAAAAGATTTTGTACTTAGAATAAAAGAAGACCACTTGAGAGAAAACTCAAATGATGATAATAATAATGATCTTAAACTCCTAACAACAAATTTTATAAAGTTTATAAAACAATAATTAAAGAATAAAAATAAACTTAAAAGAACACAACTACTTGCTATGAATGCAAGAAGTTGGGTCACTCCAAATATGAGTATATAAAACTGAAGATAAAGTTGCCAAAAGACGAATTGAGTGCATTTGAAGATGAGGAGTAAACCGATGAAGACGAAGTGGCAAACTTAGCTTTGGTGACTCTCAACAATGAGGTAACTAAAACTCCTTTACCTTATTTTAAAATTATTTGATGCATTTCATGAGTTGTTCTTAAATTAGTTTAGAAAAATTATATATAATTTTTTTAAAAAAATGATCATGAAAATTATATGTTTTATGATAAAAGAACAAAATGTTAGATTTAAATCTAATACTTGTACATGTAATAAGATTAATTCTATGTATATTTTTAAGAAACAATAATATATATCTCGATGATTTTCGTATTATTATTTAAAATGTTTTATGTTTAATGAAATCATGTTTGATGATCTAATAATACATAATGATCATGCTTAATGAGTTTATATTTCGAAATTATACATAATAATTCTTGTGATTTATGGGTTATCGATCTTTACTGTAATGAAAGTTTTTTTTTATTTTAAACGTTGATGCATGTTTTTATTTGGCATAAAAATTTAGGTATGCTTATATGAAATCAATCATATGAATTGAAACACTAAAAAGAGGAAAGCTTTCTTCATGAAATTTTTTTTTCTCTACTTTATCAATTTTTCAAAAGGGAAATTAATGAATCTATTTATGCTATTTTATAAATCTCTTGAACTATTAAAGTGATTTTGATGACATAGATTTGAATGAGTTATTAATCCAAATCACGATCTTGATTTCTCGATATTTGATGTTTGAAATTTTTCTATGAATTGAGATCATTTTCTCCTTTTTTTTTTGTTTGCTATTCACTAAAGAGAATATTTATCAAAATAAATCATGTCTTTTGGTATTCACATGATCTTATCTTTCATGATATGATTTTTATAATTCCTTGTATTCATGAAGTATATCTCATCACCAAAATTTTCTTGTTATCCTTAATATAATGATATGAAATTATGCAATATTCATGATATCATATTGATGCATACAAATGAGAAGTTATAATCATGCATGATAGGATGTAATGTAATTTGGTAAATTGATACCATCATGATGTAAAATATTTATGATTTGGAATGATGCATGCAATACTTATGATTTTATTATGATGATATATACGATGTATTACATATGATGTGAATCATGATTAAAATTGATTTGACTTGAATTCAAGGTTTATCTCAATTATGATATATTGCAATAAGAATGACACTTTATCTTTATCATAATTTGAAAATTGATATAAAGAGAAATGAATTGTACCATTGTTTTATTATTCCCCTCATTTTACCAATGACAAAGGGGGAGAAAGAATTACTAGTGTGCACATCTCAAAAGAGAAAGATTATACAAAAATATGCTAGTTTGCTCATCTCAAAAAAAGCAAAGATTGCTAACTTGTATATTTCAAGAAGCAAAAGTTACTTTCTTGAACATCTCAAATATTGCTAGCTTATATTTTCTAAAATAATATAAAAATTTACTAGCTTGCAAGATATAAAACTTGCTAGAATTGTTAGCTTGAACATTACAAAGGAAGTAAAAAATTACATTTCTAAAAAGAGAAGAAAGAACTCACTGGCTTGCATGTTCTAAAGTGATAGAAAATTTGCTAAATTCCTATGCTTATATCTCTAAATCTTGAAAGTTGCACTTCTCCATTTTATTGATGACAAAGGGGGAGAAGATATGATGATATAAGAATCATAGTAGGATATAATATACTTTGATATTTTGATACCATGATGATTTAAATGATGCATGTAAAACTTATGATAATGATGCATGCAATGCAATGTAATGATATGCATATAATGTGTTACAAATATTCACGATGAAATATTGCTTTGACTTGAATTCAAGATTCTATCAATATGGCATATTGATAGGGGGAGTTAAGATTAACTCCATCATCAATTGGTTTTCATTATATAAAAGGAGGAGATTGTTGAATCTCGGATTTTGATGATAAAACCAATTGATAGTGTTTATTTGATTTGCGCTTTGTGTGGCGCAGGAAGCTTCGATTAGGGAAAGTCAATTAAAAGCAGGAAGAATTATGTTGGGCCAGAGTGGAACATGTTAGAAGATTGAACGTCAAGCCGAAGGATCGATCGATGTATCGACAAAAGGTCTCGGGCCATGGGTTCGAGCATCGGGCCAAGAAGAGCAGAAATTATATTAAGGAAATCAGAGTTGCAAAAGTCAACTGGCCGATTGGAAAATATACCATAAGAGAAGACGATACGCCGAAGAATCAGATGAAGTGTCGATGAACCAATGACATACCGGACAACATTTGATTCAAACTTTATAATAATTATTTAGATCGGAGTAGGTTTTAGGTGTAATTAGGTTAAAATTGAGCTAACTCAATCAAGAGCCAATTGGGCCCAAGTTTGGGCTTTGTTGGGCTAAGTGAAAGGACCAAATAATGACATAGGTGAAAACCGTCGTGGCACAGTCTCCGAGATTATGTCAGATGATGGTACCTCTAGTCTAAGCGGTGGTATCACCCATACTCAGTCTTCGAGACTGTCAAGCGGTGGTACCACTAGTCTGGGTGGTGGTACTGCCTAGACACAGTCTCCCAAGCGATGGTATCGCCCAGCACAGGCGGTAGTACCGCCAGTACCCCGAAAACTAGGGATGAGATACTTTTAGGCTCCAAGTTTAAATCCACTTAAGACCTATAAATACCCCTCTCATTCCTGGTTAACAAACACAAGAATTGAGAGAAAAAAAGAGTAAAAAAACGCTGTTGTAATCTTATGAGAACTCCTCTCAAACTCTAAGTATTAGTATGGTTTAATATAGGAGTAAGTGGAGGTGTAAAGGTTCTCTCCTGAATCTATCAAAGAGAATCGAATGTAAAAGGGTAGTTAATCTTCGCTTATTGAAAGAAGATCCTTAGTGGATGCCGATGATCTCGACGGGAGAGGAATCGACGAAATGGATGTAGGTCACGACGATCGAACTACTATAAAAATCTAGTTTGCATTTATTTCTTACTATTTATCTTGATTGCAAACTGAATTCTTATTTTTACTAAGCTTCTGCATGCTTTCAAGTTAAGTATTTCTGATATCGATTTTCATCGAATGAAAAGATTTTTAAAACTGACGTTTTTATTTACTATACTAATTCACTCCCCATACCGTTCTTGATTCTAATAGTAATATGTTTCGTTATGCAACCAAAAAATATCCAAAAGTAATAAAAAAAACTATATCCAAAAGATAATATCGTGATGTTGTTGAATCCGGTAGTTATGAAGTTAAAACCCTAAATTCTATAAATAAATTAGAAGATATCTATCCAATAATTAATAAAAGGGAGGCCATAGTGAAAAATAAGCCACCATGCCTAGTGTAAGGAATACTATCAACATATTTTTCTTTTTATCCATGGTGAAAAATGCCAATGAGAGATGATCACCACTTCGACCGTGGCGGGTTTTCTAATATTATTTTGAGTGTGAAAAAGATAAGGGTTGCTAACTTAGACCCCTTGAGTAAACCTTCTAAACTCATTTTTATTTATGATAAATTTTGGAATGTAAAATATTAGAGACTTAATACCCCTTATAAACAACAAGTTGTTAGGGATACTATTATTGCTCAATATTATATTGAATGCTTCTTTATTATGGAGCCAAGAATTTAATAAATTAAAGTCAAATCTATTTTTAAAAACCTATTTCGAGATTGGAGATATCATAGAAATTAAGATTTTGGGTTTTCTTGGATTTAGTATATTTGAAATCCATTATCTGTGTTCATTGTTTCTTGAGGACATTCATTCATAAGAATCTTTCTAACTTTTCTATGGTCTATGGTCTCTATGTTGTAGACTCTATACTCCAATATTGTAGAACTATTCAAGGCTCAGGGGTTGTGATGGGCAACTTTAATACAGTTTTCTATCCTAAAAATAAAGTGAGTGATCTCACTATTCCAAACTCAACAATTACTAAAGTCTTGAATTACCTTATAGAATTGGGCTTATTTGACCTAAAAATGAAAAAGGCATTACATGATCAAATAAAGTAGCTGCAACGTATTAAGTGCAAGCTGGATCATGTTCTAGTTAATAATATTAGATTTCTAGCTTTGTTGACTCAGAAACATAGTTTCTTCCTCTAGATATTTTGAAATACACGCCATGGTTGTTATTCATAATAGCAAACTATAAAAGGGTAATAAGAGCTTTCGCTTCCTCAAATATTATTAGACTTCTCATTCGGAGTTTTTGAAGGTAGTGGACGAGGTTTAGAACTCTTTATTGGATACAAGGGCCATACCCCCTTTACTTATATGTTTATTCTAGTTCAAATGTTAAAATCTCATAAGTCAAGACTTAAAATTTGGTCTTGGATCATCTATCAATAATGTAAGAACTCTTTGAAATCCATTTGAAACCCATCACATCTAATCTGAAAAGACATTGGTTCTTCCCTTGTATATGAAAGTCTTCGTAAACATGAGTAGGCCTTTCACTTTGAGCTTTGTAAACTTGTTGAAGCTGAAGAACCTATGCTTAGATAGAAATCTAAAGATCTTTAGCTAAAGTTGGATGATGCAAATTCTTATTACTTCTTTTGGTCCCTTCATGCTTGAAGGAGTCATTGATAGAAGATAAGATTTCCCCAACTATATGAGGAAATTTTTCTATTCTGTTGAGAAAAATCCTCTATTCTGTTGAGGTAAATCCTTCCTCTAAATAGGAGAGGGAACATGTTAATGTATTTAAGCTACTTCACATTCTTCAATAAAGCTTCTTCAGTAATTCATTTTCTATCTCTTTTCTAACGGTCATAACTCTTTTTTTTTCCTTGATGGATTCCAATGGTAATATATTAAAAGTGACCAAATTCAAGAAGCTACCAACTATTATGAAAATATATTCAGTCCTTTTTTGTCTCATAGATGCATTTCACTCCTAGAAGGTTCAAAAACTATCAAATGAATCCAAATCGACCCTTGTGCAACCCATTGCTCCTAAGGAGGTTATTCTAAAATCTAACCTAGATAATGCTTCGGGAGTCAACGACTTTAATGCTCACTTTTATATCTCTTGCAGGCATATTATAGAGCGAGATGTTATTGCAAACTATTAATGATTTTTTCATCTTAGGGAAGCTACTTAGAGAGGTAAATATCACATCTCTTATTCTTGTCCCTAAGAATAAGAATCCTCAATATTTTGAGGATTTCAATTTCTTTCGATTTGTAAAGTTCTCTGTTGGTTCATATCTAAGATTATCTCTAATAAGTTGGCTAAGGTACTCCATAACATTAGCGATGCAAATCAACATGCCTTTTTAAAATAATGATTAATTCATGAAAACATAGCTTTGTGCCACGAGATCATACACAACTATAATCTCAACAAAGGCCCTCCAAGAATAAGTTTGAAAACTAACCTTCATTAGGCTTATGACTCAGTACATTGGGATTTTCTCCATTTCTTAGAGCTCTATAGCTTTCTTGCACAGTTTATAAAGTGGATTCAGGCTTGCATTACACACTCAATGTTTACTATAAATCCAAATAAAAAAAAGTGTAGGGTTCTTTAAAGGGAGAAGGTACCTTAGACAATGCTATCATCCCATGGCCCCTTACCTATTTCTAATTGTCATGCAAAATCTTTCTCATTGGTTAAATCAAGTCGCTACCCAATGAAATGAAACATTCATTCATACCAGCATTGTCATATACACTTGGTTATATTCACCTTATGTTTGCAGATGATCTCTTCATCTTTGTAGCTGTAAATTTATCTTCAACTATTTCCATTTGGGATATCCTACTTTAATTTGCAAACGGTTTGAGCTTGGGAATAAATAGTAGGAAATCTCTCTTTTTCTTTGTGAGATTCCCTAGATAAACTCAGCAAGACATCATTAGCATTTTGAAATATATGCCTATCGGTATTCTCTCTGTCACTTTCTTGGGACCCCTCTTATCGACAAAATATTATCGATTGTATTCTCCTCATATAATCCGTAGAATAAAAAAATGAAACACTAAAATGGTAATTGTACCTATTTATGCTAATTGTACCTACTGATCAAATCAGTTATGATGGGAAAAAAAATTATTCTAATGTAGCATGTTCATTTTTCTACAATGGTAATTCATCGATTAGAATAAATAATGTCCTGATTCTTATGAAAAGGGGATGACAATAAAGGCCTCCACAAAGTTGCTTTGCATGAAGAGAGTCTCGGGATTTGGAGTCTTTAAATCCTAAATCGAGCATGTTTACTTCAGTTCATCTGAATAATAACCTCTAAGAAGGATTTCCTTAGGGTCAAATGGATTGTGGGATGATATTTGACTCGAAACTTTATTTGGACCATCTTAACTCTTAGTGTTTACTCGTGAGCTTCAACAATATATTGCAAACAAAGGTACATATTGAATCTCATGGTTTTTCATATAATTGAAAATGAGAATGATTATTTTTTGTTTGCTTGATCCATGGTACCCTAAAGGTATCTAAAACTCCCTTCAAAGAACTATTTTGATTATGAATTTATGCTTAACTTTTTAACTGAAGTTTCTAAAATTTACAAGGATGGAACGTATGTTATTGGTCACCCTCACTCGTCGACTTTAATCCCTATTTGGGATGCCCTAGTTGACATTATCACTTTTTAGCATACTCGAAAAGATAGCATGTTTTGGAAATTATTATCATCCGACGATTTTACTTTTATATAGTCATGGATGAACTTACTAATATGGTAGCTTGGAGTAATCTTATTTAGTTTAAGAGTAATATACTATAGTATTTCTTCATCTATTAGCTTGTTTGTTTAAATAAGTTGAGTATATTAGATAGACTAACAAAGTAGAGAATTTGTACTACGTATGCGATTAAGGATACGAAAGTGTTTATCATTTACTCTTTGAATGCACTTTTTAAGTATGTGTGTGAGGAGCCATTTTGAGTAGATATAATCTATCTCACTCTCCATACGTGTGTAATGCTGAATTGGCATGTGTATGCAATAATTAAAACAACAATAGTTTCATAAGCAAATCAAAAACTATTTGTCACAATTATTATCTATCATATGTGGATTGAGTTATACATGATGTAAGAGATTACATATCTTAGATCTAAATGAAACACCTAAATATATTATTATCTAAGTCGTTATGCATGATGTAAGAGATTACATATTAAAATCACAACTGTAGCTAACACTATATCGACTCGGGCATTGTTGTAAGTTGGAATCTATTTCTAACTTTGTATCTCCCAAGTCTACATGACACCTTTGGATCGTAACCATAAAGGGTATTACTACCATGCATATTAATACCTTTTTCTTGGCTTCCATGGCTAGGTTAGGATATGTGTTTCGAAAGTCCATTTTTATTATTCCAAAGATAAATCGAAGGAATATCTAATTCTACTATATAAATTATAGGCATAGAAAATGATTTATGTTAATTATCACTAAGTCCATGGATATACTCAATAGATATTGAAGTGCATCGTAATATTATTGGATTACCTTAGTGTTCATTCATTCTTTTTTGAAGTGTTTTGAAAATTAAGGTTTCTCTTTTATCTATCAAGAAATTAACTGATCAATCAATTTCCTTACACATCTATGTAATTCCGAAGAGAAGATTTTACTGTCTCCTTCAAAGTTCCTAACTGAATCATTGATGTTGATTGAAGTTAGATGCATAAAAGCGAGAATATATGACATGATTTCTATGAGTCTTGTATGTGATTTATTTATCTCACTAACTATGAGATTAGTCTCCTCGTGAGATGTATTTGATGCTTTACACGTGATAGTGATTTTTGTATTTTGTAACCATACTAATCTTTAACACACTTTTTTTCTCCTTAATATATATATATATATATATATATATATATATATATATACATATATAAAATAAAGGTTAAAGAAAAAATGTTTTAAATAATAGTTCTGGTACTAGTATAGGAATCTTGTAAGATAGATTAGTAAGGTACAATATGGGTCACCATTGCTCACCAATAAAAGAAAATTACCTATGAGTGCCTACCAATACAGTTTGGGGCGACATGTACACTGGTATATCAGTATGCCATTTAAACTATACGCTTGGTATAGCATGATATAGAAGTAAAGTGAGATGAGAGATAGAGGCAGTCAACCATCTTTCTTATCTGATCTAATTAAGTTCAAATAAGAAGAGAAACATATAACAAAAAGAGATAAATCATATGATCCGAAGCAGATTTTTACCTAAAAATATTCTAGGAAACTTTTGATGTTAAAGAAAGAATGATAGCTTTCACCACGGTTCAGTTCAATCCGGAATCAAATTAGCTCGCTAATTTATTAGTTCTCAATAGAATTGGAACATATTTTGGACAGTTTAATTTTATTTTTGGATTATAAAAAATTAAATTAACGTTTCCAATTCCAACTCGAATCATTAGTTCCATAATTTAAAAGAAAAAATTGGTCAAACAAGCTTCACCAACCATTAAGCCACCAACTGTTTGAGCTCCAACGATACAGCGATCGATAGTTTGAGGGTTTGAGGGGTTGGAGGAGTAAATAACCACTTGTTTGCCCATCTAATAGTTATATATTTTCAGGATAATTATTTTATAATTATAAAGTATAAAATATTTTAAAAAAAATTATCTCTTCCAACAGCTAAATAACCACTAGTTTTGGGGCATTTTAGAGAAGAAGACCATTTGAAAAATCTATATACTTACATACCTCTCGTTCTTCCTCACATATTTGATTAAGCTTTCATAATACTCTTTTAAAATATCTTAAGCTCTCTCCCTAATTCCAATGATAAGTGAAAGCTACTACTTCACCAAATCATTCATGCTCAAGGAAAATTTTGAAGGTTCGATCATGATAATCCAAGAAATCCAGTACATCATTATTGAGTTAGAGAAATTCGATATAATGACCAAAACAATCAAGTCAGACTTCTTCAAGTTTCATTTCAGTTGCTTCTAAGTGATCTACAACTGTTACTCTCAAAATTTCAAATTGAAAGAAAATGGATATGGGACCTGATATGGAAAAAAACCAAATACAAATTTTCAAGTATCTAACTAACCCTACTTTTCATTATTATGTTGAAAAAATGATGAAGAACTAGCTATATCTATTTCCGTCGAATATTTATCTTTTAATTTTGGTGAAAAAGTCAACCTTGTTGATTATTGTCAAAGCGGTTTAAATTATGTTGTGCCATGTATTTCTTATTCTACTCTTACTTGCATTGTGCATAATCCTGGGAAAAAAAAGAGATTTATTAGGAATGATAACTAACAAATGCACTCCTATATAGGTATCACATGTTATTGAAATGATAGTGATTCGACCATGCAAAAAAATTATTGCCTTTGGAGTTTTTAATTAATGACATACTACCGATAACATTTGTATAATGATAAAAAATTATTTTAGTATAGTACTAATTAGTTTTTAAAAATTGTTTCAATTGATCTTGATAATATATCTACAAATACCACTTCTACTCCTAAATTACAAGAAGCGTGTTAATCGGTGGTTTTCTTTTTTCATATAAGGTATTCTTGTCATGTTTTAAATTTATATATCTAAGAAGGTTTTAGTTTTCTTGAAACTTTTCTTTCTCCCATTAAGCAGATTATTTTTTTCAACCACAAATAATAAAAGAGTTGACTATATTTTATAAATTAAATGACAAAAAGCCTAAAAGATTTACTAGGGATGTTCCTACCTAATAGAATTATAATTATGAATTATTTGATGAAAATTTTAATATAAAAAATTATTATGTGATTTATTATAAATAATGTCAAACAAATCAATTATATCCACAACATTGAAATGTTTGTGAAAAAAAATTTAGAATCTTTAAAATTTTACACCATATTCAATATTTATTATCTTATTATGCATATATTTTTAATTATTTATATTAATTTTATTAGTGCTTTAAAAGAATATCAACATGATTATGATTTAAATATGATTATCATGGCAATGAAAATAAAATAGATAAATTATTTTCTTGACATTCCATTGATTTATCTTGCTGTTTTTGTTTTTGATCTTCATACTAGAATAGATAGTTTGAGTGATTATTTAAATATTTATTATGAAAGTTTATATATGATTAAAAGTTAATACTGATAACAAAATAGTTAAATAAAAAACTGATCATTAACTTCTATGACCATTATAATGCAAATTATATTAGACGACAAACTATATGAACCTTTTTCATGTACGAATCAAGTTAGTAAGAGTAATAGAATAAGGGAGAGATTATTATTATAAATACAAAAAAAATAAAGGGAATTCTTAGGCTCAAATTTGGAGCTTGAAATTTATCTAATAACCGTTTTGAGTTTAACGACAACATTATGGGTATAAAGTTTTTAATTTTTGATTGATGGGCACAATGTACAATTACCTTTTTCAATTTTAGCGATGATTACAAGGAAAATATTAGTAACTCTGATGTTAATAATAGATAGTTGTAGGGTAAGCTTTCAGCATGGTTTCGGATGGAACTCGTTCAAATATGTCTCCAAATTAGTTGAAGTTTAAACATATATTAATAATTAGACTAAGGCGAAATGAAAAAAATAGATTGTCCATAAAGAAAATAACTACTTATTCAGAGTATCAACCATGGGAACGATCGTAACAACTAAATATTAAAATTGATGGAAAACATTATAATTTTATATTATTTTATATTAAATTTTGTATTATTAAACTCATTATACATTCAAATTTCATAATAGTAGAAATAAAAATTTAAAATTTTAATGTTTTAAATCGTTTTTAATTAATTTTTTTTAAAAAATAAACTATTCAAACCGAAACTGGCCCAATTCGGTTCGTTCCCGTTCCAAATTTGAAGCAACTAGAACCACCGGGTCAGGTCTGGTGAAAGGCCCAAGTCCAAAAGCTTTGACGTCCACAGCTTTGCTGTGGGTCCCACTCTCATAGACTCAGGGTTGTGGACTATGCTCCCGTGTTCGTACCCGCGCGCTCCGTGATGCCGTACAAGCCTCGACGCGGCCCTGCCCTCTGGTGTCGTGTCACGATGATGGGATTCCCATCTAGCAACTTTTTCCCCTGCCAACTTTTTCATTCTCCATCACGTCTTAAGCCAACTTTTTCACCTGCCACCCGCGCCATTGGCGAGAACGACGGTATCTATGGGGGAAACGCTTGTTGGCTCCCCGCTTCATCCAATCGTGAGAGTGAAATGAAATTAATCGAGGGTAAATTACTAAGGGTTAGGAAAACTATTGTTACGAAGCATCATCGCCGCTGCTCCAAAGTGCTAAAGCCAACTCTCAAACCTTAACGTGCTCCGTGAGTCGGAAAGTTAGGAGCGGTGCTCATGTTACAGGACTCACGAACGACCACAGACACGGGCGTCACAGGTGGTGCCCATCAAGCAAGCGAGGGATACGTTGCAGTTTGCTGGCTTGCGCATGTACATGCTTGTACATAGTATTTAGAAACGAAGATAAATTTTAAATTATATAAATATTTAAATATTATAGATAAGATAATATTCCAATAAAAAGGAGGAGAAGGTGATCCGTGGATGCATAAGAGAAAAACAAATCCAATTATAACTTCCATCTAATTTGCAACTACCACATGTCACAGCTCTAATGGTAAGTATTTAAAGATTAATTATATGTAAACATACTTTTGTTCAAGATAACATTAAACGAGAGCTCGGAGGAAACTTACTGCGATTCTTCAAAAGGAAAGGCGGGAGGAAAGTGGCGAAGGAGGTGACTGCATCGTTTCGCATCCCCTCCATAAAATATCTTCCCCTGGGCCTTTGTGTTTCTTACCTCTTTTTACTTCATTTGCTTCGCCTCGAAGAATGGTCAGTAACGGGGAGACCTCCTCGGTGGCGTCGTCGTCGTCGTCGTCTTCCTCCGTCCTCGCCACAGCCACCGATGGCCGTCCGCCGCTCCCGGTGATGGCTTTACGGGACAAGATCGTCGCCAAGATTCTGGAGAATCGGGTGACTCTTATCATCGGTGACACCGGCTGCGGTATAATCTCAATGCCATCTTCTATCGATGATGTATGATCGATCGAACTTTCGTCGTCGGTGTCTTAGGTCTCCTGCTACTGTTCCTTGTTTATATGCTGTTGCAATTCGCCTTTTGTTTCGTAGAATCGCGTCGGTTGAGAGAAAACCTGTGATTCTTTGACTAATGAATGATTACGTTAGAGATGTTTCTTCTGTCTAAATAGAAGTTTGATTTCTTAAACCATGGCGATGTGGATGCCATCAATAACATTCCTGCTTGTGTTGACATTGAGTTCTTTGACCGTCGCTTTGGCAAACGGTAAAGGAAAAGCATGGGGGTTCGGGTTTACATGAGTACCGAAGTGATGTTTGTCGCTTTGGTAACGAGGACTATCTACTGATCCTACTACAGGGTAGATCCTACCGAAGTGATGTTTGTTAGTTCAATCTTTAGGTTTTGTTTGCTTTTGCTTGGGGTAAAGCTGCTTATTGAGGATATTTTTTGTTTTAAGACAATGATGGCGATGCTTAAGTATATTTTCTTGATGATGGGAGTATAAAAAGGGGATGTGACGATGCCCGTTTACAATACTTCAGTGAAGTTTCATTCTTCATTTTGTAGCCCTTTTCTTATATCATAGACCCCCTTGTAAGCACAAAAAGTCATTCTAGAATAAATATAAACAGAAGAAAAAAGAAGTAATTTGCTAAAGTTAAAAATAATAAAGATGTTCAATCCAAAAAAATGTTAATCTAACTTACAAGCTAATCTTTTAGTTTTAGTAAAAGAGATTTGGCACAAAATTTATTGATGGTATTCGTTTTTGCTGTTGGAGCTCATGTTTATGACTATCAGAAGGCAGCAAAGCTGTAAAATCAACATAGATTTCTTTTAAAAAAATAAACTTTTTACATTAACATTTATGCTATATGTTCAATTGAATGATTGTTACAAAAATCATGCTACATTGCAATCATGCAGGCTGTTCAATTAAAAAGTATGAGTACAAAAATCATGATGTGATCATTAAAAAAGGTAAAAGAAAGAGAACAATTTTTAATTTTTCTTAGTTCTTTTCTGTGTTGATATAGGATCAAGGAAGTAGTTAGGAGAGGGCTGTAACCTCTGCTACCTTGAAGAACATTCTGATTGCTCACAGTAGTAGCTGCTGCTTGAATGTTAAATTATACAAGAAAAGAAATTAACAAGACAATATAGAATGAGTTTCTGTTGTGAAAGAGATTATCACGGACCATGGCACTTTTTCTACATTTATCTTGTATGATTGACTAGCGTAGGTCAGGGCAGATGCTGGTCGAACCCATCTAAAGTTGGACGAATATTACTAATCTGTGTCAATCTATCAGACTACCATGTTTACCCTCTAATATTCTGTTGATGTTCATCTAAGTTGTCTTTGATGAATTGTTAATTGGTCTTTATGAAAAGGCAACATTTTTATAAAAGTTAAAGAGTCAAAGTAGTCCTTTTGGGTTTTTGGTCAATAAGTACAAGTGGTGGGTTAAAGTGTATAATGCTTTGCACATGAATTACAAAAGGAGGATCAGACGTAGGATGGAATGTGGTTTATACCATGGTGTTAAATATTAACCCATTATTAGTTTTAACAAATTATTGGTCTAGTATGGAAATAGTGTATAGGGTGATCTATCAAACTCTACTTAATATCTGAAAATAATCACAACAAATTAAATCAATGGGTGTCAAATTTTATGGTCTGTTATTGGTGCTTGATGCCAACCGATAAATACAGATTGATAGGTATGGTTCGCTTTAACGGTCTATATCAGTGTACCGATTAGTTGTTGGTACGGTACATATCGAGCTATATCGAGTCATACTAAATATATCGATATATGTTATTGCTAATCATAGGTACTTTGCAAGTCAATCATATGAGTGATGACACATATGATTTGATAGACAGTCTTATTGCTTATTATATTATTTGGTATTTTATCATCTTATATTGTATGTTGCATATATATATATATATATATATATATATATATATATATATATATATATATATATTGTGATGTCTATGGATTTGTGCAATGAGAATCGGATCGTGATGAGATCACGATAATGAGATTAATTCGTCTTTAAATACAGATCCTAAATAATTCCGGTCATAGGTTACTCGAGAGGGACATCGAGATAACTAGATAGATTGATGTGTTATATACCTGTCTATATGATAAATGCAGTTGGTCTCATAGCAGCTCGTATGGGGACACTAGGGATACAATACATGTGCTCATTGAGGAATGAGTTTACTGATTGATCCGTTTATGGAGTGCTGAATGATTGATAATGCTTTATTGTCAGACAACGATTTTATAGTCTCAATTGTGTATCTGGTTTTGAAGCTTGAGACACTAAGAATGTCTTGTATAAGTGTTGTACTATTTGATATCAGATTTATAAGTTTGGAGGTTCCAGATCTAGCACAGTCGGTTATCGGGAGTGATAGCTAACCTTACGAGGAAGGAATATTATATGTATTCTTGCTTAGATAAATCCTTGGTCAGGGTCATTTGGATTGAGAGAGAAAGAGTTCTCTAGGAGAATCTGATTAGAGTATGACTCGAGTAGAAATCGTATGGGTCTGACAGCACCATGCTCGGTATATTGTCACGAATGGTTGTCGTGCACCCATAATAACTTTGCTCAACGAACCGTTTGTTGCTTTTGTTTACATGTATAGATGTATGACAATGTGTTTTGCTTTTGTTTTATATTCTTTTGCTTGTAAAAATATAAGTTCGAATAGGTTGTAATGTTACAATGCGATTGCTCACTGCACCAAGCAAAACATCATAAAATGGCTCCGTTTTCGCATGCCAAAAATAGCCCGTTGTTGCATGTGAAGCGTTAGCCATCTCAGCACCCTGGAACCACTCGGGTGGCACCATGGGGGATGGGGCTTCGGTATAGTGTCGGACGTTGAATAATCTTTCACAAGTTCGCACATTAACTTGACGTGAACTTGTGTTAATGCCTGGCACCCGGTGAGCAGTTGTTCGTTTAGCTTTCTAAAGTCCTTGTTTTCCTCTTTTCTCTTGTGCATGTAAGGTGCTCGCTGAATTGTTTGTAAAGCTTTCCTTTCGCGAGACGTCGGGACTTGTCCGTCGCTCGTTTTTCGAACTAATCAACTTTCTCTTTTATAGGTCATTCGGAATCTGAGTGGTTGCAAATTGGCTGACCCTTTGTGGATGCATATCACAAGGGTGCATCACGACTTAGATAATCCCAGCTAAGTCCGATAAGTTGGCGCAAGGGTGTTTTGCGACTTAGGCAATTCAAGCTAAGTTTGCATCTTTGCCACAAGGGTGTCTCACGACTTAGGCAATTTTAGCTAAGTCCGTGACATTGTGATATCAGAGTGGGCAAGCAATTCGAGCAAGCAGCAAAAGAACTTTGTAATCTTGCCATGACAAAGCATCGTGGCGAATCAAGCAAGATGGGGCAAGTCGGACCCTTGCCCCAAGCAGCTGTAGGTGGGCTGCAAGTGGATACTCGCTCTCATGCTGTTGGAGTCGCTCAGGAGGAGCGTGGCAGTGAACATGATGAGCGAGAAATTGGTTACTCTTCGCGAGCGGAGGAGGCGTAATCTGGCACGCTAATTGAGGAAAAAAGCTATAAGGAGAGACTCACAATGACGGAAACCTGCTTGGATGTTCTTGAAGTGAGCTTGGAGGAACTCTACCTTGACCAACAAAGACTTCTTGGAGTAGAAAGCTTGCAAGAAGAAGCTAAATCCTGTATCAACAAGGTTGAGGCCCTAGTCGATCGACTGTTAGACGACACCAAAGACTCCGTATAACATCTGTATGAAGTCGTGGTGGAACTCACTTCCAGGGTGACCATGCTCACAAGGGCACTGAATGCGAAGGAAGCAACATTCGCGTTGTGTCGCCATAAAACATGAGGGTACCCGAGCCACACTATTATGGAGGTGCTAGAGATGCTAAAGAGCTCAAGAATTTCCTATTCGACATGGAATAATATTTTTGAGCTACGAGGCCTGATTCTAAAGAAATCAAAGTTTTGATAGCAACCATATATTTGAACGAGGATGCAAAACTTTGGTGGCGAACTCGTTGGGAGGAGATCCAACAAGGTTGGTGTCGGGTGGACACATGGGAGGACTCAAAGCGAGAGTTGAGAACTCAGTTTCTACCTAAGAACATAGAGTTCATTGTAAGGAGGAAATAAGATAACTCCGCAAAAGTACTTCCATTCGAGACTACGTGAAGCAATTTTCTACATTAATGTTAGACACACAGGACATGCCTGAGAAGGATAAGCTGTTCAACTTCCTCGATGATTTGAAGCCATGGGCTCAACAAGAATTGTATTGAAGGAATGTCATCGATGTGATCGGGGCAATTGTTGCTGCAGAAAGGGTTATCGACTTTGTTTCGTCTGAGGACCCGGGAAAAAAGAAACAATCTTCAGGAAATCACCCTCTAAAATATTCTCGAGGGAAGGAGCCCAAGGGCAAACAAAGGAAGAAGAGTTCCCACAAAGGGCCAAGCTAAAAAGGCAAGACCCCAAAACCTGACGAATGCTTCTTCTGCGGAGGGTTGCATATGGTGAGAAAGTGCCCACAGAAATAAGCACTTAATGTCTTAACAGCTTCTATCCATCCTCCTAAATCAGATAAGGGCAAGGTTGTCGCTATTAGCTCGAGTAGTTCAGAATCCAACAGCGACGATGATGAGTCGTAAGGACCCCAGATGGGAGCAATACATTTGTTGAACGTTATGCGGGGTCAAGTGGGGGAGAATATGAAAGCAAGGCCATAAAAAGCAGGAAGTAGTAAGTTGATGTACGTAGATATTAAGCTAAATGACCAAACGACCCGTGTAATGGCGGACACGGGCGCTACCCATAACTTTATTGCCGACCGAAAAGCAAAGCGACTTGGGCTGATCTTGGAGAAGAGCCCAAGTCGAATGAAGGCGGTGAACTCGGAGGCCAAGCGAATCTTCGTGTTAGCAAAGGGAGTTCCCATCAAGATTGAAACATGGAGTGAGAGCACAAACATGATGGCGATGCTACTGGACGACTTCCAAGTGATTCTTAGAATGAAGTTTATGTACGCGACGAAATTAGTGCTCATGCCATTCCTAAACTCCCTATGTATGATGGGAGGTGACGACCATTGTGTGGTTCCCGTCTCTTGGAGAGGAACCAAGGAACCCTAACAGATATCGACATTACAACTAAAGAAAGGGGTATATAAAGGCGAATTAACATTCGTGGTTACTATACAACTGGAGCCACTCGACGAGGAGGCCATTTATGAACCTGCTATGGTGGCTCACGTTCTGAAGGCGTTCACAGACGTTATGCCACCCGAGTTGTCGAAGACTCTGTCACCACGCAGAAGCATGGATTATTATATCCAGCTTGAGCTAGGAGTGAAGCCTCTAGCGAGACCACCATATCGTATGCCCCCTCCAGAGTTGGCAGAGCTCAGAAAGGAGTTAGATGAACTACTAAGCGGTGGTTTTATCCGCAGTTTCAAAGCACCATTCGGAGCTTTAGTTCTCTTCTAAAAGAAACAAGATGAGAGCCTCGGGCTATGCGTCGATTATCGAGTGCCCAACAAAGTGACGGTGAAGAACAAGTATCCCATCTCACTCATCGCGAACTTATTCGACCAATTGGGCAAAGCTAAGTATTTCTCCAAATTTGATCTTTAGTCAGGGTACTGGCAGGTGCGCATTGTTGAAGGCGACGAAGTGAAGACTACCTACGTGACCAGGTATGGAGCGTTTGAGTTCTTGGTGATGCCTTTCGGCTTAACCAACGCTTCGGCCATGTTCTGTACTCTTATGAACCAACTATTCAAAGAGTATCTAGATAAGTTTGTGGTCGTCTACTTAGATAATATTGTCTTCTACAGCCAAACGCTCGAGGAGCATGTCGAGCATCTTCGATCAATTTTCAAGGTTCTCACTTTGTTCGTGAAAAGGGAGAAGTACTACTTTGCTTAAACAAAGATATTATTTTTGGGGCATCAAATCGATGATGACGCCATTCGGATGGACAAATCAAAGGTGTAAGTTGTTGCCGAATGACGAACTCAAGGTGCCAAAGTTAAGTTCCTTCCTTGGTTTCGTCAACTACTATTGGTGCTTTAAAGTGGGGTATTCCAAGTGTGCAACTCCACTGATGGAGTTGCTAAAGGAGCAGCCTTGGAGGTAGTCTAATAAATGTAAAGCTGCATTCCAAGATTTGAAGGCTGCTATGTTGGAGGAATCGATGCTCAAATTGCCGAACTATGGGGAGACCTTCGAAGTCCATATAGATGCTTCAGACTTCGCGATTGGGGGAGTACTAATGCAGGAGGGTCATCCGGTGTCCTATGAGAGCCACAAGATCAATAAGACTGAGCGGCAGTATCCGGTGCACGAGAAGGAGATGACAGTGGTGGTCCATTGTCTATGAGTTTGGCGGCATTATCTTCTTGAATCGTGATTTGTGCTGAGGACAAACAACATCGTTTTGAGATATTTCCAAACTCAGAAGAAACTCTCACCAAAGCAAGCACAATGACAGGACTTTCTAGTTGAGTTTGATATGACAATGGAATATAAGCCCAAAAAAGCAAATGTCCTGGCCGATGCATTGAGTTGGAAAGTGGAGCGAGTGAATGCCATACAATTGGAGGGTAGAGGCCAAGCAAGTCAGTTGCACTCCAACTTCTTTTCCAGGATCAGGGATGGGCTATACAATAATCCTCAGGTAGTAACCCTGATGCAGCTCATCAAAGAAGGCAAGACACGACGATTTTGGGTCCAGGAGGGACTCATTTACATAAAGGGGAATAGGGTTTATGTCTCTCGAGTGAGCAATTTGAGGTGTGAGCTCTTAAGAGAGTGTCACAATTCCTTTTGGGTTGGACATCTAGATATTCACAGAACCTTGGCTCTCGTAGAGAGGGCCTTTTACTGGCCGAAGATGGGGACGAATGTAGAGGAATATGTTCGAACGTGCCTCACTTGTCAACAGGACAAGGTTGAGTAGCGGAAGCCGATGGGACTTTTGGAGCTGTTGCCCGTGCCAAAAAGGTCGTGGGAGAGCATTTCCTTGCACTTCATATCAAGCTTGTCGGTAGTAGGGGGACTCGGATCAATACTCATGGTGGTCGATCGATTTTCAAAGTATGTAACTTTCATTGTTGCACCCTTACACTGTTCAGCAGAGGAGGCAGCCAAGCTGATGATGAAGAATGTGGTGAAGTATTGGAGAGTCCCGCACAATATTATCAGTGATCGAGACGCTCGGTTCTTGGGACGATTCTGGATCGAGCTATTCAAATTGTTGGGGTCTAAGTTATACTTCTCCACAAGCCTTCACCCATAAACGGACCGTCAAATCGAAAGGATAAACTCGCTACTGGAGCAATATCTTCGGCACTATGTGAGTATCAATCAACGAGATTGGGTGAAGCTGCTGGACATAGCCAAATTCTCTTACAACTTGCAGTGGAGCTTTACGTCCAACAAGAGCCCCTTTGAGATCATTACAGGACAATAACCATCAACTCCTCACACCATTGCAATCAAGTATATTAGGAGTAGTCCGTCAGCCTATCATTTTGTAAAAGAGTGGCATCGAAATGCAGATATTGCGTGGGCTTACTTGGAGAAGGCGGCCAAAATGATGAAGAAGTGGGCAAACTTGGGAAGGCGACTGCAGGAGTTCAAAGTCGGCGATTTGGTACTGGTAAAGCTTCAACTAGCATCACTTCAATTTTTTAGGAACAAAGTACATAAAGGATTGGTACGCAAGTATGAAGGGCTCTTTTCAATTATCAGTAGGGTGGGCAACGTCTCCTACAAGTTGCAACTGTCGGTGTGGCTCAAAATTCACAATGTTTTTCACACTAGCAACTTGAAAGCCTATTATTCAGATTCGTAAGATGCTTTCCGAAGTGTTCCAACTTAGCTACCCCCAACCAGAGCCTCCTACAAGAAGTGAGTTGAGATCATTTTAGCAGATCGCAAGATAAAGCTACAATATGGAGCTGAGCAGATCGAGTACTTGGTGAAGTGGCGAAAGCTTCCTCGAACCGAAATCAGTTGGGAGCCCAAAGACACCATATAATATGAAGTAGTCATCAACAACTACCAACAAGTGTCGACGAGGGCGTCGACAGTTTAAGTGAGGGAGAATGTCACGTATGGTCATCGTGCACTCGCAACAATTTCGTTCAATAAATAGTTCGTCGCTTTTGTTTACTTATACAGATTCATGGAAACATGTTTTGCCTTAGTTTTATGTTCTTTTGCTTATAAAAATGTAAGTTCGAACAGGTTGCAGCGTTATAGTGCGATCGCTCACTATATCTAGCAAAGTAGCCCAAAATGGCTCCATTTTTGTATGCCACGGTCTGTTTTCTACAGCTCGCTATTGCACGCGAAGCGTCAGCCATCTTAGCACCTTGGAACCACTCGAGTGGTACTATGGGGGATGGGGCTTCGGTATAATGTCGGGCGTTGAACAATCTTTCACAAGTTCACACGTTAACTTGACGAGAACTTGTCTTCGCGCCCGACACCCGATGAGCAGTTGTTTGTGGATTTACACCTGTTCGTTCAACCTTCTAAAGTCCTTGGTTTCCTACTTTCTCTTTTTTCTCTCGTGCATGCAAGGTGCTCGCTGAATTGCTTGTAAAGCTTCCCCTTTCGCGAGATGTCGGGACTTGTCCGTCGCTCGTTCTTCGACTTAATCAACTTTTTCTTTTATAGGTCCTTCGAAACCTGAGTGAGGTTGCAAACTGGTTGATCTTTTATGGACGTATATCGCAAGGGTGCGTCACGACTTAGGCAATTCTAACTAAGTCCGGAAAGTTAGCGCAAGGGTACTTCGTGACTTAGGCAACTCAAGCTAAGTTTACGTCTTTACCGCAAGGGTGCCTCACGATTTAGGCAATTCCAACTAAGTCTATAACAATATGGTCTTTGGGATATTAGATGGATGAGGGATTATAGGTACATGATAATTGAAGACAGACAAGTCCAATTGATTGGATTCTCCTGTATCGTTTGGGGACTGCGACGTAGTGGCCTAGTACATCCACAATCGATGAGTTGAGTGAATTATTATGAAGATAATAATTCACTAGCCAGGAGTTTTGACAGGTATGACTCACGGGTAGCTCGATATTGGGCCTAGAGGGTCGTACACATATGATAGGCGTTGCGATGAGTAGAGGTTCGAATATGAGATATCCACTAGAGCCCCCTATCTTATTGGATATCCAATAAGCCACTGAATTATTAGATATCCAATAAGCTTCTGAATTATTGGATCCTATATATGAGATTCAATAAGAGCTAATGAGAGATTATTGGATAGAGATTCACTAATCTAAGAGGCTTGGGTAGTTGGATAAAGATTTAATAGGGCAGGATCTATTAGGGTTAAGTTGATATGAGACATCTATAAATAGGAGGGAACCAATGGTTCATGGGCTAGAGTTTTTTTGGGTTGCCTATTTTATTCTCCTCCCTTTCTCCTCTTGAGATAGCAGACTTGGAGTTTTGAGAAGCATCTTCGCAGTCGTGCTGTGTGGATCACCACTAGAGAGGAGGACGCTTAACCTCTTTCACTCTCTCCTAGACATATGTAAAGATTTAGGGATATACGATCTCTCTACGTAACACAATCTTTAATATACGTAGTTTTAAGTTTCGTGGTTTTTACGCACAAATCTTCGCATAACGATGAACATATCTTTGGGAAATTGGAGATTTTGTTTTTATGTTCTTTCGCTGCGTATGTGATGTCACCCCCAGATTTTCGAACAGGTATATGAGGGCATATTGATGTACTGCCCATATTGGTCCTTTGTTGGACTGGTACACATGTCGCTGAGTGGTATAGCGAACCTTGTTGATAGGTATTTAGTGGTCTCACCAATATTCAAAACCATTTGCTCAGGTTGTAGGTTTTAGATTTTGGACAAAGAATTTATTACGGATTAGTTTCAAGCAGAGTTCTCAATTTCAATGTGTACTGCTTGATAGGGGCGGTATGTACCGGTCTGAGAGGATATTGATATGCGGACCATCCTCTACCAAACAGTACTAGTGTTTTGATTGGTATCGAGGCGTACCGATATATACCGCCTCGGATTTCGACCGTTACTGAGGCATATCGATCGGTATGCCCTAGCGTATCGATCGTATATACCGGTACGTACCGTACTGAGCTCGATATGGACCGGTATTCAAAACCTTGGTTTTAAGTCCCACTGTACTTAAAATATAACATATATTTTCTCCACTTAAGCATTTGTCAGAAATCAAGAATTTCTTCTTCTACCAATATGTAGCAAACTTTACAAGCCCTTTATAGACATTCCATGTACAAAATAGTAAGGAAAGTAAAGGAAGAAAAATAACAAAAAAAAATCTATTATATCTTTTATGTTGCTGATTGATGTTGAAAGATCTAATTTTATTCAAGCTCTTATGTATTTTGAAGTCCTCATCGAAGTTTTAATTTTATTACATCTTTTAGCGACGTCACCGAGGCTTCGTGAGGAGAAGAAACCAAGAAGAAATTGTTTCTTCTCCCCACGCGGGTAGAAGAAACGAGGCAATGTCGTCGAGGCATCGTTGACGACTTCTTGTGGGGAGAAGAAACCGTTTCTTCTCCCCATGCTGTCATGGACTTGGTTGGTTTTGCCTAAGTCGTGCGGCACCCTTGCGTGTCCGTTCGAAAGGTCAGCCCCCCGAAACCTCCTATGGTCTCTTAGGATTTATAAAAGAGAAAACGGGTTAGAGAAAGCGTTTCACTTGGGGTCCATAAATAATCATTTCAGTAAACACTTCATAACCAATGCAAATTACAAATAAACTTTACAAGCTCTGAACAGTTGCACAACAAAGGGTCCAAAATGGTCCATTACAGATCGAACTTTTTCACAAGTGTTCACATGACACGACCTTTATTTACAAGCCTAAAACGGCCATCAACCCTAAGTAAAATGGGGCTGTTAAGCCTTCGATCGTTCCTCGATATGTTGTGCAAAGCATGAACAAATCAAAAGACACGAACATACATAAAGCATTACATCAAACATCCTGTTCACAATTTTGTCTGTGATAATGCGAGCAGAAGTAATGAGGCGACGTTGCCTCTCTTTTTATTTGTGAACTTATATATATATATATATATGTACATATGTATATATCAAGCGGTACACTTGAATGTACCGCTTCGTATACTCGTGCGATATTGTATCGAGTTGAACTCGATACTCCGGTACGGTACGAAATTACGAACCTTGGTAAGAAGTGATGGTTAAATTTAGGTAAAATGTGTGGAAATAGAAGTTCAATAGAAAAAAAAAAAGATAACATGAGGGGGTTGGGGTTAGTTGGAGTAGAAAAAAGAGAGGGAAGAAGGAAAAATTGATAAGAAGAAAAAGGAGAAAAATTAAGAGAAACAAAGGTCTCTCAGGTATGGGAAAATGTGATAGGTTACTGCCAAAAGAAAGGTGAGATAGGAAAGTGGGTACACTAGTTTGCTGATTGGCCACATTCATTTAATCTATCAGGAAAGAAAACATGATTTTGGAGTTTAAAAATCTCCCCTTTCTTTTTAATTCTGTTTTTCGAGTGTCTGAAATATACATTCTAATAGTAAAATATGAAAACAGAGTTTGATGTTTTTGTCTTTTGAGACAGATATTTAGAAAAACTGTTTCGAAAAGCTACAAAAAGTCAATGTACACATTTCTTATAGTTAGTTATAGCATGCAAGCAACCGACTAAGAGTTTCCATCAAAGGTGTAACAGCAATTGAATTCATGAGTAGTCAGAAAGGTTTCACAAGAACAAATAAGTCATATTAATGATTAATGTTTCCTACTGTGAGATCTAATTTTTCAAATCTCAACGAAGCAATGTTCTCAATAGCGACAAAAAGATCCATGTAGTCGATCCCAAATATTTGAGACTTATAGTTTTGTTGTTGTTGACTATGAGATCTAGTCTCTTTCATTTGCTTTCTTAGTTGGTCAAACAGTTAATTCATCATTCAACTATTATTATGATTTTAGTTTAAAACTAAATATAGGACTTTCTTGGTGAGTATCATAATAAAAACCTTCAATCACACAATTTCAGATTAAATGGAGTCAGATATATATTTTTCTTTATAATCTGACATGAATTATGAATTTTTAACATCCTCTTTAAGTTTCAGTGTATCTACAATAAGTTGTCAATTCATCATATGCAATTCTTTAATAAACTTACAACTAATCAGATTAATGAAATTATTAACTAAGCAAAACCTTATTAAAAGATTGCATATCAATGTTGTTTTGATAAACTCTATGGTCCATTAGAAATGTTGTTTTGCATATTTGGAATTTGTTGGACTTGATGGATGTATATAACCTTTCCCATGTGTATAGGTAGGGAAATGAAGTGGCCAACTGGTTGGCCAGATGTGCTAGGGAGTCTCAGTCTTTTATATTTTGGAGATGGGAGTGGCCCTCTTGGCTGAGTTTTTTCTTACACTTCGATACTACGGATGTCTTTTGTAATGCTTTAATATAGCTAATTTAATCTGCTGGTTTTGGGAAAAAAAAAGAGATTGCATATCAAGATTATAATGCAGCTACCAATTTCTAGACTAGGTTTGTTACCATTTTTTGCCATAATTGGTGCTGAAATGCCAAAAAACATCTCAAATTCTTAACATTACTGAGCTTCTTATTTCCCCAACTACCTTTTAAAATATAAATTGTTTATTGTTGGATTGATGTTGCTATGTGTACCATTACTTTCTAGTTTGTATTTTTTTTCTTTTTTCCTTTATTTTATACTTTGTCATTTGATTATGTTAAAGGAAAGAGCTCTCAAGTTCCACAGTTCCTCCTTGAAGAGAATATTGAACCCATATTATGTACACAACCTAGAAGATTTGCAGTCGTGGCAATAGCTAGAATGGTAGCTAAAGCTCGTAACTGTGAAGTGGGAAGTGAGGTTGGATATCACATTGGCCATTCAAATGTCTCCGACATCAGTTCGACTAGGTACTCAATCTTTCCTTGACATGTATTAGCACTAAATCATACTGCAATGATAAATATACTGTGATCATGTACCAAAAGATAGTCTGTTCTGCCAAAACCTTTGACCTGTGTTCTAAGTCATCCTTATTGATAAGAAAATGCAAATAGCTCATGTTTAATGTGGACAAGAATGGTAGCTAAAGCTCGTAACTGTGAAGTGGGAAGTGAGGTTGGATATCACATTGGCCATTCAAATGTCTCCGACATCAGTTCGACTAGGTACTCAATCTTTCCTTGACATGTATTAGCACTAAATCATACTGCAATGATAAATATACTGTGATCATGTACCAAAAGATAGTCTGTTCTGCCAAAACCTTTGACCTGTGTTCTAAGTCATCCTTATTGATAAGAAAATGCAAATAGCTCATGTTTAATGTGGACAAGAACTTACATATGTGCCACTTTTTCTTATTTGGTTTCTAAATTCTTTAATGATATGACTTTTCTGATTTGTATTACTTTCATCATGAACTTAACCATTTCTCAAAGGTTGCTATATTACATTGTCAGCCTGTTTTTTTTTTTCACTTGGTTTTAAATTCTAAGATGCTTTACTTTTTCTTTAACTATCATGTGACAGATCAAAAATTGTTTTCAAGACTGCTGGTGTTGTATTGGAACAAATGTGTGATAAGGGATTGACTGCCCTAAAATATAAAGTTATAATTCTTGATGAAGTGCATGAACGGTCGGTGGAATCAGATCTTCTTCTTGCCTGTGTGAAGCAACTTATGATGAAAAACAATGATATGAGGTTAGGACCATGTGCTGCTTTTTCTTTTCTCCAACTATCATATTATAGCCTATACTAAAGATGCAAGGATTGTTATGCTAGTTTGCTTGAGCCACACAATGGAATATGTCCAGTACATGGCCATACCAATTTTTGCTCTCTGCCAGATGGCAGTTGTATGTTTATTGACATGATACAGTACATTCCATTTTGGGAGGTGCTTTATGCCTTGAAACCACAATCCTTGGTTAGATGATGCTATTTTTTTTCAAAAGCAAATCTGGTTGAATTTCACACTATGGATTCTTTTGTCCAGAACATTCAACTACTGTGATTAGAACATTATGCTTTTAACCATTTAGTTATGATATCGCTCCTATCGATAATATTGCTGATACTATTTTGTTTACATGTAGGGTTGTTCTGATGTCTGCCACAGCTGATATTACAAGATACAGGGACTACTTCAAAGACCTTGGTAGGGATGAAAGAGTGGAAGTGATCGCAATTCCTAATGCCCCACAGCATAGCATCTTTCAGAGAAAGGTTCTATACCTTGATCAGGTACTTTACATTTCTATCATTTTGTCTTATTTATGTTGGTTTAACAATTGATTATTGGTTTGGAGTTATTATATAATTGCTTAACGGACATGCAAAATTTCTAAATCTCATTTGGAAGAATAAGTGACATTCATGATGCATATAGTTAAAGATGCTGATTGTGCTTGAGGATGCCAAAGTGTCATTCTTAGAATGTTTCTTGCCTCAGAAATCACCATTTCTTAGCTCATGATTATGATTTCACATTTAAATAACCAGGAGATTTACAACTTCTGGAAGGTCTCCTGAGATTTGGCCAACAATTTATGACTTAAATTAGTAGACAAGTCTTGTGGTAGCAAATACCTACCTTGTGATAACTCCAACAGTGATACTTGGTTCTTCCAGCCAAGGTCTAAAATTTCGTACCGTATCGGAGTTTCGACGATCGCTCGGTACGGTACGAAACGATATACCGAGCGATGTCGCCGGGCGGTATACCGAGTGGTATACGAAACGGTATACCAGACAAGTTATATATATATATATATATATATATATATATATATATATATATATATATATATATATATATATATATATAACTTGGCGATGTCGTCGAAGTGACGTCGCCTCTCTCTTCTCCCAGGCGGGGCGACGTCGCCTCGTTTATATTTATATAAAAATTACTATATATATATAAATATTATATATTTATTTATTTATTTAAAAGGCGACGTCACCTTTTCCTTCCCCACGCGGGGCAATGTCGCCTCGTTTATATATATATATATATATATATATATATATATATATATATATAATTTTATTATTATTTTTCGTTTCGCCCGGTAACGAGCGGTTCGCATACCGGTATGCCATCGGACCGGTACGTATTGCCCGTACCGGCCGGTATCATTCGGTATTGCCTTCCTTGCTTCCAGCCAACAAAAAACAATAGAGGGTGAGAATTGTTGTCCCTCTTGTTTAGTGGATTACCCATTATATGGTGCAATGGACATTTTCTTGAAGGTAGCATATATAGCATGTGTTGTTGCAGTATATAGGATCTAGGAACTTGCCTTGACTACTGAAAAATAAATCCATGTGGTATTTGTTGATCGATTTGGTTCACCTAAATCTTTTAGTGATTTTCTAGATATGATGGCCTAGAAATGGGAATTTGTAGTACTCATGTGCTTCTTGTTAGGTGGCTTGAGACCAAGTTAGTCACAGATAGCAATCAATTTGTATCAAACTTGAAAACATTCTCAAAGGCCAGTCTATATCATTTTTGGTGGTACCTTATGGTTATCCTCCAACTCTCAATTCAAAGAAAGTGCACATAATTGTTCTTTCTTAAGAAATTCTTTTGCAAGCAGATGCATTTTTTTTATACCTCTATTATGTTGATCATAAACAGTAAGATATCCTAGATGATGTTGGCTTTTTGTGATGAAAGCTTTTTATCACTGAGTGCTGATGCATGCCAGGTTAGCTCAAGCTGGATCAGACATCCAGTATGGTATGATATGGGTCTAGTTGACCAGTTTAGAGCAAACATATATTGTGAAGAGTGTGTTGAAGCACTTTCTGGATGGTTCAAGACCTTATTTCAGTACTTGGATGAATTGGTATATCTCTGTTGGTGAGCCTTGATGATTGATGGATGTTAAAGGGTAGGGGCTCAAGAATGGTGGAGATAAGGCTTGAACAAGTGCAAAGGTAGGCTGATATCTTGTTACAAGTGGATGAATGCACTAGCTTGATGGTTGGATCATGCTAGGACCAGGAAAAAAAAAGAATGGAAAAAGAGAAAAAACGTGGATATTATAGATAGAGGATAAGAAGAAAACAAGAAGCTTAAACCATAGAATGAATCACATGTTTGTAAATTCGAGTACTGTCTACACTGAGCAGTAGATTGTTTTATGCATGATATAAATCCCTGTTCACAAATTGTCCCTCAAATGCAGAAGCAACAGTCTGTCACTTAGATCAACTAATGGTCATTTTTACAAAAAATACTAACTCAAATCAATTGAAATTGTAACCTAAATCAGTAATTTTTTTTATTAAACTGAAATTCCTTTAACAAAAAAGAAAACCCAGAGCACGAAGCCTTGGCAATGCAGGGATTGCAAAGGTTCAATGAACACAAGCTGACCTCTATAAATAATTAAAAAACAGAAATAATTAAGATAAGCATATACTGAGTTACTGTTACAAATTCCACAAATTGAAAAGTGTTGACATGCCTTGCACCACTGAAACCTTTGATAGATCACAAACTTGTCATAAACAAGCCTATCAATTTAAGAACTTGTGCCATGAGGACTTAATGGTGCTAATTAATGCTCTTAAAGAGCTCGCAATGATCTTTACTATAAATCCCTTGTAAATGCTCGAAACTGATCTTCGATATAAAAGAGCAATTTTTGTAGGTAAATCAACCCTGAAAGTTTTCCAAGAGTTCGCTACCTCTCTAAGATCTGATGTTTAAAGACCCATGCACAACAGGTTTCTTGAGAGGTGACACCACTCCTGAAAATTTCACGAGTAACTGCCACATCCTAGATATCATCATTTATATGAACTTTATATGCTTGGGAACAGAAAACTTATTTGTATAGTTATTTGTTCATGACAACAAAGGCATGCTTATTTGGTCTTAAGGTTTTTGTGAGGACTTGCTATATTAATCATTTAATTATCCAAAATCTTTATGGTCAAACTAGTTGACATTCTCAATATATCTTGGATTAAGGGTTCAAGACCTTAATGGCGACGATGACAATAACTGTAAGTCACAATGTCCTGAATATTTGTTGTTGGTTACATGAATCTTTTATTACCATTGATTTATATAGAAAACCATATCTTTAGTTAAATTTAGAGAGTTTAAATCTTTATGTGAAGTTTTTAGTAGTCTTCTTGGGTCTTCCCTTACCTCTCCTCATATATATCATTAATAGTAATTGGTTCCTCTTCTATGTACATCTATAGGTCTCCTTAACATATGCCAAAATGATTTTTAATTTTTTTCTCATTTTATTATTTATTTATATTACAACTTATTATTCACGAAAGACTATTTTTTTCTTTTTTTGTATAATAACTGACACATTCATCCCAATATTCTTATATGATGATATAAAATTTGTGTATATGTTACTTATTAATAGTTTAATTCTCAAATCCATAAAACATCGTTGGTTTGATAATTGTCTTATAAAATTTTTATTTCAATGATACAAAGTTTTTTTCTTGTGGGAACTTTTTGTCCATCCAATTTTTCCATATCTTTAGATTTGGTGAAACCAAGGACATTATATCAGTAAAAGTTATCCGAATCTCATAAAATTTCCTGGTGAAAACTTGAAATACAAATTAAGGTGAGCCTTTGATATGCTCCATTTAGTATGTAGGCTTTTGATCAAGATTGAGATGTGACAAGTTGACTTTTGAATTCTTTTTTACTATTTTTCTGTAGTGAAAGTGTTAATCTCTCTTGGTTAATGCCAACATGAAGATCCATTTGATTTCTATGTTGTACTTTCTTGCAATTGTTTCTTGCTTTAATATGACTAGTCATAAATGCTTCTATAACACACAAAAGGTCAGTCATCTAGAGCATCAGTAATAAACCACATGAATGTTTAATGTGCATCTACTATATTTGATCATATTTATTCTTCATATTCTTGTGGGTTTTTTCAATAAAGTCTATATAGATCTTATAGCTACAGTTACACTTAGTTGTAGGTTGTTATATATTCAGCTCAATTTGAGTGCATCTTGCATCTGAACATTTCTTCTTTAAAACATGCTGTATTTGAGAAAAAAATGAAGGAAATATGACTACCAGGTTGCGGTACTTCTGGGAATGGATTCAGATTCATTGTCATCATCTTGTAATCCAGGGCAGATCCCTTCTTCCAATGCAAACATGAAACCTGAAGTACATGTGCTTATTCACAAGTTGGTATTGCATATCCATGAAAGTGAACCAGACATTGAAAAGAGCATATTGGTTTTTCTTCCAACATACTATTCCCTGGAGCAGCAATGGATACTTTTAAGGCCTCTTAGTTTGTTATTCAAAGTACATATTCTTCACCGAAGTGTTGATACTAATCAAGCACTATTGGCAATGAGAGTTTGCAAGTCTCACCGCAAGGTACTCCACAAAAATCAATTCCTTATTGCTTAGAATTTATATTTCTGTCTCGTAATGTTTAATGTATACCTCATCTCCATGTTGATGGGTAAGAGTAGACTACTAGGTTTTTATTAAAAAAAAAAGTTAATGCCAATGGATCGATGTGAGTTAACAACAAAGGCACATGCATGTAGTTGGTATTAAAGCATTAGATGTACAGTCACAACAAAGGCCTTCTAGTGCTGGTTATAAGTTACAAGGATTATAACAACAATATAGTGTGGGTATTATCTTGTTGGACCAATACATACATACTGACTGGAACCGATGTATCGACACATGACACATTGGTATATACTGACTGGAACTCTAAATCGATACTGATTCAATCGAACCAAGTTCAAGCTCAAATCCGAGCTCAAAGACCAGATCAAACACATCGTAAATCTCATTCGAGTAAATCGAGTTCCAGTCTAAATCCGATTTAGCTCAATCAGAGTTCGAGTTGAACTCTAATTAAATCTCAATCCTGTTTATCCCAAATCAAGCTCGATTCCAAGCCCAAAAGACAGATTTGATCAACTCTAACCTGCAGCAAACTCAATCCAAGTCCCACTCGGATTGGGAGGGGAATAGGCAACCAAATTGAGGAAGAGAATTGTGGCATCGGCCCTAGCAATGGAGTCCTAACCTAGGTAGGACTTCATCCCTAAAAGGACTAGGAAGAGAGTCCTAACCTAGTTAGGACTCCACCCCTATAAGCAATAGGAAGAGGGAGTCAACATTACGAAGAGGGAGTCCTAATCTAACTAGGACTCTATCCCTCCATCTATAAAACAAGGGGATGCTCAACCCCTTTAACTCATCGAATCCAAACTAGGCACTCTTCAAGTCTCAGTTGGCCCTAAGCAAAGTCCTAGTCGAAGAGAGAAGAGAGGAGAGAAAAAAGAGGAATAAGTTGACAATCATCAACCTTCCTGTAGCAGCACCTTTGTTGCAAATATTCTTCCAAGAAGTTGTTGCTCCCTAGTAGCCTTCCCAAGATCCTTTGACAGTAGCAAGAAGAGGAGAAGAGAGCAGAAGAAGCGAAAGTAAAGAGAGCTTGTGACAACTCTTAGTAATCTTGAGTCTGACAACTTCTCCAAACAGTAGCATAATAGCTACTGCAACAATCAGTAAACTATGAAAGGAGAGAAAGGGAGAGTTCGGTGACAATTTTGGAACCCAAATAGTTCGTGATTGCCACACGAGAAATTCGTGCCTTTATCACTCTAGAAGCCTTTGCTTAGTTCTCTGTTTTAGGTACTTCTATTTTAAAGTAAAGTAGATTGATTTTGCCTTTAGATTTTGTGTTTTCTACAACACAAGATGCATCGTGAATTGCTTATACAGGTCAGCTGTTTTCATAGCATTGTTCCTCGCTTGTGGATGGTTACCACTAGGCAAAGATACAAAGCATCGGGTGATAAATTACACTAGTTGGAATTTCAACTTTGATCATTGATGAAAAGAGGCGATGACATGATGGAAACGAGCAATCCAATAGTCTTGGTGGACTTCTGTGAAAGATAGAGGTCATGATAGGTTGGTTCCAATCCTAAGCCAACCCAACAACAAGAGACGATGGAGATAAACACATCACAATGAAGGAGAAAGCCATCCTCGTCAAATTTTGAAATTGGTTTGTTGAAGGCATGTTGTGACAACAATGATAATGATGTTGTGATATCGATGAAAAAAGTGAGTCTTCGACCCTTTTGAGTTAAGGCTTAGATTGACATATCATCATCCTATGATGATACGATCAATGCTAAGGTATTAGATGTGTGGCTTGATCAACTTGACACCTATTTTACTCTCTATGGGTACAACAACAACGAAGAAGTCACGCTTGTGTGACTTAAGTTGATTGGGCATGCTCTAGCATGATGGAATGTGTAACTCTGATCTTACATCGACGATGAGGCTTCTATTAAGCGGTTGATGGAATCGCCAAAGCTCATGCCAAAGATCAGTTTGGTTCCAAGACCAATAAGCTTTCTGAATCTGAGTTTGAGGGAGTTAAGAGTACTGAAAATGCCCTTCCAGTTCAGGAGTGAAATTTCACAAGGGTGCTTTATGCTTGTTGATATTTGCAATTTCTTGTATAATTGATGTCATATGGGTGAATTCTATATTAGTGCTGTTGATCCAAGTTTAAAAGATAATCTTAAACTAGATTAACAAAAGCTAAACATATCGTGGAATACATTTTCAGGCAAAGCTCTTGTTGAAAATGACTACAATATGATTACATTGAGCCATAAACTAATGCCAGAAGATTTTGGTTTTTGAGGTCACAAATAAGCAATTCCTATGGAGTGGCTGAAGTGGAGATGTACCTCCACATTGTTACAGATGGTGTATATTTTAAAACTATAGAACTGTTATCACATGGATTTGTTGCATATTTGATGAAGATTTATGGTAATAATGTAAAATTTTATTATAAAGAGAATCTAGATGTGCATACATTGAAGCTGGATTCCTGGTATATGAAACAAGCTATTGACCTGTGTCAATGGTGGGTGAAAAATGACAATTTTGATGGGATAAATTGGAAAAATATGGAATAAACTGAGTTAGGGAAGAGTGATGGTTTCTTGGAAATTTTTATATTGGATGGAGGATCAGATATTGCATGGAAAAACATTACTTGATTGAATCTTGTTTTGGTTGGCTTTCTGCTTTGCTTTTCTGCCTGCTTTGTTCTTTGACCTTGACCTGTTGGTATATTTCTAATACTATTTTTGGAAAATTTGTTTGATATTATTTGTACCAATCATTATTGTGTTACATATCCTTAATTTTTCTTACTATTGAAATGCAAGAAATGAATTGACTAAGTTCTAATCACTGGCCATAGTTAATAATACTCTTTTCTTTTGGTGCTTTGGAATCAGTAGGTTTTTTTTTGTTTTACCAATGTAATTGTGATTACACTTTTCATTTATTTAATCATGTCCTGTAGTTCACATTTTAGATATTTATATATTCTGGAAATTATCTGAAACTTCTGATTCATTTTATATCTTGAGCAGGAAGCAGACTGTTCTTGATACATTATATGCTTATCTAAAATGCTGTAGAACTTTTGTTAGATTCTGTTTCCAAAGAAATGTAATTTTTCACATGGACATATGGATACATCTACAGGTGATACTTGCAACAAATATTGCAGAATCATCGGTCACAATTCCTGGAGTAGCCTACATAATTGATTCGTGTCGATCTTTGCAAGTGTTTTGGGATCCTATCAGAAAAGTAGACTCTTGTGAGCTTGTTTGGGTTTCCAAATCACAGGTACATTGAGTTTACTTTTCTTATTGGGTTTCACTTACTAGGACTCGGTGTTGATCTGTTCAAAGGACTTTGTTTAGGCTGATCAACGTAAAGGTCGGACTGGTCGAACCTGTGATGGTAAAATTTACCGATTAGTCACACAATCATTCTACAGTAGTCTTAAAGACCATGAATATCCAGCAATATTGAGATTATCATTAAGGCAGCAGGTGCTCATGATTTGCTGCTCAGAGACTAAAGGAATTAATGATCCCAAAGGTAATGTCTATAATCTACTTATGATATTTCCAGAGTTTGCTTCTTGAAGTCGTAAGGTGAATAAATACTGTTCAGAGCAGGTGAAAAGTTACCTATTGATCGTAACTGCCACTCTAAATTATTAAATATCTTAGTGTTATGCAGAAATTTTCAAGGGGTTAATAAAGTTTCAATTTTTATCCATTTTGTTGGACACTTTTCTTGTGTAGTCCTTTATGAAATTGGTGATCATACATGTGACAAATCTGATGATAGACTTGATATATCACTGCTATGTTAAGGTGCACATGACACTGATGAGAAAATTTTGATTAATCTGACAAATTATCATGTGATACATACACTTCATGCGAATCTGTAATCGCTCAATCAGTTACCTGAGAATGTGAAATTAAAATTATTTTCAACTTGTCCTAGAATTACCTTAGTTCAAATCTCAGTGTGGCATAGATGGATGGACACTAGACCACTGATTAAATCTAACCAGATACCAGCTTCAGCATCTGGTCGAACTGGTATGGTACCATTACCAGTGCTTAGTTGGATCCTGGCCGGTATTGACAAGGCTAGCAGTAACTGGTCAGTCCATTTAAATGGGCAATTTAATATTACAAATGGATTATCTAATCGATTATTTTTAATGAATAGATCTGATCGCAGCTTCAAATATGCTATTCAAAGGGATCAAATAGGAAATAAAAAGAAATGGTTTGATCCTCTTATTTCTCGAATCGAGAGATCCATGAATTGGGATCTTGATGTATATACAAATGGTCCAATGAGAGCAAGAATTTCGGAACATTTGGAACATTTTGTTTTCGAACAGAAGAACGTTTTCAAGTAGTGTTCAATTAGTTATGTATTAATCAATATTCAATTGATTGGTCCGAGGCTATCAACAAACAGGATTTGTCTAAGTCACTTCGTTTTTTTTTGTCCATGTCATATTAGTGAGTTTAATGCTTTTTACCCCATTTATTTTCTTGAATTTTATTCCTCAAGATTATTTTCTTTTTATTGTTTCTATCATGATTGCAAAGGCAGGAATGCTTCTATAGTGCCCCACTCATTTTTTTTTCAAGTTGCAAAGGCATCTATTGCTGTTTTTGTTGGTACTGTTGTGGGAATTTTATGCAGTGATTACATGCCCTTTTATGCAGTTGCATAGATGTTCATCTAGTGCTTAGATGTTCAATGACACTTAGGTTTCCTAGATGTGCCAAAGTCAGTACCTCTTGTCCTAGCCTGACCACTTAATCTTCACAAAGTGTTCCTCGGTAGAACAATCCTCAAATCCCATTGGAGTAGTAGCAAGAGTTACTGTTGGGTGTTCTAGTAAACCATCATCTGGTGCACCAGCTCTTCGGATTGCCAACCTCACTATAATGGTTGGAGAACAATTGATCCCTCTAGTGGCCTTCAGATTTTGGTCTTTGAAATGCTAGCTCATTTTTTTGCATCACTTACCTGCCTCCATTAGGAATGCACCCCTCCTAATAGTTCCATCTTTACCTCAAAAAGATTGAAGTGTCTTCAAGATGTGAACTAAAAAAGAAGATAATATATTAAACTTTATTAATGCAATAAAAGATGACAAGGGATTCATATGCCCCATTGTCTTTGAGGCACTCATAAAATCATTGACTTTCTATTTATTAACATATTAAAAGGAATAGTACTAGTCAAAAATGGCATTCCCAGTACACAAGGCTCCCACCAATGCAATACTACTGGTTATTACATATTCAATTGAGTGCATTTTCAGTCAATTAATGTAAAGCATATTTTACAAGATTTGGGTGAGGATTTGCTACAGATAACGCAATCAAAATTGGTGCAAAATCAGTAATACTGGAATTGGTTTAGATACTCGATGCTAGAAATTTGAGTTTCTATCTCATATTCTAGAAATATTATCTTATAGCTCATATTCTAGACTTAAGCTTGCAGCTCTGTTTTTCAGGCTGAAAAATCGTGTATGCTACTATACCTCTATGTAGTACATCCTTTAGTTCAAATCTTTCTTAGATGCTTTACATACGCCATAAGAGCCTGATGTGTACTCTTTGATATTCACCAGCCTTGTTGCAGAAGGTTCTGGATCCTCCAGATGTGGATATCATTGAAGATGCGTTGAGTCTGCTAGTCAAAATTAATGCATTGGACAAGCCTCTTTCTAGCAGAGGCCGCTATGAACCAACATTCTATGGTTGCTTGCTTGATAGTCTACCTCTCTCATTTGATGCTTCAGTTCTAGCTTTGAAGTTTGGTGAGATTGGTATGATTCAAGAAGGAATACTCATTGGTATACTAATGGATGTTCAACCATCACCAATTTTTCAACCTTTTGGCAGTCAAAATTTGGTACTAACAGTTGCATTGACTTAACTTTTGGTTCGTAATTTTTTATATCTGATTATTTTTACTGTGTTATTGATCTGAAGTATGTAGACAATTATTTTGAGGATGACAAAAGCAACGAATTGCTGATGGGCAAGAAAGAAACAATATTTATGGCAAACTTGTGTGCCTTTCAGTTTTGGCAACATGTTTTCAAGGTAATTCATTTAGTCTCATCTTTTGAATATTGATATATTATCATTCACTACCCTAAAGGAATTTGTCATTTTGTTAGTTGGGAATTGGACCTAAGTTGCTCAATCTCTGCTGAGCAATACGAGAAAAAGATTAGGGCTGTTATGCAAGGGTAATCAGATTGAGAACAACGATTAGAGACAAGAGCAAGAGCTTTATCATGGATGAAAGTGCCAAGATATGAAATTGCTTCACAGGATTGCTTTTTAAATGGACTTGCTCTTTGATCATTTTATGTTATACGTGATAAACAGACTAGTAATTAAGGCAGGGTTCAGAATCTGACATTTTCTTAGAATTGGAAACATAAATTTCTGTACTCAAGCTCATACACTTAATTCCAACTGAATAATTAACTTTGTTGTTTATCTTGGATTAAGAGGTTCATTGGGTTTCCAGCTATGACATTAATTTTCTTCTGGTAGAGTATCAATTTTTTTTTCCTAGGTTTCACCCAAATTAGTTCGTTGCAATAGCTTTGTCAAAAAAGCAATGCATTTTACTTTGTACTTCATATCACCTGAAATAACTGACCTAACTAAACAAGTATGATTGCCCTAGCTCATCTCATTGATAAAGATAATCTCAGTGAAGAAACTAAAGGACTAATGATCTATCTGGCTAATTTTGTATTTTATCTATTTGGTACATTAAAAATAGATCTTTTATTGTGGATGTATAGATTCCTGTGCAGAGTGAATGTGAACTTATAATTCTTTCTTTTGACTATTCTTACGAGATAACATCACTGAGATCTATATTCTTTTTTAATTTCTAACTAATATCACCATGCTTGAAGGATAAACACCGTCTTGAACGACTAAAGCAAGAAATCAACATTGATGAGCCAAGGACATCAGAAGTCCTGATCTCTGGTCTTGAAGAAGAATGGTGCTCACTTCACAATCTTGTGCGGACCTCTCTCCACAATGTCTCTGAAATCTGTAAGCAACCATTGATATGTAGTTAATTCTTAATGCAACATGTTTCTCTGCTTTTTAGCTTTAACAAATGTCCTGCAGATGAAGATATTATCAACATAGTGCATCGTTTTAGGCCCAAGTTTTTGGCAAAAAGTGGGGTTCATGGTTACTTTGAGCCTTATGCATTTAAGCACAAATGTCTTTTGCAATCTGAATCAGCAAGAGATACAGATGCCCTAGAACTAGGATATGAGAACCCTGATGCTATAACTGGGACAACCTGCATTGCTGTACCATATGTTTCTCGAGATGATTTCCAAGCTACTTCAGTGTCTGAGAAACTGATGAATCTCATTAAAGAAGTATAATTCAACATCCTTCTCTTTCTGTTCCCTTGCATTTCTTTACTTTTATTACCCACATGTAATTCATGAATTCCAATATAATTTTGAACCTCATTATGTTGAACAGATACGTATGAAGTACACGGAAGACAACTCATATAATCAGCATAACAATGTATATAATGTAGTTTCTCAAGTCACTGAATCTGCTCTATGTAAATTCTTCATTATTGGGACATGTAACAAGGGGATGCAATGTTGCTTTTCTCATTCACTTCAGGCGAGAAGACCTCCTTGCAGGTTTTTCCATACATTTCAGGTAATTGTTCATTACTCTTGCAATATTCTGTTCATCAATTTTCACATGATGTTTAATGTTATGCATGAAAGGGTTGGTGTGTCACACAAGATCAAACTAGTATCTGTTCACTTCAATAAAACGATGGCATGCTTAGGTAGCTAATTCTTGGATTATGCATTACTAAATGACCAAGTATTAGATCAATTTAATAGCTCTTTTCCTTTTTACTATTTTAACTTGTTTCGTTCATAGCTAAATAAAGGACAGGCCAGTAGCATTTCTTAAACAATGTCTTTTGCTTTCTTCTTGGTAGTTATCATATAAGTCATTGTACTTTCCTATGTTGAAGAATTGATCAGCGATTAAATTTTAGAAAGTTATTGTTACTTTTAGAATGAGTCTCTTAATTCATCATTTTCTAAGGTAGCCAATCAGCCGGTACATTGTTTTCTAATAATTAGTTGCAAGCAAAGAAGGATTGTAGTGTTGACTAAAACAGTACCAATTCTCAACTTGATTTCTCATATGCCTTTACCTCAAGTTTTCATCTAATGAGTTCCAAAAGTTGCATCGGAAGCTAAATTATAAAGGTGAAGTCTACTTCATATCTTGGAATCAAATTAGCCACAATCAGTGATTTAAAAAGTGCTAGGCGCCAAAAGGCGCCAAGGTCCAAAAATGCCCGAGGCGCTAGGCGCTCGCTCGAGCGAAGCGAGGCGCTAAAATATAAAAATATATAATATAATTAATAAATATAATTATTTAAAATTTTAAATAAAAATATGCTATTAAATTAAGAAAATCTAAGATACAAAATCACAATGTCACATTAACAAAAAGTTTCAAAATTCAAAACAATAAAATTTTACATCAAAGTCATTCATCATAATCAATATTATCGTCATTTTCACACAAATCATCTTCATTGAATTCGTCTTCTTCCTCTTGTCCTTCGATTCTTTTCTCTTTATCAAGATATGTTTCATTCTCTATGTCTTCAACAATAGCAGGAGCCGAGCTTGATGCTTTTGCACTTATTTTTTTCTTTGACATCTGTCTTGTATATGTTTGTAATTCTTTAGCACTTGAAGCTCTTGCCATATCTCCCCATGTCAATCTATCATTTTTAAATACAAGCTCGTCTTCAGCATCTTGTAAGTTAGCATCCATTTCTCCTACTAACCACTCATTTGAATCATCAATATCTTGCAATGAGATTGAATCAAATCTATTTTGCAAATCATGACAAGTCTTCAAAGCTTGATTATACTTTATGTAAACAAAATCGTGTAATTGTTGATGTTCTAATCGATTTCTTCTCTTCGAGTGAATCTGCCATGTCATATAATTTAAAAATATATTAATACATATATCTAAATTAATTAATTAATTAAAACAAAAATATTTAGTAATCCTTACATGCTCAAAGATACTTCAGTTTCGCTCATAACCCGAAGCACATGTCAAACTAAGTACTTTGATAGTAAATTGCTGTAAGTTCGGGGTGGAATTTCCAAATAGACTCCACAATTCAGCTGCAAAATTTATGTTATTATTAGCAATAACATAGTAACAGAATATATATGAAATTAATTATATCAAATTATTAATATCTGGAGACGTAGTTGTCCTGGATCGAACGACAATTGGAATTCCAAAAAGACTTTCGGCATTTTTATATAAAGATAATTCATGAATAATCTTATCTTGAACCTCAAGGTTGGGAACTAATCTTGTAACGCATTGATATAACCCACCCAAAACTTCTGCATCAAATCCAACAGATTTAATCTTATAAAAGAATTCAGGGTTCAAATAATATCCTGCTGCATGTAAGGGACGATGAAGTTGACAATTCCATCTTTCGTCAATGATTGTAAAAATTTTCTCATATTTTTCTTCATTTTCATTAAAAGATCTTTTAATCGTCTCCTTTGCTCTATCCATAGCCTCATAAATATATCCTATTGCAAGCTTATTTTCATTATTCACCAATCGAAGGACTCGAACAAGAGGGCCCATTACCTTTAATATATAAACTATATGATTCCAAAAGGATGTCATTAAGATGATATCAGCAGCCTTCTTGCCTTTTGCTTATTTTGCTCATTTGCTTGTCACCCATTTCTCAGAGGTAAACATATTTTTCAAAGTATGTTTTTGACGATGCACGCTCTGTAATGTCAAGAATGAAGTAGCAAATCGGGTGACACCATGTTTTACTAATTCTTTATTCCCTGTAAATTCTCTCATCATATTCAAAGTCCCAATGTGATTATAAAAAAATCCAACAACAAAAATTGCGCTTTCTAAGGTTTTCTTGATTTCTAAGATCTTTCCAATATCCTCCAACATTAAATTAATACAATGTGCTGCACATGGAGTCCAATACAAGTGTTGTCTTTTTGATTCAAGCAATTTATCTGAGACAAAGGATAACAAAAATGATAAGACTTAAGAGTTTAACACACTTAAGTGAAGATAAAATAATTAACAAAATTAAAAGATGAATATTACCAGCTAAAACATAGTTACTTCCATTGTCGGTTATGATTTGAACGATATTTTGTTCTTCAATTTCTTTCACGAAGTTGTCAAGTAAATCATATATCTTATCTCCAGATTTTACAAAAGATGAAGCATCTATTGACTTCACAAACATAGTTTTTAAAGAACAATTAACCATAAAATTAATTATACTCCTGCGCCTCCTGTCAGTCCAAACATCTGACATAATAGAGCAACCATGTGTTGCCTATGATTCTTTATGACCCTTTAGTAAGTTATTTGTATAATTTAACTCTTTTTGCAGCAATGGAACTCGCATCTCATAATAGCTTGGAGGTTTTAATCATGCACCATATCTTCCAATAGCTTCAATCATATCCTTAAAATTGTCTAAAAAAGTTGTACTAAGAGGAAGACCAACCTGATAGAAGAAGCGAGCAATGTGTTGAATTGTTTTCCTTCTTATATCTTTATCACAAGCATCACTTATATTTGTTTGTCTAAATTTTGAGCCTTCTGCTTGCTCTTATTGTTTCTGGGATCCTTGAAGCATATATAGATCCATCGGTCCTTTTTTACCTTTCTTAGTACTCATAACTTCTTTTCCCTTTTTGTCGTATACTCTTTTTTCACTTGGGTTAATACTCATAAAATAATCTTCTTTATCCTTGAGATGTTCAACATTGTCTTCTGGTAAATTTTCATAAGATTCAATCTTTTTTGTCTTCTTTTCATTCATATAACTCAGCAACTCTTCTTTTACCTTAGGTGGACATTTTTTGCAAGCTGCTGCATTCTTGAAATTTCCTACTAGATGTTGTTTTGCACGAAAAATACCACCTCTGGTAGTCTTATCATAGAATATGCAAGTCACTGTATTAAGATCTTTCGAATCCTTTAAATAATTATACTTGCATGCAGGATCATTTTTTGATACAATTGGAGACTCTATTGAGTTGCTCTCTACACTTGCCATTTATGTTGAAACCTAGCAATAATTTCAAGTAAATAAAAATTAACAACATTAAAATCAAAATAATATATTATTAATCTATTAATAGTATTGAAAATTAATCATTTCAAAATTCAAATAAACTTAATATTAACAGTATAAGCCTGCTGACGGAGAAACGAGGAAGCAGCGGCGAGTGACAGCGGCAGCGGGAAAGGGAGTGGGAGGCGTGAGCAGCGGGAGGGCTCGCGGGAGGCGCGAGCAGCGGGAGGTGCGAGCAGCGGGAGGCGCAAGCAGCGGGAGGCGCGAGCAGTGGCAGCGAGAGTAGGAGCGACGAGCAGCGGGAGGCGTGAGCGGCGACAGAAGCAGCGTTTGTGAGCAGCGAGATCGGGAGCGGCAGCGGGTTAGGGTTGGGTAAGGGTTAGGGTTGGGTAAGGGTTATATCAGTTTAGTTGGTTCGATTGAACCAACTAACAACCGAACCAGACCTAAAATCCTGGTTCGGTCGCCTTGGTTTACCCAGGCGCTCGCCCGAAGCGCCCAACGCCTGGGCTCGGGCGAGCGCCCAGGCGGCGCCTGTTTGAAGCGCGCCGCCTGGGAGATTAGCGAGGCGCTCGGGTCTTGTCTCGCCTCGCCCGAGCGCCTTTTGCAATCACTGGCCACAATACTGACAGAACCAACCCAAGGATTTAAATATTGACAAGACAGGGTTTCTACATGTTGCTGACATAGTATGAGGTGGCAGAATACTGTTGGCACTCCCTATTTTAGATGAAACATGACAAAAGTTGATTGGCCTAATCATAATATAAAAGTCAAAATGGCTTCACACTCAGAAAAAAAAAAAGGATCCACAGAACCCTACGGCTGCTGTAAATATCTGTTTATTGATTTGTATGGTACTGAATATATTAAGTCTTCTTAAGAATTCAATGGGACCTTACTCTCCTTTGTCTCATTAGATCGGTAGGTGATTCTGTTCCTCTTTCTCCTCCTTCTTCCTGCTCTCTTCATTTCTCTTCCTCTTTCTCCATTGTCTCCTCTTCTTTTCTCTTCCTCCACTATGTCCTCTTCTTCCATTCCTCCTTCCTCATCCTCTTCCTCCACCTCCATCTGTTCGTTTCTCTTCTTCTTCCTTTTTGAGTTCTCGGTATTTATCGGTGTACCATGTGTTGGTACCTCAGTTGATGCATATTGGGTTGACCAGGGACCAATATAGATGGTTGCAAGACAACAATTCTTGCTCATACCTACTAGATCTGAGATATCTTCTGATAGCTACTAAACTTTATGTATTGGAAGAAGAAAAAATAATAAATTCACAGATCAAAAGAAATTTTTTAATTTCATATTCGATATGATTACAACTAATACAAATTATCAAACAGGAAATTGTAAAAGAATTCAATGGGAATAGAACAAATTAGATAAAAGGTTCTTCAATGTTTATGTAATTACAACCATATTGTGGTTTTTTTATCTATGCTTTCAACCAGCTATTTTTTTCCCTTACGGACTCAAAAGTGAAGCACTATATTGCTGTGATGACAAGGGTACTTGTTTCTCTCACAAAAATATGTGGATTTATAATTATGTCAATATTTTCCTTTTCCCTGGCTGTACTGTCTCTAATTTGGTAGTTGTACTATGAATGAACAGGGCTGCCGTAATGGAGATTCATGTTTCTTTTTACATGATTACACCCCATGCTTTGCAATGACTGCTGCATCTAGTCTGTGCTTACAAGAAGATGCAAGTACTCTGGCCTATTCTCTTTTAGAGTTGTTGCCCTTCAGGACCAATGATTATGTTCTTATATTGAATGATAAGGATCTCTTTTTTTCATGTAACCTCTCACAATGGTATGATCCTCACAAGATAGTTGCTACTACACATCGTCCATACTCTGAGTCTGAGTTGTCTTCATATGGGATCAAGAAACTATGGAATATAGCTCAACCCTGGCAATCCATATTGAAAACAGAAGAATTTCCCATTTCTTGGGGACGAGTGAAATGTGTCTTATGGTTTGCTGATATTAAGGATGATGCAACGGCAGAGCACAATCTTTTACAGAATTTCTTCCACTATCTTGCTGTCAGAATGTTGGCTGATGCCTTATATGATATGCATGTAATTATAACCATCAATAACATGAAATTTGCACAGCTACAGGTATGATTAAGTTACCTATTGAATATTAATTATATGTTTAATGGAACAAGCTGGTGTCTTATTGCTCAGTTTTTCTGGATCTTCAATGCAAAAATATTTTGAGAAAGAATGACCATACAAGCAAAATATACAATAACATGACCGTACAAGCTGTATTGTTTTTTATTTTTAATTTACATTGTCATTAAAATACTAGACTTAGAAGTTTTATTGACTTAATTTAGAGTGTTGCCTCTATGTTTCAATGGTTCCCTGTCTACTACATGTTTCATTTCATCACTATAACTTATAGGTTTTCAAATCCAGACATTTTTCTTTAGAAATGCATTTTTGTTGGCAATATTTTGACATCCACCCTTGAATTCAGTAAAGCATGATATGATTTGTTCATATGAAATGTTTTCATCCTGATCATTATCTTCATTTGCGTGATTTGTGATCAAATAGTAATATAAAGGCTCATTATCAATGTTGAATTTTCTTTTTTTTTTTTTTTGAAATATGCCTTTCAGGTGGAAAGATTGGCGAGGGAGTGTTTTTTCTTTCTTACCCAGTCATTTCCATTTGATGAAACAAGTTTTGGGAAGTTCTCAGGTTCCAGGGGAACTACAAGGCCCAAGCAGGTCTCTGTGCCAATCTCTTATGTTTTTCGTATGTATCCACCAGTTGGCATACAATTTGTGGACTATAATTAAGGCTGTAAAGGATTCTGGCATACAATTTGCCTATGCAGCAGTGCGCTCCAGAATCCTAGACAATCACTGAAGGGATTTTTCTTAATTAGTGATCCAAGTGTGTTTATTATCTATATTAAGCTGTAAGAATATTGTAGCATAGCTAAGTTGATTCATTCTATTACATAGTATGCCTATTGAAGTGAATACTCTCATCTGGCATACAATTTGTGGACTATAATTAAGGCTGTAAAAGGATTCTGGCATACAATTTGTGGACTATAATTAAGGCTGTAAAAGGATTCTGGCATACAATTTGTGGACTATAATTAAGGCTGTAAAAGGATTCTGGCATACAATTTGTGGACTATAATTAAGGCTGTAAAAGGATTCTGGCATACAATTTGTGGACTATAATTAAGGCTGTAAAAGGATTCTGGCATACAATTTGTGGACTATAATTAAGGCTGTAAAAGGATTCTGGCATACAATTTGTGGACTATAATTAAGGCTGTAAAAGGATTCTGGCATACAATTTGTGGACTATAATTAAGGCTGTAAAAGGATTCTGGCATACAATTTGTGGACTATAATTAAGGCTGTAAAAGGATTCTGGCATACAATTTGTGGACTATAATTAAGGCTGTAAAAGGATTCTGGCATACAATTTGTGGACTATAATTAAGGCTGTAAAAGGATTCTGGCATACAATTTGTGGAGAGTCTCAAGGCCACTCGAGACTTGTCTCGTGTACCAATTTTTATGAAGGATTGCAGTGCAGACTTGCAGTTCTATTACGTCAGAACATACCGTGAGGTTGGAGTTGTAAGGGGATGAAGAAGGAAAAAGGAAAGAAAAAAAAAGAGAAAAAGATGAGGAAGAAGACTGAAAGAGTTTGGAGGAAGGAGTGGAGACGAGAGGAAGTACTGGAGCAACCGATAAGCGACAAACAGTAGGCATCAACCATGCGAACCGCTCCTCTTTGTTCTAGTCCTCCATCAAAGTTTTACAAAAGAAAGTGTAGATCTTTGTGCAAAAATAGCAAAACTTTGACATGGATACTAGTATGTTGAATTTCCCATGGTGGTTCAGTCTTCTAACTCTTTAACTGCATTAAAAGTGCCTTGATATACTATTGTGATTCAGTTATCTTAATGAGGATATCCCGATGCTTAACAGATTAATTTGGATGCCTTTCTCAATAGCAATCATTAACCGTTCCTTAGCTAAAGCTTCACATTGGATGTTAGTCCTATCGAAAATATAGGATTGTCCTACAACAAATAATCTCCTTTGTGATCTAAAATAAGATCTTTATATTAAAAAGGACTTTCAATTAAAAGTTAACAAAAAAAGGGGATAAATTCATTAAAAAGTCTTAATTTTTTTTTGTCTTTGTATATCAAAATGGGTTTTTCATTAAAATACTAACTTATTACCAAAAGTAAATATTAACTAGAGTAGTATAAACAGTAGAAACCAATGAATTAATCACAAAGTAAGACACTGAATTTTTTACGTAAAAAACCCAATGCGAGAAAAATTACAGGACCATAGTCCACTTCAACCCCTACTATCACCAATAATGATAACGTATTTATATAATAAGTCTTCTCTAAATAAACTAGATGATCATAATAATATCAAGAATATATATCTTGGTTTAATAGTAGCATATCATCATTACCATAAATAGATTTCATCAAAGGAATGATTTAAGTATCACCAAGTGAGTATATAATAAAAGCATCTCATAAGGGACAAACTATAGATTGACACCATTAGAAATGTAAAGCTTTTCATAGGGATTCTCCACATAAAATTTAGGCCAAAATCGATGAAGTTTTGTTGCTTAATCGTCTAACAAAAAACTCAAAACTTTAACTTTCTCTCTCCTTTTCTCTCTCTACTTCTACCATTCGCATGCCTTATACACCGTACACTCTCCACATCCTTCGTGTTTCAAGTCTAATTCTTATAGAAACTTTTTTATCCATAAAGCTTCCTTGCATGCTTTAGTAATTGCTATGTATTCTGCTCTTGTGGTTGATAGAACAATGCAATTCTATAACTTAGAGTACTAAGAGAGTGATCCCATTGCAAATGTCATCAAGAACCCCAAAGTGGACTTCCTAAAATTAGTATCACCTACCATATCTGCATCTGTATATCCTTCTAGCAACATTTCACCACTTCCAAAATATAAACACAACTTGGAAGTACCTCTTAGATATCTTAATATTCATTTCATTGCTACCCAATGTTCCTTACCAGGATTAGAGAGAAATCGGTTGATAACTCCAACTGCATGAGCTATATCGGGCCTAATACAAACCATAACATATATCAAATTGCCTATCGCAGATGAGTAAGATACTCTAGACATTTCTTTTTTTTTTTTCCTCACTTGTAGGACATTGTTTCGAACTAAGTTTGAAATAACATACAAGTAGTGTTTCGAACTAAGCTTGAAATGACTTACAAGTAGAGAACAAACAACTTTGGCTTTACACATGTTGAATCTTTTAAGAACATTTTCAATATAGGTCTCCTGAGATAGTTAAATCTTCTTATTCTTCCTATTACAAAGAATCTTTATGCTAAGTATTTGTTTTACCGATCCCAAATCTTTTATGGTAAAAGACTTATTTAGCTCTCTTTTAAGCTTCTCAATTTTACTAGCATCATGGCTAACAATCAACATATCATTAACATATAGCAATGATCAGATATGATTCTATTGTATCCTTAGCTCATCATAAAGGAATCAAACTTCTTGTATGATTGTTTGGTTGCTTGTTTGAGTATGTATAAACTTTTTCTAAGCTTTTTCACTATATTTTCTTTTCTCTTGACTTTGAAACATTTTGGTTGCTCCATGTAAATTTTTTCTTCTAAGTCACAATATAGAAATGCAGTTTTCACATCAAGTTACTTAATATCTAAGTTCAAGCAGGTAACTAAACCAAGAATAACTCAGATAAAGGATATTTTCACCATAAGAGAAAATATTTATTCAAAGTCAATACTTTTCTTCTGATTGAATCCTTTCATAATTAGTCATGCCTTATATCTTTGTTGTGAGCTATTATTTTCAATCTTTAATTTATAAACCTATTTATTCTTAAGAGCTTTCTTCCCTTTAGGCAACTTTACTAAGTTATAGGTATTGTTCTCAAACAAGGATCTTATATCTTCTTACACGGCTTTAACCCACTCATTTTTGTGCAAATGTAGAATAACTTCTTGGTAAGTTTCTGGCTCTCCCCATCAGTAAGCATAGCATACTCATGTGGAGGATATCTTATAGATAGTTGTCGCTCTCTTGTGGATCTTCTCAATGGAATCTCAACTGGTGGTGGAGATGCTTGCTCAAATTATTCAGTTGGTTCAACATAATCAACTATAGGAGCATCATCACTGACATTCTCATCATAATCTTCTTATTCATGTTAGGATCATTTTGGTACTAAGAGGGAGGGAGGGAGGGTTGCGAGGTGTGAATTAGAGCTTTCGTAAAATTATGTTGATTCAAAAATCTTATTTGATAAAGCCCATATCGGCAAGATGAGTTTAACTTGAAATGTTCATAAAAGTAGGGAGCAAGTAAATTAGTTTGCAATATTAATGAAAAGCAGAAAGTAAATGCAAACTGAGTTTATAGTGGTTCAGTCATCATGATCTACGTCCACTCCCGATTCCTCTTCCGTTGAGGCTATTGATGTTCACTATTGATCTTCTTTCAACGGACAAAGATTAACAACCTTCTTACAACTCTTCCTTCTTTTAACAAGCTCAAGAGAGAACCTTTACAACTTCTCTTTTACACTAGATCTCACCCCTCTCTTAGAAAGACCTCTAGCTTTAGGAGGAAGAGACTCTAAATTTTAAAATATATTATAATACTTTTTTACTTAAGTATTCTTTTACCTTTCTACTCAATTTCTTGTTGCCTCAAGTAGGAAATAGTGGGGTATTTATAGACCCCAAATGGCTTAAAAAATGAGGCAAGAAAGTGTCATATCCCTAGTTTCAAGGATACTAGCTGTTGGAAAATCTAGGGGGTGACATCACATGTGCAACGAAAAAACAGAAAACAAAACCCCCAATTTCTTAAAGATTTGTTCGTCGTCGTGCAAAGATTGGTGCGTAAAAATCCATAAAATAGAAAAATATGTATAGTAAAGATTGTGCTACCTAAGGAGATTTTATATCACTGAATGTTGGGAAATCTTGGGGGCGACATCACATGCGCAGCGGAAGATCAAGAAAAACAAAATCCCCAATTTCTCAAAAGGATGTTCATCGTCGTGCGAAGATTGGTGCGCATAAATCCGTGAAACAAACTGTGTATAAGATAAATTGTGTTACCTAGGGAGATCGTATATCCTTGTTTCCTTGCAGATCTCTAGGAGAGGATGAAGGAGGTCAAGCATCCTCCTCTCTAGCGGTGATCCACACAACAGGGCTACGACGATGCTCCTCAAAAACTCCAGGCCTACTCTGAGGTAAAGAAGGGGAGGAGAATAGGAGAGGCAAGCAAAGGCTCTAGCCCATAAGGCTCTGAATCCCTCCTATTTATAGAGGCCCCCTGTCAAACCCTAATGGATCCTCCCCTAATGGGTATTGGATTTGTATCCAATTATCGAAGCCTTTTAGATTAGTGGATCAATATCCAATAATCTCTCATGGGCTTTTATTGGATCTCATCCATGAGATCTAATAATTTAGGGGCTTATTGGATATCCAATAAGATAGGGGCTCCGACGGATATCTCATATCCAAACCTCTACTCATCGCAACGCCTACCATATGTGTATGACCCTCTAGGCCCAATATTGAGCTGGCCGTGAGTCATAGCTGTCAGAACTCCTTATGGCTCAGTGAATTATTATCTCTATAATAATTCACTCGACTCATCAACTACGGACGTACAAGGCCACTACGCCGTAGTCCCCAGACAATACAGGGGAATCCAATCCATTGGACCTTTCTATCCTCAATTACCGTGTACCTATAGTCTCTCATCCATCTAATATCCCAGAGACTGTATATCGGGCATGGTGCTGTCAGACTCATACGATTTCCACTCGAGTCTCGCTCTAATCGGATTCTCCGGGAGAACTCTTTCTCTCTCAACCCAAATGACCTTAGCTAGGGATTTGTCTGAGCAAGAATACATGGGATATTTCTCTCATAACGCCGAGAGTGAATGATCCTCTATCGACACCAATAGCCCTCGTAAGGTCGACTGCCACTCCCAATGACCAGCTGTACTAGATCTGGGACAACCAAACCTATAAGTCTAGTATCAAAGAGTGGAGCACTCATACAGGACATCCTTGGTGTCTCAAGTCTAAGGACCAGATACACCACTAGGACTACGGAATCGCTGTTTGACAATAAGGCATCATCAACCATCCAGTATTCCGTAAGCATATCAATCAGTGAACTCATTCTCCAATGAGCACCTGTACTGTATCCCTAGTGTCCCCACACGAGCAGCTATGAGACCAACTACATTCATCATATGGATGGGTATACAGCACACCAGTCTGTCCAGTTATCACGATGTCCCTCTCGAGTAACCTATGACCGAGATTATTTAGGATCTGTGTTTAAAGGTGAATCGGTCTCATTATCGTGATCTCATCACAATCCGATTCCCATTACACAGATCCAAGGACATCACAATATATACATGCATATATGCAATAGACAATATATAAAGTGATAAATATCAAAATATAATAAACAAAAAAGATTCTATGTCAAGTCACACGTGCCATCACTCACGTGATTGGCTTGCTGGGCACTTATGACTAGCAATCTCCCACTTGACCTAAAGCCAATCACCTATGTGTCTGATCCCCATCAGACCCCTGTGACGCTCAAAGACAATCTGAGACAACGGCTTTGTCAATGGATCTGCAATGTTATCTTCGGATGGAACTCTTTCCACTACTACATCTTCTCGGGTCATGATCTCTCTAGTAAGCTAGAACCTCCTCAGAACACTTCTGATGAGACCCGGGTTCCCTTATTTGAATAATCACCCCGTTGTTGTCGTAATATAAGGAAATCGGCTCCTCACTATCCGGCACAACTCCCAAATCTGTGATGAACTTCTTCATCCAGACTCTCTCTTTTGCTGCATCTACTGCAGCAATGTATTCCGCCTTTGTGGTTGAGTCAGCAGTAGTATCTTGCTTGGAACTCTTCCAGCATACTGCTCCTCCATTCAAGGTGTACACATACCCCGAATTCGACTTGCTATCATTGACATCAGACTGAAAACTTAAGTTTGTGTAGCCTTCAACCTTGAGGCTACTACCTTCATATACTAGTAAAAGATTCTTAGTCCTTCTCAAGTACTTAAGGATTCACTTTATTGCTTTCCAGTGCTCTAAGCCTGGATCCGCTTGATACCTGCTCGTGTCACTTAGAGCATGCGCTATATCAGGCCTTGTACATAGCATGACATACATGATAGACCCTATCGCCGAGGTATAAGGTATCATATCCATGTTCGCCATTTCTTCTGGAGTCTTTGGGGACATACTCCTAGAAAGCAATATCTCATGCTAAACCGTCATCCCATGCTAGACTGTATGATATCACTGAACAAGATTCTAGAGCTTCTAAATCAGTGGTTGAAGGTATTCTTCATGTTTCTAAAAGAAATGCAAAAGTTTTGTTTGATCCCGGTTCCAACTTATCTTTTGTTTCACAATACTTTACTTGTCACTTGGATATTCTACCTAGACCCCTGGATTATATGTTATATGTAACAATTGCTGTTGGGGATTCTTTGACAACAAACTTGGTTTACTCATCTTGTTTGATTTCTATTGGAGAACATGAACTCCTTGTTGATTTGATTCTCCTAGAGATCCAGGGTTTTGATATTATACTTGACATGAATTGGTTATCTTCTTATCATGCTAGTATTGATTGTTACATAAAAATAATTACTTTCTGCATACCAGATCAGCCTACATTTTACTTTGAGGGTATTAGGCATGATTTGCCTCCTTGCTTGATATCAGCATTCCAAGCTTATCGTCTTATACAGAAGGGTTGTTTTTGTTATATCGTGTGTGTAAAGGAGCATTCAGATAAAGATACTCACCTAGATGAAATTTTGGTGGTCAAAGAGTTTCCTGATGTATTCCTAGATGACTTGTTTGGTTTACCTCCAGATAGAGAGGGTGAATTTTCTATTGATTTGGTCTCTAGGACAACCCTAATATCTAAGCCGTCCTATAGGATGACACCACTTGAGCTAGAGGAATTAAAGAAGCAACTATAAGAACTATTAGATAAAGGTTTCATTCGACCTAGTGTTTCACCATAGGGTGCTCCGGTGCTATTAGTTAAAAAGAAGGATAGGACATTGAGACTTTGTATTGACTATAGACAATTGAATCAGGTGACCATAAAAAACAAGTATCCCCTACCTAGAATTAATGATTTGTTTGATCAATTATAGGGTGCACAAGTATTCTCCAAGATTGACCTAAGGTCAGGTTACTATCAGTTGAAGATCAAGGAGGAGGATATTCCAAAAACAGCTTTTAGAACTCGATATGGTCACTATGAATTCTTGGTAATACCTTTTGGTTTGACTAATGCCCTTGCAGCTTTTATGAAACTAATGAATAGGATATTTCAATCGCTCTTGGATAACTATGTAATTATATTCATTGATGATATATTAGTGTATTCAAGGAGTAATCAGGAGCATGAGGAACACTTGAGAAATGCATTATCCATACTAAGAGAAAAGAAGTTGTATGCAAAGTTTAGTAAATGTGAATTTTGGTTGAATGAAGTTGCTTTCTTAGGCCATGTGACAGAAGATAGAAGCTTCTTGGGTGTGGCAGGATATTACAAGAGATTTGTGGAAGGATTCTCTCAAATTGCTTAATCTCTCACCCAACTAACTCAAAAGAACGTGAAATTTGAATGGGGTGATGATTGTGAGCAGAGTTTTCAAGAGTTAAAAAGAAGATTGACTAGTGCCCTGATTCTCACTATTCCAAGTGGTAACGAGGGATTTGTAGTTTATACTAATACTTCAAGAAAGGGCCTTGGATGTGTTTTAATGCAAAAAGGAAAAGTGATTGCTTATACTTCTAAACAACTAAAAAGTTATGAACTGAATTATCCAACTCATGATTTGGAATTAGCAGCAATTGTTTGTGCTCTAAAGATTTGGAGGCATTACTTATATGGGCGAACATTTGAAATCTTTACTGATCATAAGAGTTTAAAGTATATCTTTACGCAAAAAGAGTTAAACATGAGGCAACGAAGATGGATAGAACTTCTAAAGGATCATGATTGTACCATCCGTTATCACCCGGGAAAAGCCAATGTTGTAGCCGATGCACTTAGTAGAAAATATACAAGTTTTATGGCTAGCCTGATTGTGAAGCAATAGAAGTTATTAGAAGAAAATTATGATTTGAATGTTATGAGAAAAGGGCAAAACTCAATGATATTGATGGCCTCCATCCAAGTGCAATATGACCTTATACAATAAATGACCCAAATATTAAGGACCAAATCCTGAATGAAGGTCACAATTCAAAGTACGCCATGCATGCTGATAGCACTAAGATGTATAGAGATCTCCAAAGTTATTATTGGTGGGAAGGCATGAAGAGGAAAATTGCATTGTATGTTTTAAAATTGTTGACTTGTCAGCAAATCAAAGCAGAACACCAGAGACCTAGAGGTTTATTGCAATCTTTAGATATTCCTGAATGGAAATGAGAATGTATTACCATGGACTTTGTTTCAAGACTACCCAGAACCTCTAGAAAGCATGATGCTATTTGGGTTATACATACAAGACAAAAATGCAAAGAAATCATGTCATGAAAGACATCAATTGTTAAAAATAGTCTCAAAAATTCAATTTGCGATACATGTGATACATTGCGATACTAAAAAATTTAATGCGATGCTTTTAAGGATATCAACCTATTTTTGATACAAAGCATGGCAAGAGCAATTATATTACAAGTTTTCTAAGTTTTACAATTTTTGCTTCTTTTGAGATAGCAATTCTTTGCTTCTCTACAAGCTAGCAACTTTTACGATATGCAAGTTTTACTACATACAAGCTAGCAAATTTTACAATATTTTTAGAACATACAAGCTAGCAGTTTTGAGATGTTCAAGAAAGCAACCCTTGCTTCTTAAAATATACAAGTTTGCTAGATGTGCACGTTAGCATGTTTTGCTTATTGAGATAGGCAAGATAGTGATGTTCAAGAAGACAACTTTTGCTTCTTGAAATAAGCAAGTTAGCAATCTTTGCTACTTAAGATAGGCAAGCTAGCAATCAAGTTTTTGCATCTTCTTGACTTGTGCAAATTAGCTATCTCCCCCTTTGTCATTGTCAAAAAGAAGGGAAGACCCTTTACATCAATTATGACAAAGGTAAGTCAATCTTATTTGTGCATCATTATATTTTCAAATTAGAATATGCACATTTTCAAAAACCTTATATTTCATTCATGCACGATATTGAATAAATCGATCAACATTATGAGGATATCATACATGATACTAAAATTTTTAACTATTTATCAACATTTTGATCATGATACTAAACATTCATCATTTAGAGCATTCATGATACAAAACATTAAATCAACATTTATAATTCATCATTTTAGCAACAACTCATAGCATTTTAAATCATGATTTACATTATGTGCAATACATCACATCATAATTAGAAGGCACAAGTATTGCATGTATAATTTCAAATCATGATGGTATTAATTTGTCAAATTGCATCCTACCATTCATGATCATAACTTTTCATCAAAACAAATTAATGAATATTTCATGTATTCATATCATCACATAAGGAATATCAAGGAGAAAATAATTGGGTGATGAGATAAACATTTCATGAATACAAGGAATTACATAAAAATCATATCATAAAATATTAGAGTATGTGAATACCAAAAGGCATGATTTCTTTTTGAAAAGCCTCATAAATAATCAAGGGAAAATCTTAGGAGATCAAATAATAAGAGATTTTTAAATAAATTTTAAGTCAAGAATTTTCAAAAAGGATATTCTCTTTAGTAAATCACAAAAGGAAACATAGGAGAAAAAGATTTCAATTCATGCATAAGAACACTTATGATTCATATTGAAAATTTTCTCAAAATATAAGAGAATAAAGAGTAAGAAATCTTGATTCATAAAGGATTTCATGTTATAAATTTCAAGAGATCAAGATTATGATTTGTGATTCATCATAAAGCAAATTAATTTTCAATCATCACATAAGGTATTTAAAGAATTTTTTAAACATAGGAGAATGATTAATTTAAGCATTCAATGTTTCAATCAAATTCAAGTCATGAATACCAATACTTTCATATTGTGAGTATCAATTCATGAATACCAAAAGATATTATTTGTGATTCCAATTTTGCAAGATCAAGATTATGATTTAGATAAAACTCATTCAAATCAAGTCATTAACTTGAAACTCATAATCAAGTCATCAAAATCAATTTCGAGATTCACAAAATATCATAAATTCATTAATCTCGATCAGATGGGAAAAGCATTTTTTAAGTGATTCTTTTTCATCTAAACATGCCTTAGTCTTTATATACCAAATCAAGATAAGCATGAAAGTTCAAGATGTAAAGGCAAAATCTTATAAAACAACTCATCAAGCAAGATTTTACACATCTATTTTCACGCCATATAAAGAGTAAGTCAAGGATTCAATTATCTCATGTCATGAATTCCAATAGGTATCTCAAATTATCAACATCACATTAAAAAGATATTTCAAAAAGATATATCAATAAGTGATTCATTTGTATCATTTCATTCATTCGGAAGATTTCTCCTCTTTGGTAAATAAATCTAGGAGAATAAAATGAATTAAGGGAGATATAACATGATTGAAGCATTGAACATGATTCATATTTAAAATGTGTCTAATGTCATAAGTATGAATCAAGCATTTGTGAAATCCGAAATCATCCTCAAAGTCACATTCAATAAATTCATACATGACAAGCATAGATTTATTGAAAAGTCGATAAGATAGAGGATCACATTTTGTTTTTATAAATTTCTATTCATGTGATTTGCTTCTTATAAGCATGCATTTACCTTTAATAAAACAAGTGTCAACATTTAAGACGGAAAGGTAAATTTCATAAAACAAATCATCAAGCATGATTCCATGATAACATCCTTTTAATATCTTGATATTCATCATCAAGTATGATTTAAAAAAGTATGTTCAAGAGAAATCATTAAGACCAAAAGCATGATACACTCATTTATTTTCAAAATATTATCATGTTTATTTTCATGAGATTCACAAGATTGGTAAAATAAATTCATTAATCTCAATTCATTTCAATTTCATACAATTGATTTCATGTGAGGGTATTCAAGTCTTTTGTGAAAACATGTATCATCATTTAAAATCGAAACATAAGTTTCGTCATGAACCCGTCAAGACCAAACACATCATGATATCATATCTATCATCAAAAGACTATCAAGAAATTCATACATAGATGTACATGCACTATGTCATCTTAATATGTCATAAGAATGTCATCTTAATTCGTCATAAAAACGATTAGACCAAAAAACATGTTAATCTAAAATGAGAGTTTCAACATTTACTTCAAAAACTAATGCATGACATAAAATCATCAAGATACACAAGCATGGATTAATCCTAAGCATTATCACATATCATATAATTATTATTCCTAATGTTGCATACATTATTCAACATTTCAAAACATAATATGCGTGAAACCTTAGCAATATACTTTTCATGATCAACTTTTTAATTTTTCAAAGATGCTAAAAAGAAAAACATGATATAATTTTTGAAAAACAATTTTTTATTTCCTATTCCTACTATCTAAATTAAGCACTCATGAAAAACTTCAAGTAATTTCAAAATAATTCAAGAGAGTTGAGTTTCTTACCTTGTAGTCGAAGCCCATCAAAGCCCAATTCGCCATTTCACCTTTGAAAGTTCTTGATTCATCCTTGGTTGCCTTCCTCTTCTTTGGCCTCTTCCTCCGTTCAAGTTCATTGTTTATTTTAGATTTTTGTTTAATGAACTTATTAAGATTTAGTGTTCGAAGTTCAAGTTCATCATTGTCCTCATCACTTGAGTCATCGCTCAAGTGGTATTCATTTGTCCGGAGTTCCAAATCCTTCCTATTCTTTGGAAGGTGGTTCAAGTGCTCATCGGGTTCAAAATGTTCCAAAAGTGTCATTTCATAGGTCATTAATGACCCAATTAATTCTTCTAATGGAAAATCATTTAAATTTTTTGTCTCTTGTATTGCGGTTATTTTAGGATCCCACCTTTTTGGAAGGGATCTTAAGATCTTACTTACGAGATCAAAATTCAAAAAAGATTTACCAAGAACTCTTAGATTATTGACGACATCCGTGAAACGGGTGTACATGTCGCCTATAGTCTCGCTTGGTTGCATTCAAAAAAGCTCAAAATCATGCAATAAAATGTTAACTTTCGAGTCTTTGACTCTACTAGTTCCCTCGTGTGTGATTTCAAGTGTTCGCCAAATATCAAAAGCCGTTTCGCACATAGAAATTCGATTGAACTCATTTTTGTCCAAAGCGCAAAATAAGGCATTCATAGCCTTTGCGTTTAAAGAAAAATACTTCTTCTCCAAATCCGACCATTCGTTCATCGGTTTAGAGGGAAGTTGAAAATCATTTTCAACAATATTCCATAAATCCAAATTCATAGAAATCAAGAAAACTCTCATTCGAGTTTTCCAATAAGTGTAGTCCAATCCGTTAAACAACGGTGGACGAAAAACCGAAAAGCCCTCTTGAAAGCCATGAAGAGCCATTTCTCTCGGGTGTAAATCCGAAATGAGAAATACCGGGCTCTGATACCAATTGTTAGGATCAAGAGCACTAAGAGGGGAGGGGGTGAATTAGTGCAGCGGATTAAAACGTCAGTTTTGATAAATCTTTCGTACGGCAAAAATTGAACTTGAAAGCGTATTCGTATAGTAGAGCAGCTAAGGTAATGAGTAAATAAGGCAAGTAAGAAAGTTTGCAGTAATGTGAATAGCAACAATGAAATGCAAACCAGATATTACGCCGTTTTTAAAGTGGTTCGGTCAAATGACCTACATCCACTTGCGAGGCCCCTCTTCGACAAGGCTCCCACCTTCCACTAGCAAATCTCTTGAAATGGAAGGGTAAATACCCCTCTTACAACTCTTTACAAGCAGTTCACACTCTTACAGATTTTCAAGAAAGAAGGAGGTGAACACTAGCAAATTGAAAACCAATGATTGCTAAGACTTTTCTAAGACCTTTCTCTCAATCACTTGCTGCTCAAAAAGTTGTGCTCTCTGCTGAGAATTGAGGGGTATTTATAGGCCTCAAGAGGATTCAAATTTGAGCTCCAAAAATTTGAATTCTCTTATGTTCCCGATGCTGGCGGTGCCACCGCCCAGCTCTCGGGTGCTGGGCGGTGCAACTGCCCAGCCTAGGTGGTGCCACCGCCCAGCTCTTGGCCTCTGGGCGGTGCCACCGCCTAGTCTAGGCGGTGCCACCGCCTACACTATTTCAGCTCACTGGTTGGGCTCCAAAATTGGCCCAAACCAGTCCGAACTTGGGCCGAATTGGCCCCTACTTGGGTCATAGGATTAACACCTAATCCTAGCCCTAATTAACGTGCTAACTACAAATTTAAAGACATTTTCTAAGCTATTACAAAGTCCATAAGTCAAGACTTCTTCCGGCGAGCTTTCGGCGAACTTCCGACGGTCTTCCGATAAACTCTCGGAAACCATTATGCGGACTCCCGGCAAGCTCCTAGACTTCACGATTTGATCTTGGCGAGTTCCGACGAGCTTCTTCAGCAAGCTCCGATCTTTCTCGGTGAGCTCCGTGAACTTCCGACGAACCTTTTGGCGAGCTTCCGAAAAACCCTTCAGCAAGCTCCCTACTCATTCTCGGCTAGTTCCGACAGCATTCCCGACGATCCTTCAGACTTCTGTCGAACTCTCGAACTCCCAACGAATCCTTCGCGCTTGACTCCGGCACTTTGTTTCACTTTATGTCTTCATCGTTATCGTAGTTAATCCTGCACACACAAGCCAAAACTCTACTCCGATCTAGACAATTATTACAACGCGAATTGACATTCTGTTGCCCGGCACGTCATTGGTTGGCGCTTCGTCCGATTCTTCAGCGCATCGTTCTCTCTTGCGGCTTGTTGCCCAATCGGCGGTTGACCTCCGCAACCCCGATATCCTTGGTGTAATTCCGCTCTCCTTGGCCCGATGCCCGATGTCTGAAGCGTCCTACCGTCTAATATCCTAACGTGATCTCCTCCGGCGCAACGTCAATTCCTTCTGCGTCAACTGTCTAATCCTGATCGAGTAGACCTGCATCACTCAAAATGCAGTTAAACATCTAAACACAATCAATTAGTTTCATCATCAAAATCCGAGATTCAACATAAAGCCAAAGTTGGGAGAACACGAGTCACCCCAGATCCAACTGTCTAACACCACTGAGGATGGAGTTATTCAAACCCAACCACAAGCCATCCTCGACCGTAGGATCATGATGCGTCGCCAACGTCCCTCTACTGAAGCACTAGTGCATTGGAATAATTTATCACTTAAAGACACCACATGGGAATCATATGAGGAGCTGAAGACCCGATTCCCCGAGTTCATTAAATCTCAATATCGAGGACAAGGCTAATTTGAAGAGAGCAGGTCTATTAGGACTCTATCTAGGAGAGTCCTAATTGAGAGGGGCATTCATGTTAACCTACCTAGCCGACCCCTATTAAAGAGGTGAAGAGGTCGACTAGGGTTAAGAGAATGTTTCTTAGATAAGTATTAGGAGTTGTAAAGGAATATGAATCTTGAGTATGAGTCCTATTAGGAGTTAGGGTTTAGAAGCCTTATAAATAGTCATGTATTCATCCTCTTTTGACAAGCAATAGATGATTCTTTTTTGCAACCTTTGAGTAGTAATTTGGAGGAAGGAACCCCTATAGAGTTCCAAGGAGGCCAATCCCCTAAAAAGATCAACCCCACGCTTAGAATCTGCAAGCGTTCTATCAAAACCTCGAATGAGAGTTTTTTTTTTTTTTTTAGATTTCAATATTTGGAATATCATTGAAAATGGATTTCAAAGGTCTTCTCTTCCAATGAACCATTGGAATAATTTGGAGAAGAAGACTTTTTCTTTAAATGCTAGAGCTATGAATGCTCTATTTTATACCTTAGATAAAAATAAATTTAATCAGATTTCTACTTACGAAATGACTTTTGATATTTGGAACACACTCGAAATCACTCACAAAGGCATGAATAGAGTTAAAGAGTCTAAAATTATTTTTTTAATGCATGATTTTGAATGGAACCAAGCGAGACTATTGGAGATATGGACACCCATTTTACGGATGTTGTCAATAGTTTAATAGCTCTTGGCAAATGTTTTTCAAACTTTGAACTTGTTAATAAAATCTTAAGATCCCTTCTAAAGAGTTGAGATCCTAAAGTAATGATCATTCAAGTGGCTAAGAACTTGAATGATTTCCCTCTCAAAGAACTTGTCGGGTTATTAATAACATGTGAGATGACTTGCAACGCTCATGAAGAGCTCGAGAACAACATTCTAAAGAATAGGAAGGATTTTGTACTTAAAACACAAGAAAACCACTCGAGCGAAAGCTTAAGTGATGGTGAACTTGAACTTCTCACTATAAAATTTAAAAAATTCATGAAATAAGAATTAAAGAATAAAAATAAACTTAAAAGAATGTAACTATTTACTATGAATACAAGAAGAAGGAAGTACTTTGGGATGAATCGAGCTCATCCGATGATGAGGAACAAACCAACAAAAGCGATGTGGCAAACTATGCCTTAACGACTTTCAACGATGAGTTAACCAAAACCCCTTTGCTTTATTTTGAAATTACATGATGCATTTCATGAGTTGTTTTTAAATTAGATTAGAAAAATTATATATAAATTGTTAATAAAAAAATTATTGGGATCATGCTAGTAATTTTGAAAATGATAATGACAATTGCATGTTTTATGAAAATATAACAAAATGTTAGATTTAAATCTAATGATTAATCCTATGTATGTTTTTAAGAAAAAATAATGTGTATCTAAATTGATGATTTTCGATTTTTATGCTTTATAAAATCATGTTTGATGATTATGTTTAATGTGTTATATTTTTTATCATAATGATTTTGATTGAAGATGCTTCATGTTTAATGAAATCATGCTTGATGATTTATTGATGCATAATGATGTAATGATGTAATGGAAATATTAAAAAGTCTTGGTATCATGCTTGACAATTTTATAATTAAGCATGGTGATTTGAAGTAATGATGATTTTTGGGTTTATTGAGCTTGATGATTTCTATGATTTTCGTATTACTTTTCAATTATAAATAATGACGCATGGCCTTTGTATGAAAGACTTGAACATGAAATCAATCACAAAATTTGAAACTAAAAGAACTTGAGCTATTTTTAATCTATTTATATTGCTTTCAATAAATTATTCGAAAAGTGATTTTAATGATCATTTAGGATTTGACAATTTGTTTTCATATTTAACCAAACACTTAATTTATTTGTGTTTATGATATAAGATGTATTTTATATGAATCATTTTGTTCTCACATGATTTTATTGTCTAAAAAGGAAAATTACCATAATGAATCTATTTGTATGAATCTCTTGGACTATGAAAAAGATTTTGATGATTTTACATGATAATTTTGGATTTTGTTTCATATGATTCATTTTAATAATAAGATGATATATCCAATCGAATCATTTATCAATGTTTATTATGTAAAATTTCTTGTATTCATGAAGTATATCTCATCACCAAATTTTTCTTGATATCTTCCATTTAATGACTTGAATATTTACACCTTTGTGCTATTCCTCTCCTTTTACCTATGACAAAAGGGGAGAAAGAATTGCTAGTATGCATATCTTAAGAAAAACACATTGTTAAGAAAGGCAAAATTTGCTAGCTTGCACAATTAAAAAAGAAGCAAATCACTCTAGCTTGCATATCGCAAAGAAAAGCAAACTTATTAGCTTGTATGTTCTAAAATATGTAAAACTTGCTATTCACTATCTTGCATTATGTTTCAAAAATTTGCTAGCTTGAACATTACAAAGAAAAGAAAACATGCTATCTTGCACATCTCAAAATGCAAAAAAAATTTTTTGCTAACTTTTATATCTGAAAAACTTGCTAGCTTGCATGATGATATATGATATTTCAAAAAATTTAAATTATGTTTATAATGCAATGATTTGAAATTATATCTCAATAACTTGATAGTTGCACTTCTCTTTTTTGTTGATGACAAAGGGGGAGAAGTCATGATGACAATCATGCATGGGATGATGTACATGGATAGTCTAATTATGCATGAGTTAATGTTGCATGCAATGATATTATTAATTGGATCTTTCAATATTCATAATGCATGCAATAGTGAAATACTTATAATTCTTTGAATTTAAAGGTTTTATCAATATGACATATTGATAGGGGGAGTGGAGGTTAACTCTATCATCAATTGGTTGTCATTATCAAAAAGGGAGAGATTGTTGAATTTTGGATTTTAATGATGAAATCAATTGATGAGTTTGTGATCTAATCTGCATTTTGAGTGTCACAAGACTAGCTTTGATCAAGGAGAGGCAAATTTATTAAAGTAGGAAGAATCACATTGGGTCGAAGTGAACATGTCAGAAGATTAGATGTTGGGTCGGAGGAACGGTCAACGTGTCGGCAGAAGGCTTTGGGCTAAGAATTCAGGTATCAGGCCTAGAAGAGTAGACATTATGCCAAGGAGATCGGAGTTATGGAGTCAACATGCCGATTGGGCAAAAGGCCACGAAAGAGGATGATGTGCTGAAGGATCGGACGAAGCATCGAAAGAACCAATGACATGCTGGAGAACATATGATTAAGTGCTTTGTAATAATTTGCCTAGATCGAGTTAGTTTAGGTCTAATTGAGTTGGTATTGGGGTGAAATATTGCCAACTCAATTAGGGGTTAATTGGGCCTAAATTGAGAGTAGTTTGGGCTCATTGGGAGGCCCATTCAATGACCCAAATGTTGGGCCAAGTGGTGGCACCATCAAAGTGAGTTGGAAAGCTAAAAAAACTAGGTCTTCGAGGTTGTCGGGCGGTAGTGCCGCTAGACTGGGCGGTGGTACTACCTAGTGATAGTGTGTCAGGCTGTCGTACCACTAAATTGGGTGGTGGTACCACTCAGTATCAAGCTGCAGGTAGTGGTACCACCTAGTATAGGCGATGGTACCACTCGTACCTCGAAATCTCAGAGATTTGAATTTTGGGCTTCAAATTTGAATCTATTTGAGGCTTATAAATACCCTACTCTTTCCTGCTTCGTAAAATAAGAAAGTGAATTAAAAAGGGAGGAAGAATTCTTGAGTAAAAATTATAATATCTTTTGAAGAGTATAGTCCCTTCTTCCTAGTATTTAGAAAGTTCTTTTAAAGGGAGAAGAGAGGTCTAGGTCTAAAAGAGAAGTGTAAAGGTTCTCTCCTAAACTTGTCAAAAGGAGAATCGAGTTGCAATGGTAATTGATCTTCGCCCATTAAAGGAAAATCGATAATGGATGTTGGTGGCCTCGACGGAGGAGGAATAAAAAGTGGATGTAGTTTGCATTTATTTTGAGCAATTTACTTTCATAACAAACTTTCTCCTTACTTTGCTTTCACTATGCTTATAAATAAACACGTTTTCAAGTTAAGCATTTTTAAAATCGATTTTAATCGAAATAAAAGTTTTTTTTTGAACTAACGATGTTTTTATCTGTTGCACTAATTCACCCCCTCCCCCCCACCTAGTGCCGACTCATTCCTAACACGATAGCCATTAGTGCGTAGTTGGCGATCTCCTTGTTGCTTTATTCTTTGCCTTCAGAATCGCTCAAGTCATCCCATGTTGCTTTGAGTACCTTCTTCTTCTTTGGTTGCTTTTTCTTTACTTGGGGATATTCGCTTTTGAAATGTCCTAGTTTTTTGCATTCGTAGTATATAACTTGTTCTTTCTTGGGTTCAATTTTATTTTTAGTGTTAATTTTAAATTTATTTTTTTTTATAAATTTTTTAAACTTTCTTATCAAGAGTGTCAATTCATCATCATAGTCCTCATCACTTGAATTTTCTTTTAAGTGGTTTTCATGAGTTCTTAGTAACATATCCTTCCTGTTCTTTAGAAGGTTATTCTCAAGCTATTCATGAGCATTGCAAGTTATCTCATAGGTCATTAATGACCCGATAAGTTCTTTGAGAGGGAAATCATTCAAGTGCTTGGCCTCTTGAATGGTTATTACTTTAGAGTCCCAACTCTTTGGAAGAGATCTCAAGATTTTATTAGCAAGTTCAAAGTTCAAAAAATATTTGCCAAGAGCTTTTAAACTATTAGTGACATCCGTAAAATGGGTGTATATATCAACAATAGTTTCGCTTGGCTTCATTCGAAATAATTTATAAGTATGAACTAAAAGATTTATCTTTGACTCTTTACTCTACTAATGCATTCGTGAGTGATTTCGAGTGTATGTCAAATATCAAAAGTCATTTTACAAATAGACACTCGATTGAACTCATTTTTATCTAAAGCATAAAACAAGGCATTTATGGCCTTGGCATTTAAAGCAAAAGTCTTCTTCTCTAACTCATTCAAATTGTTTATTGGAAGAGAAGACTTTTGAAAGTCATTTTTCATAATGTTTCATAACTCAAAATCCATAAAAATTAGAAAAATCTTCATTCTAGTCTTCTAATAGGTGTAATCTGTCCTATTGAATATCGGTGGACGTGTAATTGAGTGACCCTCTTGATTGCTAGTAAATGTCATATCTCTTAGGTTTCAAACCAAACGAGAGTGACTTCGCTCTGACACCAATTGTTAGGATCAAGAACGATACTAAAATAGGGGGGTGAATTAGTGTAGTGAATTACATCGATTCGAAAGTCTTCGTACGATAAAAACCGGTTTCGACTCAAATCGTTTGTTTCATATTGAATAAGTAGAGAAGAGAGGATTGAGTAGTTTGTAATATAGTAAAGTTGAATGCAATAAAGAGAATTTGTAGTAAAAAAAGAATACACTAGAATTTATAGTGGTTCGGTCATTGTGACCTTAGGAGATAACCCTTACAAGCCTCACTCCTCTGTCTTGGATGATTACAAAGCTAAGAGAGGAAGGAGGAGGACTCTTCTCACTTTTATAACACTTTTAAAACTGCAACACTTAAGATTTTTTCACACTTTTGATTGCACTTTTATTACCCTTTCATGCAGAAAAGGGTGGATATTTATAGGCTCTAATGGCTTCAAAATTAGAGCCAAAAAGTATCTCTTCTTGGATTTTTGGGGTACTTGCGGTACCACCGCTAGTATTGGGCGGTACCATCACCTAACACTTTGACACTAGGCGGTACCACTACCTAGTCTAATAGTACCACTGCTTGATAGAGCTCTCAGAGACTTAGCTCTAGCGATACCATTGCTTGACAAGCGCTGGCAGGTAATAATTGTTGGTGGTACCACCACTGGTAAGTAATAACTATCGACGGTACGACCACCTAGACCACTTGGAAGATTGCTCCCTAGGCAGTTCCATTGCCCTAGTCTGGCGGTGCCACTACTAGACAGGGTCTAGCAACTTGGTTGGGCCTTAAATCCGGCCCAAACCAGTCCAATTACGAGCCTAGTTAGCCCGTAACATAGTTAGTGGGATTACCTCCCAAATATAACTCTAATTACATGCTAACTATGATTCTTAAGACATATACTAAGCAAATCAAGTCTGGTTAGTCTTATTTTTTTTTGACGAACTTCCGACGATCTCTCAGCAATGTTTCAACAGACTCCTAGCAAGCTCTTGGAGTTTACGACAATCTTCTTGACGAGTTCAAACGAGCTTCTTTGGCAAGCTCCTAGACTTCTTGGTTAATTCCGGTAGAACTTTTGATGAACGTCCGGACTTTCGATGAACTCTCGAACTCCTAGCGAAATCTCGATCTTGACTCTGACACAACATTTGTTTTATGTCTTACAGCTATCATAGTTAATCCTATATACTTTTCTCAATACACCGCCAGACAGGGTCCAGCAACCTGGTTGGGCCTGCTAACTATGATTCTTAAGGCATATACTAAGCAAATCAAATCCAGTTAATCTTGTTTTTTTCCGACGAACTTCCGACGATCTCTTAGCAATGTTTCAACAGACTCCTAGCAAGCTCTTGGAGTTTACGACAATCTTCTTGACGAGTTCAAAAGAGCTTCTTTGGCAAGCTCCTAGACTTCTTGGTTAATTCCGGTAGAACTTTTGATGAACGTCCGGACTTTCGATGAACTCTCGAACTCCTAGCGAAATCTCGATCTTGACTCTGACACAACATTTGTTTTATGTCTTACAGCTATCATAGTTAATCCTATATACTTTTCTCAATACACCGCCAGACAGGGTCCAGCAACCTGGTTGGGCCTTGAATCCAACCCATACTAGTCCAATTATGGGCCTAGTTAGCTCGTAACTTAGTTAGTGGGATTACCTCCCAAATATAACTCTAATTACATGCTAACTATGATTCTTAAGGCATATACTAAGCAAATCAAATCCAGTTAATCTTGTTTTTTTCCGACGAACTTCCGACGATCTCTTAGCAATGTTTCAACAGACTCCTAGCAAGCTCTTGGAGTTTACGACAATCTTCTTGACGAGTTCAAAAGAGCTTCTTTGGCAAGCTCCTAGACTTCTTGGTTAATTCTGGTAGAACTTTCGACGAACGTCCGGACTTCCGATGAACTCTCAAACTCCCAACAAAATCTCGATCTTGACTCCGACACAATATTTGTTTTATGTCTTACAGCTATCATAATTAATCCTATATACTTTTCTCAATATATAGATTAGATCAAATAATTTACCAATTAATTTCATCATCAAAATTTGAGATTCAATAAATCACACTAACTCAATTAGGGGTCAACTGGGCCCAAAACAGGATTGATTTGGGCCAGATGGAAGGCCCACTCGACCACTTGGAGCCTAGCCAAGTAGTGGCACCGCCCAGGATAGGCGGTGGAACCACCTGAGGTGCAGCCTTCCAAGAGGTTTGGGCGGGGCGGTAGTACCGCCCAAATTGGGTGGTGGTACCATCGGCCATAAAGGCTGTCAAGTGGTGGTACCACCCTATTAAGTGGTGGTAACGTCAAAGCCCAGTCTCCAAGGCTCTGTCAAGTGGTGGTACTACCAGCATCGGCCATAAAGGCTGTCAAGTGGTGGTACTACCAGACTGGGTGGTGGTACCATCGGCCATAAAGGCTGTCAAGTGGTGGTACTACCAGACTGGGTGGTGGTACCATCGGCCATAAAGGCTGTCAAGTGGTGGTACTACCAGACTGGGTGGTGGTACCATCGGCCATAAAGGCTGTCAAGTGGTGGTACTACCAGACTGGGTGGTGGTACCATCGGCCATAAAGGCTGTCAAGTGGTGGTACTACCAGACTGGGTGGTGGTACCATCGGCCATAAAGGCTGTCAAGTGGTGGTACTACCAGACTGGGTGGTGGTACCATCGGCCATAAAGGCTGTCAAGTGGTGGTACTACCAGACTGGGTGGTGGTACCATCGGCCATAAAGGCTGTCAAGTGGTGGTACTACCAGACTGGGTGGTGGTACCATCGGCCATAAAGGCTGTCAAGTGGTGGTACTACCAGACTGGGTGGTGGTACCATCGGCCATAAAGGCTGTCAAGCCGCCCACTATCAGTCTGCAGGTGATGGTACCACTAATACTCCGAAAATTAAGGATGTGACACTTTTTTGGCTCCAATTCTAAAGCCAATTGAGGCTTATAAGTATCCCTTACTTCTCAACTAGTAATGCATAGAGAAGTGATAAGAAATGAACTGAAACTATAGTGAAATAGCTTGCAAATGTTGAGAGTTCACCTCTATCATTTGTAAGTGTGAAAGTTTGTAAAAGGAGAGTGAGCCACTTGTGAAAGTTCTGTAAATGGGTAATTGATCTTTTCCCTTCAAGAAAGATCAATAGTGGAAATCGGTGATCTCATTGGAGAAGGTGTTGGCCATGGATGTAGGTCAAATGATCAAACCACTATAAAATGGCATGTTCTCATCTTGGTGTGCACTTTACTTTTGCTTTATTCTACTTTACTTCATTACAAACTATCCAATCCCCTCCTCTCTACTCACTTACAAACTTATTCGAGTCAAACGTCTTTTCAAAATGATTTGCGTTGAACTAAGAGTTTCATCGCATGAAATTTTTCAAAACCATTTAAATTTATCATTTTTATCCACAGCACTAATTCACACCCCACACCCCCCCCTCGCCCCCCCTCTCTTAGTGTTGTTCTTGATCCTAAAAACTAAATGATGGATATCTAGATCCATTTAACTATGAGTCATATGCAACTTGCGAGCCTTGCCTTCATGGAAAACTAGCCAAACTCTCCTTTCAGTGGAACTGGAGAGAGAGCCACTGAGCTATTGGAACTCATACATAATGATGTATGTAGACCCATGTCAACTCATGCCATAGGTGGTTACTATAGGGAATTCTAGGAGCAACATCACATGCACAGTGAAATAACATAAAACAAAAATCCTTAGATTTTTCATAAATTGTGTTCATCGTCGTGCGAAGATTGGTATGCAAAATCCACAAAATTGAAAACTATATATATAAAATATTGTGTTACTCAAGGAGATCGTATATCCTTGAAAACATGCAAATCTATGGGAAGGATAAAGGAGGTCAAGCGTTATCCTCTCTATCGGTGATCCATATAACAGGGATGCGACGACGCTCCTCAAATCTCCAAGCCTACTATCTGAGGAGGAGAAGGGGAGAGAAGAATAAGGTAGCAACCAAGAGAAGCTCTAGCCTATGTTAGAACCCTTGGATCTCTTTATGTGGATAACTATTTATAGAGTTTCTAAACCCTAACTCCTAATAGGACTCCTATTCTCAAGACTCCTATTCAATTAAGACATCTACTCAAGACTCCTAATAGGACTCTTATTCCTTTACAACTCCTAATTCTTCTCTAAGAAATAACCTCCAAACCCTAGCTGGCCTCTTCACCTCTTTAATAAAGGTCGGCTTAGGTAGGTTTTATATGAATGCCCCTATCAATTAGGACTCTCCTAGCTAGAGTCCTAACAAACCCGCCCTCTTCAAATCAACCTTCTCCTCGAGACTGACAATCTATGAATTCTGGGAATTTGATCTTCAAGTTGTCATAGTTCTCCCAAGTGGCACCTTCTACTGGTAAGTTCGCCCATTATATTAGCACTTCAATAATAGTTTGTCGTCATCGAGTCATGATCTATCAATCAATAATAGCACTCGATTAGGTCTGGAGTTCTCCTTGGGTAATCATATTTGGTAGGTGGCTTTGGGCTATCTCCAAGCACCTGTTTACCACTTTCGTCTGGCCGTCGGTTTATGGGTGATATGCCGTACTCCTTTTTAATTTAACACCCTGAATATGGAATAACTCTGTCCAAAAGCTGCTCGTGAAGATACGAGAAGAATTTGGCACAAGCACAATGCGTCCTTTATAGCGTAATTCTTTTGAGTCCCAATTGTAATGAGCCACGGAGTTTGGTGCTTCCTCCAACTTTTTTATAATCTTACTTGTCTCCAGATCTTCCTACCATTCCCTCTTAATATCCTTAAGGAAGTCACAGGTCGAAAGTGAAATAGCCGACAATTCAGCTTGCTTGTGTAGCCGTGAAAGTGCATCTGCAACAACATTCTTTTTCCCCTTTTTGTAAGTTATTTCATAATCAAATCCAAGAAGCTTTGTTACCCATTTTTGTTGCTCGGGGGAAGATATCTTCTGCTCCAAGAAATATTTTAGGCTTTTAATGTTCAGTTTTGATTTGAAAGTGTCGCCTGATCAAGTACGATCTCCATTTGGCCAACGCATGCACAATCGCAAGTATCTCCTTATCATAAATAATCATTTTGAGATGGGAAGGAGATAATGTCTTACTAGTATAAGTGAGGGGGTAGCCATCTTGCATTAGTATAACACCAATTCCGACTTCGAAGGCATCAACTTCAATAACAAAAGTCTTGCCAAAGTCAAGCATTGTCATCACTATGGCTTTACATTCATCAAAGGTAGTGGTGGCTTGTCTAACCATTGGAAAGCATCTTTTTTTAGCAATGAAGTAAGTGGTTTATTGATCTTTCCATAGTTTTTCATGAACTTACAATTGTAGCCTATTAAACCGAGAAAGCCACATAGCAATTTTATGTTCCTCGAGGTCGACTAGTTTTGTAATGTTCCAATTTTGGAGGGGTCCACTATCACACCTTCCTCTGATATGATATGCCCAAGATATTTCACCTTCTAGTGAAGAAAGCAAAAATTTATAGTGGTCATTGTGTGTTCGAAAGGTGGTTTTCGGTATGTCTCCTTTGCACACTCATATTTGATGATACCTAGATCGAAGGTCCAGCTTTGTGAAGATTTATGCTCCCTTTCATCTAGTAATTCATCTACTATTAGAATAGGGTATTTGTCCTTGATGGTTACACTGTTGAGAGCTCGGTAATCAATGCGCATTCACTATGTTTCGTCCTTCTTTCGTACGAAGAGCACCGGTGAAGAGTAAGGGCTACAAGTTGGCCGAATAACTCCTATTTCAAGCATCTCTTTTACAATCCTTTCTATTTCATCCTTTAGCAGTATGAATGCTAATATAGCCAAGTATTTGCAGGAGGTTTTCCCAGAAGAATCAATATACAATGATCATGCCGACGGGCAAGAGGTAGGTTGCGCGGTTCGTCAATATATCTGAAAATTTAGCAAGCAAAGGAAGTAGGTTTAGATCTTCAAATTCTGTTGGCTCTCTCTTAGTTTACTGCTCAAGTTGTACCAAAAAGCCTCTGCACGATTTATGCAAAACTTTCTCCATTTGTTGTGTGCAAATCGTCATTACGTCGCCCCCTTGTTTCCCGTGTAGTATCACATGTTTCCCCTTACTGTAAAATTTCACAATTAGTTTCATAAAATTCCAAGAAATATCACCTAATATCATCAACTATTCAATTTTAAGCATAGCCTCATGATCATCAAGAGGGAGGAGGAAGAAATATGCAATTATCTCTTAGTCCTGTAGTAATAGTTTCTCCCACGAGCGCCTACGATCACACTTTAAAATCGGTCCGTCGGTGAACTTGACATCAAACCTACTATAATACTCAATAGGTAAGGCCATCTGAACAACAACCTTACTGTCTAGGAAGTTATTAGTGCTGCCCGTGTCGATGAGAACAGTGATCGATTGTTGTTTAAGAAGACCTTCAACTTTCATTGTTTGCGGGTTTGAGTAGCCGGCTAGTGCATGTATCGTAACTTCGGTCGATTGTGGCTCTTCTTCTACATCTTCTTCTTCATTATCAAGGCTCTCTTCTAGATGTTCAATGACCTCTTCTTCTACTGGTTCAATCATAAGAAGTCTCCCTTTTCTACAACGATGCTCGCGGCTTTACGGCTCGTCGTGGTGCTAACATAACTCCTTCATAGATCGCTCCTAAAGCTCTTCTCTTGTCATCATTTTTAGTGCAGGGACTCGATTGATAGTAGGGAGGGCTGAGGGCTTCTGTAGTGCAGGTCGAGAAGCGATCCTAGTCCTCCGGGCTTCATGGTTCAATCGCTCCTCTTGATGTCGTATGAAAGAGATGGCTACCATAAGCGTGTACGGTTATCGTGCTTTAACTTCTCCCCGGATCTCTGATTTCAAGCACTCAATGAAGGTCCCTAATAGCTATTTTTGAGACTAATCATGAGTTTGATTAGATAACCTTTCAAACTTGGTTTAGTACTCTTGAATGGTGGAGGTTTGTCGGATCTTTGCTAGTTGTCCATCAATGTTCTCGTAATCGGTTGGTCCGAAGCGGATCAACAGTCCTTCTTTGAATTGTCACCATGAGAGGACTCCATGAGTATATTTAAACCAGTCAAACTACTATATGGCATCCCCTTCAAGATGTATAGCTGCAATTTCCACCATAGATGCATCCGTAGTTTTGTGGTACCGAAAATATAGCTCCGCGCGCAAGATCCAACCAATCGGGTCTCCTTCTTCCCATCTAGGGAAGTCCACCCTCATGCATGGATAGTTGGGATCGATCATAGAACCTCCCCTCTCTTGAAAGTCATCTCTCTAGGCTTGGTGTGATTAGTTAAAGCTCTCTCCTTGATATGATTTCTTCGGGCTTGGTGGTCGACCCAAACTAAGTTCGGTAAAGAGAGTCTGAATCTTATCCTCCATTCATGCCTCCAAGGCTTCAAATTTAGCATTGATTGTCTCCTTAGATGCCATAGTATATGCCTATAAATCTGTGATGTTAGGATCTCTCTTTTGTTATCGAGTTAAAGGCAAGTATAGGTTGAGAGAAGTGATGGTCGAAAGGGTTGGTGGATTGGTGGATGTAGGCTACGGTTTAGGCTTGTTTTGCTACTGTTTTGGGTGAAGTTTGAGGGTGTGGTTTGGTGGAGTTTTAGGGCTATGGATGAAAGTTTTAGATCTATAGTAGATGGTAGTAAAGGTTTGATAAAAATCAATGGAAGTTTGCTATAGAATTGTGTTGTCTTGTAAGGGCAGAATTATCGTCGAAGAAACAATAGATTCTCAATGAAATTTCCACCAAAAACTTAAGAGATTTGAGAAGGGAATTGAAAGCAAAATCTCAGTTTATATGATAGCAAGGATGTCCAATGTAATTAAGAAAAATTCGGCAGTATAACCGTTGAATCTCGGATTTTGATGATGAAACTAATTGATTGTGTTTAGATGTTTAACTGCATTTTGAGTGATGCAGGTCTACTCGATCAGGATTAGATAGTTGACGCAGGAGGAATTGACATTACGCCGGAGGAGATCACGTCAGGATATTGGATGGCAGAATGCTTCGGACGTCGGGCATCGAGCCAAGGAGAGCGGAATTGCACCAAGGATATCGGGGTTGTGGAGGTCAATTGCCGATTGGGCAACAAGCCGCAAGAGAGGACGATGCACTGAAGAATCGGATGAAGCACCAACCAATGACGTGCCGGGCAACAGAATGTCAATTCGCATTGTAATAATTGTCTAGATCGGAGTAGAGTTTTGGCTTGTGTGTGCAGGATTAACTACGATAATGATGAAGACATAAAGCGAAACAAAGTGCTGAAGTCAAGCGCGAAGGATTCGTTGGGAGTTCGAGAGTCCGACGGAAGTTCGAAGGTTCATCGGGAATGCTGCCGGAACTAGCCGAGAATGAGTAGGGAGCTTGCCGAAGGGTTTTCGGAAGCTCGCCAGAAGGTACATCGGAAGTTCACAGAGCTCACCGAGAAAGATCATAGCTTGCCGAAGAAGCTCGTCGGAACTAGCCAAGATCAAATCGTGAGGTCTAGGAGCTTGTCGGGAGTCCGCAGAATGGTTTCTGAGAGTTTATCGGAAGACCGTCGGAAGTTCGCCGGAAGAAGTCTTGACTTGCAGGCTTTGTAATAGCTTAGGAAATGTCTTTAAATTTGTAGTTAGCATGTTAATTAGGGTTAGGATTAGGTGTTAATCTTATAACCCACGTACGGGCCAATTGGGCCCAAGTTCGGATTAGTTTGGGCCAAGTTTGGAGCCCAACTAGTGAGCTGAAATAGTGTAGACGGTGGCACCGCCCAGAGCCCGAGGATAAGGTGGTGGTACCACTGGACTGGGCGGTGGCACCGCCATAACACTATCAATGTGGAAATTGATAGGTGGTAGCACCGCCACCGATAGGCGGTGGCACCGCCAGTCACTGATCAGTATGACATTGACAGGCGGTGGCACCGCCAGCCTTGGAAACCCAAGAGAATTCAAAATTTGGAGCCTAAATTTGAATCCTCTTAGGGCCTATAAATACTCCTCAATTCTCAGTAGAGAATACAACTTTTGAGAAGCAATAAATTGAGATAAAAGCCTTAGCAAAGTCTTTAGCAAGTCTTGTTTTCAATTGCTTGAGTGTTCACCTCCTTCTTTCTCGTTGAAAATTTGTAAGAGTGTGAACCACTTGTAAAAGGTTGTAAGAGGGGTATTTATCCTTCCCCTTCAAAGTGATTTGCTAATGGAAGTTGGGAGCCTCATTGAAGAAGGCTTCGGAAGTGGATGTAGGTCATTTTGACCGATCCACTTTAAAATTGGCATGTTCTCTGGTTTGCATTTACTTATTGCTATTTACCTTACTACAAACCTTCATACGTGCTTTACTTCCTCATTACTTTTGCTGCACACCTTTACGAACACGCTTTCAAGTTAAGCACTTCCGAGTTTTGTTTTTATCGTACGAAAGATTTTCTAAAACCGATGTTTTAATCCACTGCACTAATTCCCCCCCCCTCTTTGTGCTGCTCCGATCCTAACAATTGGTATCAGAGCACGGTATTTCTCATTTCGGATTTACACCCGAGAGAAATGACTTTTCATGGCTTTAAAGAGGGCTTTTCGGTTGTTCGTCCACCGTTGTTTAACGGATTGGACTACACTTATTGGAAAACTCGAATGAGAGTTTTCTTGATTTCTATGAATTTGGATTTATGGAATATTGTTGAAAACGGTTTTCAACTTCCCTCTAAACCGATGAACGAATGGTCGGATTTGGAGAAGAAGTATTTTTCTTTAAACGCAAAGGCTATGAATGCCTTATTTTGCGCTTTGGACAAAAATGAGTTCAATCGGATTTCTATGTGCGAAACGGCTTTTGATATTTGGCGAACACTTGAAATCACGCACGAGGGAACTAGTTGAGTCAAAGACTCGAAAGTTAACATTTTATTGTATGATTTTGAGCTTTTTCGAATACAACCAAGCGAGACTATAGGCGACATGTACACTCGTTTCATGGATGTCATCAATAATCTAAAAGTTCTTGGTAAATCTTTTTCAAATTTTGATCTCGTAAGATCTTAAGATCCTTCCAAAAAGGTGGGATCCTAAAATAACCACAATATAAAGGATAAAAAATTTAAATGATTTTCCATTAGAAGAATTAATCCGGTCATTAATAACCTATGAAATGACACTTTTGGAACATTTTGAACTCGATGAGCACTTGAACCACCTTCCAAAGAATAGGAAGGATTTGGAACTCCTGACAAATGAATATCACTTGAGCGATGACTTATGTAATGAGGACAATGATGAACTTAAACTTCGAATACTAAATCTTAATAAGTTCATTAAACAAAAATCTAAAATAAACAATGAACTTGAATGGAGAAAGAGGCCAAAGAAGAGAAAGGCAACCAAGAATGAAACAAGAACTTCCAAAGGTGAAACGGCGAATTGGGCTTTGATGGGGTTCGACTACAAGGTAAATAACTCAACTCTCTTGAATTATTTTGAAATTACTTGAAGTTTTTCATGAGTGCTTAATTTAGATAGTAGGAATAGGAAATAAAAAATTATTTTTCAAAAATTATATCATGTTTTTCTTTTTAGCATCTTTGAAACATTAAAAAATTTGATCATGAAAAGTATATTGCTAAGGTTTCATGCATGTTATGTTTTGAAATGTTGAATGATGTATGCAATATTAAATATGATATGTGATAATGCTTAGGATTAATCCATGCATGTGTATCTTGATGATTTTATGTCATGCATGAGTTTTTGAAGTAAATGTTGATTTGAAACTCTCATTTTAGATTAACATATTTTTGGTCTAATCATTTTTATGACGAATTAAGATGACATTCTCATAACATATTAAGATGACATAGTGCATGTACATCTATATATGAATTTCTTGATAGTCTTTTGATGATAGATGTGATATCATGATGTGTTTGGTCTTGACGGCTTCATGACGAAACTTATGTTTCGATTTTAAATGATGATACATGTTTTCACAAAAGACTTGAATAACCTCACATGAAATTAATTGTATGAAATGAAAATAAATTTTCTATCCTATTGAGATTAATGAATTTATTTTACCAATCTTGTAAATCTCATGATGAATATTTTGAAAATAAATGAGTGTATCATGCATTTGGTCTTAATGATTTCTCTTGAACATACTTTTTGAAATCATACTTGATGATAAATATCAAGATATTAATAGGATGTTATCATGGAATCATGCTTGATGATTTGTTTTACGAAATTTATCTTTCTGTCTAAATGTTGACACTTGTTTATTAAAGGTAAAGGCATGCTTATAAGAAGCAAATCACATGAATAGAAATTTATAAAAACGAAATGCGATCCTCTATCTTATCGACTTTTCAACAAATCTATGCTTGTCATGTATGAATTTATTGAATATGACTTTGAGGATGATTTTGAATCTCACAAATGCTTGAATCATACTTATGACATGAGACACATTTTAAATATGAATCATGTTCAATGCTTCAATCATGTTATATCTCCCTTAATTCATTTTGTTCTCCTAGATTTATTTACCAAAGAGGAGAATCTTTCGAATGAATGAAATGATACAGATGAATCACTTATCGATATATCTTTTTGAAATATCTTTTTAATGTGATGTTGATAATTTGAGATGCCTGCTCGAATTCATGACATGAGATAATTGAATCCTTGACTTAATCTTTATATGGCTTGAAAATAGATGTTTAAAATCTTGCTTGATGAGTTGTTCTATAAGATTTTGCTTTTACGTCTTGAACTTTCATGTTTATCTTGATTTGGCATATAAAAACTAAGGCATGCTTAGATGAAAAAGAATCACTTAAAAAATGCTTTTCCCATCTGATCGATATTAATGATTTCATGATATTTTGTGAATCTCAAAATTGATTTTGATGACTTAATTATGAGTTTCAAGTTAACGATTTGATTTGAATGAGTTTTATCTAAATCATAATCTTGATCTTGCAAAATTGGAATCACAAATAATATCTTTTGGTATTCATGAATTGATACTCACAATATGAAAGTATTGATATTCAGGACTTGAATTTGATTAAAACATTGCATGCTTAAATTAATCATTCTCCTATGTTTCAAAAATTCTTTAAATGCCTTATGTGATGATTGAAAATTAATTTACTTTATGATAAATCTATGTATACCATTTTGAATCTCTTGAAAGTAATGTTGAGATTTTGATGAATTTGATGATTTGAATTTGAATGAGTTTGTATTCGAATTATGATCTTGACTTCTTGGATTTACTACTTGAGATTTTTTTTTAATCACAATCTCTTCGTTGTATACCTATAATTTTTGTTATTTATAAAAAGAAGAGATTTGATAAAATGAATCATTATTGACTTAATGTTCGGTATCATGAATACTAAATTATCATACATGAAAATAGTGATAAATATTTTGAAAATAAATGTTTGTATCATGTTAGATGATTTTACATTTTGTGCATGATGAGTTATAGTGATGATTGAAACAATGATTGAAATGATATGAATGATGATTTGAAATCATGCATATAATGATGAGTTTATATGTTTTGAAAATATATATGATGATTTGGTATTATGCATGCAATAATGATACGCACAATGATGAAATATTCATTATAAAATTATTATTTTGATATTCATGACTTGAATCTTCCTTTCTTTTTGCCAATGACAAAGGGAGAGAAAGAGTTGCTAATGTGTTATCTTGAATTGATATAAAAGGTCATCTCAAAGAGAAATTAGCTAGCTTGCACAAGTCAAGAAAATGCAAAAACTTGCTTATTTTCTTGCACATCTAAAGAAAAGATACAAATGTAACACTTGCCAAATTGTTTGCTTGCCTCATGTAAAACATGGTCCCTTGCTAGTTTGGCATTTTGCTAAGGAAGCAAAAATGACACTTCTAAAAAGAGAAGAAAGAGCTTACTTTCTTGAACATCTTTAATTTGCTAGCTCGAATGATGTACAATTTGCTATCTTGAACATTACAAAGAAATGCTATTATGCACATCGCAAAGAAAAGCAAATATGTCAACTTGCACATCTTTCAATTTGCTAGCTTGTATGTAGTAAAACTTGCATATCGTAAAAGTTGCTAGCTTGTAGAGAAGCAAAGAATTGCTATCTCGAAAGAAGCAAAAAATGCAAAACTTAGAAAACTTGCAATATAATTGCTCTTTCCATGCTTTGTATCAAAAATAGGTTGATATCCTTAAAAGCATTACATTAAATTTTTTAGTATCATAATATATCACATGTATCGCAAATTGAAATTTTTGAGATTATTATCATATCATATTTAACAATTGATGTATTTCATGACATGATTTCTTTGCATTTTTATCTTGTATGTATCATATGTGATGATTGAAATATTGATTGATACAAATTCATAATTTATGTAAAAGTCTAAATCATTGGTTTCTCTTCTTTTTGGCAATGACATAGGGGGAGAAAGATTGCTAGCTCAAGGCAAATGCTGGCTAGCTTGTACTCTTCCCTTCTTTTCGACAAAAACAAAGGGGAGAAAGCTTTTGCTAGTTAGAACATGCAAAGAAAAGCAAAGTGCAATCTTACACAAGAAGCAAGTGTTGAATTGCCATGATTGAACTTAAGAATCTTGCTATGCTTTTGTACTTATATGTTGTGATGAAAATCTAGCTTCATGTTACAAAAACTTACATATCTTTTAAAATAGCTACAGCTACTTCTCCTTTTGTTGATGACATAGGGGGAGAAGTATATTGATGACTTCATGCATTGAATTGAAGATTTTATACATATTTGCATGACGGTTTAAATGTTTTTCATAACATGCTCAATGGAAAGTTAGAATTGGACTATAAAGCAAGAATTTTACTAAGTAAGCAAACGGGTCGGGTCTGAAAGGGGCAAGTTCCATTACTGCTTTCCTTGCCGATCAATGGCAAAGGGACAAGCAACAGGACTAGAGCAAGAATTGGGACAAGCAACATAGCCGCAACTACCTCGATTCCCATAGCTCCCTCATTTTCTCCAACAAATAAGGTAGCCGGAACACTAGCGGCCCCGTCGCCTTAGAATTAGGACTTGCCCATAACCAGTTAGAATGTATTTATTACAAGAGGGCTCCTGCCGCTTTTAACTCGCTACCGCTCTATGAACTCCTACCGCTTTAATAGCTCGCTATCGCGCCTTGGTCTCAATAACTCCTGCCGCGGCACGTTAGTAGTGCCTTGGCGGTCATTAGTAGTTGTTTGGTTAGTAGCTCTATAGCTCTTGCCGCACAACATTAGTCATTGCTTGGCGGTCATTAGTAGTTGTTTGGCCCAGGTATATTTATGTTTTTATGGTTGTCGTTAGGTGGTGGCGTAGTTGATTCTTACTTCATAGCTTAAAGTTTTCTATTCACTAGCCCAGCCTTTGTGGCAAGTAATTTATTCCTCTGGTTGTTGGTTGGATTCTCGCTAGAGTACTAAGCGAATTCCCTGTTATAAGTAAAAGGATTAGAAGCGCCAGCTACAGTCTCATAAGTTGTAGGTTTATTCCCTATTTAGATCTATAGTCCTGTTCTGTTAGTAGGATAAGTCTTGTTGACATCACTAATCAATATTATATACGTGTGAACGTGAACCAAATGTTTCATTTAATAGTGAAATAGACAAGTCAGAGCCAAAGATATGAGTGGAAGAGTCGAAGGGACAAGTATCAGAATTGAGGTTTTGGTAAAAAGGCAATAGCGCTAACAGGACAAGGCTGAAACACACCGATAGAAGAAGCAAACTTACAAATTGGAATTCGACCATGGATCTCGCATCTTACTATCTCCGCTTTCACTCTTACTAGCCTTCCTTAGCTTGATTGTTGGACTTACTTCCCTGGTCATTAGGTAGGGTTACTGTCCTTACTCTTATTTTATCAATACTACTGATAGGGATCCAAATACTACTGATGGAACTGCACCTAAGGGATTGGACTACACGCCGCTACTATACAAGAAAGAAACTGTGAACTAATATTATCACTATTGACCTGGAACCTTGCTTGTTAACTTCCCTTGCTTGCTTTTAGTCTTGTATTTCACTTTTCATTCTTTCATTTGGCAGTTCAATTCATATAGAGTTGTGGAACGCCTGAGAAGTGGTAGCCGGTAGAAGTAGAACGGGACTCATTGGTTTAAGTCTGATATTGGCAATAAGGAATATGAGTGTAAAGGGAGCCATACTAAAATATAGTGGAGTAAGCCTATGAGCAAGGCAGGACATCTTTGAGTAAGCAGTGACATCAAGTAAGAAGCGGGAGACCTAGAGAACAGGAATAGCAGCCTAGGGAGCAATGGTTCTATTATATTATATGTGCATCAGCTTTCATTCTCTTATTACTAATTCCGTTCTTTATTTCTGCTTTCATCCTCTGGTGCACCTTTGACTTATGTGTTTCATTCAGTGCTTCTTTCCCGTCAACTTAGTAACTTGCCAACTGACACTTACTCTTATTCTCTAATTACCAGGATAAGATACATCACATTATTCTTGTTCCCGCACGATACTAAGAAGAGGTTTCTAATCCTAGGTGTGTTGTCGAACAAAGAAGGGAAGGTTCAGAGGCAGGAGTAACAGTCTTTTCCATATTAGTTGAAGACCAAAAGCAAGGAAAGCAAAACTAATAGGTCATAAGGGCAAGCTGCGGGATCGGTATATAAGATTGAAGGGCGGGCTACCTTATGTGTATAGGTCCTCGGAGTCTTAGCTCAATCTATTAGGTTACTATTGAACTCCCAGTTGCTTGTTTGATTATGAGAAGCAATGATTTCAGTCCTTATTCCGATTATTGGTATTGTAGTTCCACCAAGACTTAGTTTGACTTCGAGTTCTCTTTAATAGAATAGCGCAGTTGGGTTTCTTTTCTGGTTAACGGTGGGTCACTTCCCTTATTGCAAGTAAAAGCATGAGAAGCACTGGTGCAATTATTGGTAATAGTGATATACGTCCCATAAGTAGGAGTTTCGTCCTTGGTTCGATTCCCTGTCCACAACCTTAGTCTCGTTGGGACCAGTTTGATTCCTCATTAAAAGCTGAAGCATTAGGGGAGTTAGTCGGATCCCTATCTCTATATCGACTGGGGATGCGCTGCACTACTTCATATTCTACATAATACCGAGGTTGGTTCTATCACAGCGTCCTTGTTATAACTAGGGTTACTTTTGTTACCACTAGCTCAGTTCTGATCGTTACTACTCAATGGCTTATAGCTTACTCAATGGCTTAGAGCTCGTATACAAACACACACAGGGATGAGACCTTTACCTTATCATTTCATTTCATATTTACTGATGGGATATAAAGAGAAATAACTTCTGTATATCAACAAATACTAGCAGTTCATAACACGCAATGAAATTAAATAGAATCATAATCAAATAGAACACAAGATATATATGAAAAATCCTTTCAATGTGAAGGGTAAAAATCACGGGACAAACTAGAGATAATCTACTATAATAATAATGAATATATAAATCTTAATCTCTTGCTCAAAACCCTAGCAACAATCACAAGAGAATAATTGAGATACAAGGATCATGTCACTGTGCATAATATCTAAATTCTTCCTAAGTAATCACAGTAAGAATCTACTATGATTTGATCTAACTTGAGATGAAAACACTACTAGATGATTGAGAACAGTCTCTCTACGTTGTCCTTATTCTCTTCCCTTTCTTTCTCCTTGGATTTCTGTCTTTTCCTCCTCGTTTTTCTGCTGCCAAGATGTGTCCTCGTTGTTGTAGTTTACTGTCATGTTGTTGCCCTTTTTATGTGTATTTTCGTAGCCACCACACATCCCCCTAATATGAATTAGGGTTAGGTTAAGAGAGGGTTGATTATGGGCTGATAAAGCCCACCTTGGGCTGAATGTGAGCTGTCAGCCCAACAACCTCCCCCTTCAGCCCATAAGGGAGGCTGTCCCAAGACTCCTCAATGTGAAGCCATACCGACCAGCTGTCAACATATCTCCTAATTTTCTTTTAGTAAGGTCTTTATCAACATGTTTGCTTTATTGTCATCTGTGTGAATTTTCTAAAGTTGCAACTGCTTCTCTTCAAATACATTTTGAATCCAATGGTATCTAACATCTATATGCTTTGACTTAAAATGAAACATTGGGTTCTTACACAAATGGATAGCACTTTGGCTGTCACAATTTATCATATAATTTTCCTGTTTCAACCTTAATTCTTGTGAGAATTCTTTCATCCATAATATTTCTTTGCAAACCTCTGTAATAGCTATATATTTTGCCTCTATGGTGGAGAGAGCAATACACCTTTGCAATCTGGATTGCCATGACACAGCTCCCCCTGCAAAAGTAAGTATATAACCTGATATGGACTTTCTCGTATCTATATCTCTTGCCATATCTTAATCTGTGTAACCTGTTAACACAGGTGGTCCACCTCCAAAGCTTAAACAAACCTTAGAGCTCCCTTTAAGATATCTCAAAATCCACTTCACTATTGCCTAGTGCTCTTTGCCTGGATTTGCAAGAAATATGCTAGTAACACCCATTGTATATGTGATGTCCGGCCTTGTACATACTATCGCGTACATTAAACTTCAAACTGTTGAAGCATAAGGAATCTTTTGCATCTTCTCCTTCTCCTCATCACTTGACGGACTCTGTTCTAAGCACAATTTGAAGTGACCTGCAAAAGGAGAACCAACTGGTTTTGCATTGCTCATACTGAATCTTTCCGATACCTTCTCAGTGTATTTATCCTGTGACAACCAAATCTTCTTGTTTCTCTTGTCACGGAAAATCTACATACTTAGTATTTTCTTTACGGGCCCCATATTCGTCATTACAAAAGACTCACTCAGTTCCTTCTTCAACCTGTCAATTTTAGATATATCTTTTCTAAGAATAAGCATGTCATCAACATAAAGTAAGAGAATAATAAATTTCTCACCAAACCATTTGATGTACATATAATGATCTGTAGCCATTCTTTTGTATCCATTTTCTGTCATAAATGAATCAAACTTTCTATACCACTGTTTTAGAGCTTGCTTTAGCCCATATAAGCTCTTTCTCAACTTGTAGACAAAGTTTTCTTTACCTTTAACTTTGAAGCTTTCTGGTTGCTCCATATATATTTTCTCCTCCAAATCACTATGAAGGAAAGCTGTCTTCACATCTAATTGCTCAACCTCCAAGTCCTAGTTAGCAGCAATACCAAGAGCAACACGAATAGAAGACATTTTAACAACAGGATTAAAAATCTCTTCAAAGTCAATACATTTCTTTTGACAAAGCCTTTCACAACCAATCTATTGTACTTTGGTTGAGAACAATATTCTTGAGTCTTCAACCTGAATACCCACTTGTTCTTTAAGGTCTTCATTTCATTTAGTAGTAGCACCAAATTATAAGTGTGGTTCTTTTGAAGAGCATCCATCTCTTCTTGCATAGCAATTAACCACTTCTTTTTCTACTCGCTTTCAACTACTTCCTGTTAACTCTCTGGTTCACCTGTATTAGTAAACATCACATACTCATCTGTAAAGTATCTTCTGGAAAGTTGACATTATCTAGAAGATCTTCTCAATTGAGGTTCGGTAGGAAGTTGCTCTCCAACTTCTTCTTGCTCAACATGTCCTATAGGTAGATCAACATCAAGTTCTACACCATCTTCCTGCACATCTCCCCCATCACCCTGATATACTGGAGGAATAACTGGGTCATAATCTGCTAATCCTTCTGCAGAAGTCTTGGCTGTTGTCTTTTTCTTCAAATCCTCAAAGGTTTGATCCTCAAAGAAGACCATATCTCTGCTTCTAAACACCTTCTGTTTTTCTGGATCCTAAAGCCTGTAACCAAAATGATCATGTGAGTAGCCAAGAAAAATATATTCTTTAGTCTTACCATCCAGCTTGGACCTCTCATTGTTTGGAACATGTGCAAATGCATGACAACCAAACACTCTCAAATGCCTATAGGAAACATCTTTCCCTGACCATACATGCTCTGCAACATCACCATCTAGGGCTGTACATAATGACAAGTTAATCACATCAACTGTAATCCTCAAAGCCTCATCCCAAAACCTTTTGGGTAGTTTCGCCTGTGAAAGCATACATCTGATCTTTTCCATGATGGTGCAGTTCATCCTCTTTACAATAGCATTATGCTGAGGTGTACCCGGAACTGTCATCTTATGTTGGATCCCATGTGACTTGCAATAATCATTAAACAATCCTGTATACTCACCACCATTATCTGATCTTATGCATTTCAATTGTCATTCTGTCTCCCTTTCAACTCTAGCATGAAACTCTTTGAAGACATTAATAACTTGATCTTTAGTCTTCAAAGCATAGTTTTAAACTTTCCTGGAAAAATCATCTATAAAAGTAACAAAATAAAGTGCACCACTGATACTAAGTATATAAACAGATCCACTAGGAGTTTTTATCCTTAAAGGACCATATACATCTGTATAAGCACGGTCTAAGGCATGCATTTTTCTAGACATAGCAGGACTAGCAAATAAAACTCTGTGTTGCTTACCAACCAAACAATCAATACAAGGGTTCAAATATATACCTCTGAGATCTTGTAATATTTCTCTATTGGAAAGAGCTTGCAGCCCCTTCTCACTCATGTGTCCTAGTCTCCTGTGTCATAACTCCATGCTGAATTCTTTCTCTATAGCATTTAACTGCTCACCATAAGCTTTAGCTTGCAACCTATACAAAGTATGACATTTCTTTCCACTAGCCACAATAAGAGAATCCTTACTGAGCTTCCATAGCCCTTTGTGAATAAGAGAATCCTTACTGAGCTTCCATAGCCCTTTGTGAAATCTACTATCATAGTCTTCACCATCTAATCTTCCAACTGAAATTAAATTCAGTCTCAAGTCAACTACATGCCTCACATCCTTAAGCACCAACTTGCAAATCAAGATTGGTCTTTAATGGATATCACCCATGCTAATGATGTCTGTTGTGCCATAGTTGCCCATCTTGACAATACCAAAATTTTCAGACTTGTATGTAGTAAAAAATTCCCACCATGGTGTAGCATGATAAGAAGTACCTATGTCAATCACCCACTCAAGATCCTGACACACAAGAAAAAATATTATCAAAAGGAGACAAAATCAAATAATCACCACCTTACACTATAGTTGTGATATTATCTTTTAATCTATAGACTCCACTTCTTTTTCATTTTTCTTGTACTTCTTAGGTTACTTGCATTGGTTCTTGTAATGTCCTTTCTCACCACAGTTATAATAAACAATATCTTTTTTGATCTTGACTTGCTTCTACCTATGCGTGAACTACTTCTAGACTTTGACATTCCTCTATTCTTTGAGATAAGTGCCTGTGAATCATTCTGAGATGTTTTTCTTTCTTCTCCACTTCTTATTCAACAAACTACTTGTTACTTAACTCATAGTGACAATACCATCTAGAGCAGAATTACTAATGGAAACCACCAGTGTCTCCCAACATTCTGGTAATAAACTGAGAAGTAACAATGCCTGCAACTCATCATCAAGAGACATTTTCATAGAGGATAACTGGTTAGTGATGCTCTACATTTCATTCAAATGCTTAGCAATAGAAGCACCCTCTTTATATTTTAGGTTCACAAGTTTTCTAATTAAAAAAACTTTGTTACTAGTTATTTTCCTTTCATAGAGACTTTTCATTTTTTTCCAAAGAGAATATGTAGAAATTTCAATAGAAACATGGTGAAAGACACTATCATCAAGCCACTATCGAATAAACCCAACTATTTTTCGATCTAACATCTTCCACTCATCATCTGTCATAGTTGTGGGTTTTACACTATCCCCCTGCAAAGGTCCATATAAATCTTTGCAATACAAGAGATCTTCTATTCTTGGTTTCCATATCATCCAATTATTTCCATTTAAACTAATTATGCGAGAAATATTGCTGGCCTCCATGTTCAAATACAAAATTAAATCACTACAACTTTACTCTGATACTAGTTGATGGGATATAAAGAGAAATAACTTTTATATATCAACAAATACTAGCAGGCCATAACACGCAGCGGAATTAAATGGAATCACAATCAAATCGAACACCAAGATATATGTGGAAAACCCCTTTAATGTGAAGGGTAAAAACCACAGGATAAACTAGAGTTAATCCACTATAATAATAATGAATATATAAATCTCAATCTCTTGCTCAAAACTCTAGCAATAATCATAAGAGAATAACTGTAATACAAGGATTATGTCACTGTGCACAATATATAAATTCTCCCCAAGTAATCATAATAAGAATCTACTATGATTTGATCTAACCTGAGATGAAAACACTGCTAGATGATTGAGAACAGTCTCTTTACATTGTCCTTATTTTCTTCCCTTTCTTTCTCCTTGGATTTTTATCTTTTTCTCCTCCTTTTTATTATTGCCAAGATGTGCCCTCGTTTCTGTAGTTTTCTATCACGTTGCTACCCTTTTTATGCCTATTTTCATAGCCACCACACACCCCCCTAATATGAATTAGGGTTAGGTTAAGAGGGGGTGGGCTATGGGCTGATAAAGTCCACCTTGGGCTAAATGTGGACTGTTAGCCCAACATTTACTACTTGGAAGAAATGGGCATCTAGGTGGATTTACTACTTTTGAGTTTCATTTCGATGCTAGTATTGGCACCCTTCCTATACATATCAATACCTTACTATACATAATCATACATAATACATATACCTTACTGTACATATCAATATAAGTTAACTGAATCATTAATAATAAGTCAACTTAATAATTATAGAGTGGTTCAATCAAGGTTCGAAATACCGTACTGTACCAGTGTTTCGACGTTCGCTTGATACGATACAGAACGGTATACCAAGCGGTATACCATTTGGTATATATATAAAAATTAATATATATAATATATATATATAATTTAAAAGCCGACGTCGCATCGCCTTGGTGACGTCACCGAGGCGACGCGACATCACCTCATTTATTTAAATAAATATATATAAATATATAAATATAGATATATATATATATATATATATATATATATATATATATATATATATATATATATATATATATATATATATATATATATATATATATATATATATAATAGGTGCCTCGACGACGTCGTTGAAAAAGGCGACGTCGCGTCGCCTCGGTGACGTCGCCGAAAAAGGCGACGTTGCGTCGCCTCGGCAACATCGTGTCGCCTCGATGATGTCGTCGAGTATTTTTCTAAAATATTTATATATAAATATAAATAATATATATAATTTTATTATTATTATTCGTTCCGCCCGGTAGCGGGCGGTCCATGTACCGGTATACCGTCGGACCGGTACGAACCGCCCGTACCGGACGGTATTATTCGGTATTGCCTACCTTAGGTTCAATACAGAATGAAAAGCAAGAGCCAAAGAGTGAAACAAGTAGCTACCCGCATTAAAGCAAAGGTTAGGTCCCCAAGTAGTAAGGATATCGGGAATGATACATAAAATTCAAGCATAAGGCTTAGAGAAAGGAAAGACATACTCAACCATAGTAGGGGAGGCAGACTACAAAAGTAAAATGCATAGGAATTTTGGGCAGTAGCGGCAGAGCAAATAGAGGGATATAGCTTCCAAACAAGTAAAGCAAAGATCCGGATCTGAGTTAAGAGAATCCAAGAAAGGAAAGTCGGAATGAAGTAGAAGATACGAATTCTTATCTACCTCTTTGACCTGGCATTCTATAGCTGTTGATCCCAATGCTTTAACTAATGTCAATAGGAAGGACTTTCGAACTGGGAATATACAGATGCACCTAAGATCCCGGGCCGATACACGTTTTCCCGAAGAATCAATGTCGTTTCTCCTTCTCCCAATGATATATATGGTATATAAGAATTGGTTATGAAACAAACACACCCAACCCATATTGAACTAAGTAGTCAAAGGATGGAGCCGGGGAGGAGAGGACAGGGAAAGAATAACTATGCAAAAAAAGAATGATAGTGGAGAAAGACAGGCTAAGATAAAGAAATGAGGTTGAGTTGGTGGAGCGAACCTCACATATGGCAGGCAAGCAGTACAAGTTTACTATATTGAGGAACGAAGCTACCTCACTATATTCTCTATTTTTTATCAATAGCATAGGTAGAGCAATTCATTTTACTAAGAATACATCGAAGAGAGTCATAATCATAGGTTTATTGGCGAGCAGGGAAAGGTACGTTCGACTAAAATCCTTATTTATACAATTACAATGCTGTCTGTTGTTGATGCAGAAAGGAGCAAGGGGCTACAGATGCTACGAAAGCTAGGCCAGAGTTAGAAAGCGGATCGGGAAACTTAGATCAAGGGGAGGTATAGTGAAACTGTAGGAATGGGCAGATAGGCTTGGTGTTGGTGCCATAGCATAGTAGAGTCTTTTAGATAAGAGTTCGGGCTCTCGGGTGCCCTAGACAGAAGAGAGTTTACTCAATGCGAATGTTATTAATATAAAGTTGACTCAATGCTTCTATTTCTTCTTTAAAAGAGAGTTTATTCAGTGCCAATTTGATTCTTGCTTATAGTAGTTGATTTCACTATTTCGGTCTTGCGGTTACTAGTTGATTTCTCTCTTACTGTCCTCAACCCCAGAGTTGTTTGTTTCAATCGTAGAGGTAGTAGTTAAAGCAATAGACTTTATGGCAGTAGTGATAGACCACTAGCATAGTAATGAGGACACTAGGGATACAATACAAATGCTCATTGAGGAATGAGTTTACTGATTGATCCGCTTATGGAATGTAAGATGGTTAATGATACCTTCTTATCAAATAGCGATTCCGTAGTCCCAGTGGTGTATTTGGTCCTTAAACTTGAGACACCAAGGATGTCAAGTATGAGTGCTCTACTCTTTGATACCAAACTTATAGGTTTAGATGTCCCAAATCTAACACAACTAGTAATTGGGAGTGACAGTCAATGTTACGAGGGCTAATGAGTATCGATAGAGGATCATCTACTCTCGGTGTCATGAGAAGAATATCTCATATATTCTTGCTCAAACAAATCCCTAGCTAGGATCATTTAGTTTGAGAGAGAAAGAGTTCTCCGGGAGAATCTGATTAGAGCGAGATTCGAGTAGAAATCGTATGGCTCTGATAGCACTATGCCTGGTATACGGTCTTTGGAATATTAGATAGATGAGGGACATAGGTACATGATAACTAAAAAAAAAAAAAAAAAAAAAAAAAAAAAAAAAAAAAAAAAAAAAAAAAAAAAAAAAAAAAAAAAAAAAAAAAAAAAAAAAAAAAAAAAAAAAAAAAAAAAAAAAAAAAAAAAAAAAAAAAAAAAAAAAAAAAAAAAAAAAAAAAAAAAAAAAAAAAAAAAAAAAAAAAAAAAAAAAAAAAAAAAAAAAAAAAAAAAAAAAAAAAAAAAAAAAAAAAAAAAAAAAAAAAAAAAAAAAAAAAAAAAAAAAAAAAAAAAAAAAAAAAAAAAAAAAAAAAAAAAAAAAAAAAAAAAAAAAAAAAAAAAAAAAAAAAAAAAAAAAAAAAAAAAAAAAAAAAAAAAAAAAAAAAAAAAAAAAAAAAAAAAAAAAAAAAAAAAAAAAAAAAAAAAAAAAAAAAAAAAAAAAAAAAAAAAAAAAAAAAAAAAAAAAAAAAAAAAAAAAAAAAAAAAAAAAAAAAAAAAAAAAAAAAAAAAAAAAAAAAAAAAAAAAAAAAAAAAAAAATTGGATAGAGATCCAATACCCAATAGGGCAGGATCATTAGGGTTAAGTTGATAAGGGACCTCTATAAATAAGAGGGAATCAGTGGTTCATAAGCTAGAACTTTTTTGTTGCCTCTTCTATTCTCCTCTCCCTCTCCACCTTAGAGTCAGCTTGAAGTTTTGAGGAACGTCTTCGCAGCCTTGCTGTGCGGATCATTGCTAGAGAGGAGAGCACTTGACCTCCTACACCCTCTCCTAGAGATCTATAGGAATTCAGGGATATCCGATCTCCCTAGATCACATAATATATCTTATACGCAATTTTAAGTTTGTGGATTTTGTGCACCAATCTTCGCACGACAATGAACACAACTTTGGGAATTGGGATTTTGTTTTATGTTCTTCTGCTGTGCATGTGATGTCACCCCCAAGATTTCCCAATAGTAGTATTAAAGCCAAGTTGTTCGTGCAAAAGATTAATTTTGAACTATGTGTATTGTGTTTTGCAGAAGCTTTTGACATCATAATCGTTGACGCAAAAGCGAGGAAGGGCAGCAATAGTTGCTACCCTTACTATCCTCGACCTACGTGCCTATAGCTGCCTATAGTGGCAACCGTAGGTAGGCAGCATAGCACCGGCGGATGCACAGGCACTGTGCTTGTGGCAGTTGGCTAGCGGCATGAATGCAGTAGGCTTGCGACCGGTAGGGTTGGCAGCTTGTTGCGTACAGCCACAATGCCCACAAGGGTAGGCGGCACGTACAAGAGACTTGGCCGCAAGGGTCGATGATGCTTGTGCGTAGCTTACCTGCAAGGGCTGACAGCGCCTATGCGCAGCTTACCCGCAAGGGTCGACGATGCTTGTGCGCAGTGGTAGTCACCCAAAAGAGGGGCGCCACTCGTGGGCAAGCCGCCTACGGGTGTTACGCCCACAGGGGCGCCCGACCGTAGGGGCTACGCTTGCAGAGGCGCCCGACCGTAGGGGCGGCACCACCCGTAGGCATAGCGCCCGCGGGCAAGGGTGACATTGCCCCGCGCCATTGCCAAACAGGCCATCGTCGGTAGGGTGGCGACAATCGCAATAGTAGGGGAGAGGGAGGAGGGCAGTTAGGGTTTTTGGAAAAAAAGATAATTTTGCCCCTATGAATTTAAGAAATTTCAATTCTATCTTTGTCCAAATTATGAAAATACCCCTCATAATTTAGAAAATTCCCTACATATCCCTGATCTTAGAAAATATTAATTAATTAAAAGGTTTAATTGATTATTATTTTTATTATTATTTAGTAGTCCTATATGATGATAATTTATGCATGTGATGTATGATGTGTGGACGGATGATCATGGATTGTGTGATTTATGTACTTGTGATTATTATTATTAGGGCCTGCGAGTCTCCATTTTGTTTCTCGTTTATTGTCAGACCTGCGTGCCTATGATTAAGTTGTAATCACATGAGGAGGTGCAGTAGGAGGGTGGAAGTGATAGCGGGACCCACGATGGATGATCGCGATGCATGGAGATGCAATATTAAGTCGATAAACGTGAGGCAATTAACTTGACCAATGTGGCCTTCCATCGTTATAGGTAGGGACCGATTCTCGGTGTATGTTGAGTTGGTTGAGTCCCTCAAGACTCACCTATATCGTGATTCGCTATCTTGCCTACGACATAGAGATGTTACCAATGACCTAAGGACATGGTATGCTTAGTTGAGTCCCTCGAGGGTATATCATTGAATCATAATAATCTTGTAATGATGGTGTTGACTTAACCGAACATCATAGTTGGTCGAGTCCCTCAAGACCATGGTGATTCGGAGGCCGAACAGGATGGGAATTACAAGGAGTTATGATCGGCAAGAGTTGTCTACCTTTTGGGCTTAGTGTAATTAGTCGAGTCTCTCAATGTTACACTAAGACATCGATTGGATCCTGATCCCCACTAGAAGTCTGTCGGAGACTTCTGTTTCATATGTTGAGGGTGTCGTGTGACTCGTCAATAAAATAGTGAGAGCATATTACGATAGAAGTCCATATCTTGATTGTTTATTTTTGTAAAATCTGTATGTTATTTATTTCTACTGCATCTTTATTTTTAGAAAATATCGCTTTCAAATCCCTTACGTGGTATACTTGATGTCAACCGCCTCATTGGTCCAAATTATATGAATTGGCTTCGCAAGTTGAGAATTGTTCTCAAGTCAGAGAAAATCACGTATGTTCTTGATACAATGATGCCTACGCCCGAGGAAGGGGCAAGCGAGGATGAGATCACTCGCTACATGAAATACATTGATTACTCCACTCTTGCTTATTATTACATGTTGGGATCAATGACTCCTGAGTTATAGAGACAGCATGAAAAGATGGACGATAGATCCATTCTCCTATATGTCCGTAAACTATTTGAGGAATAGGGAAGGACTCAATGATATGAGATATCCAAGAGCCTCTTCTGTGCTAGGATGACTGAAGGGACACCGGTTCAGATCCATGTCCTAAAGATTATTGAGTAGATAGAGAAACTCACGGGTCTAGGAATAATCCTAGAGAATAACCTGTGTATGGATCTTGTGCTTTAGTCCCTACCAGATTCCTTTTCACAGTTCATAATGAATTTTAATATGAATAAGCTTGAGGTGACTCTCCTGGAGCTCCTCAATATATTGAGGGAGGCAGAGAGCACTATCAAGAAAGAGAAGCCAGTTCTCTACACTAGTAAGACCAGAAAGAAAAGGAAAGCATAAAAGTCTTTTAAGAAAGGCAAGGGTAAGGGCAAACCAAGTAAAGCAAAGGTTGCTAAGAAAGACTTGGCAAAGGATAAAGGCCAATGCTTCCACTACGGCAAAGATGAGCATTGGAAGAGGAACTGCAAAGAGTACCTTGCAGAGAGGGCGAAACAAAAGCTTGGAGAAGCTTCAGGTACATTCATGATCAATCTTCAATTGTCAGATTTTATAATTGTGTATTGGTATTGGATACCGGTATTGCTTATCACGTATGCAATTTACTGTAGATTCTAACAAAGCCGAGGAGATTGGCGAGAGGAATATTGCAAAATGGTTTGTTTATGCTAGACACTGCTCCATATATCATGAACGTAGGTGTGTCCAAGAGGAAATGAGATGAGGTAAACAATGCATACATGTGGCATTGTAGGCTAAGTCACATCCATGAGTGAAGGAGTTAAAAGTTGCTATAGGATGGATATCTAGATCCATTCGACTATTAGTCATATGCAACTTACGAGCCTTATCTGCATAGAAAACTAACTAACTCTTCATTTAGTGGAACTAGAGAGAGAACCACTAAGCTACTAGGACTCATACATAGTGATGTATGTGGACCCATGTCAACTTATGCCATTGGTGGTTACTCCTACTTCATTACCTTTATTGATGATTTCTCAATGTATGAACATGTATACTTGATGAAGTATAAGTCTGAGGCCTTTGAGAATTTAGAGAGTATAAGAATGAAGTGGAAAACCAAATTGGAAAGAGTATCAAGACTCTTCGATCATATTGAGAATGTGAGTATTTAAGTATAGAGTTACCTATTCCTCAATGACCATGAGATTTTATCCCAATGGACACCTCCTTATACACCTCAACTCAATGGTGTATCTGAAAGGAGGAATCGTATGCTGTTAGACATGGTACGATCCATAATGAGTTTCGCTAACCTACCCATCTCATTCTGGGGATATGCCCTAGAGACCGCAACTTACCTTCTGAACAGAGTTCTAACTAAGTCGGTAGTATCTACACCATATGGGATATGGAAAGGGAAGAAGCCCGATTGTAAGGTTGTCAAGATTTAGGGTTGCCCTACCCACGTTAAAAGACACAAAACTAATAAGTTGGAATCAAGGACGAAGTAGTGCAAGTTCATGGGATACCCTAAGGAAACTTGTGGGTATTATTTTTATCATCTCAAGGAGCAAAAGGTCTTTATAGCCAAGAGAGCAGTATTCCTTGAGAAGGAACATATTCTTGGCGGAGACAATGGGAGCATGATAGAGTTGAGCGAGATTAGAGAACCTATCTCAAGCACCACTTTACAGCCCAAGTCTGTTCAAGTACTTAACACACAAGTTTCAACTTTACGTAGGCCTGACAAAGTATTCTATCCTCTTGAGAGATATATGGTACATATTAGAGGAGAGGATGTTGAGGATATTGATCCTCAGACCTATGAGGAGGCTATTATAAGTATAAACTCTGGGAAGTGACAAGAAGCCATGAATTCTGAGATGGATTCCATGTACTCCAACAAGGTTTGGAACCTAATTGATGCACCCGAGGGTATTGTACCCATCAGTTACAAGTGGATCTTTAAGAAAAAGATCAGAGTAAATGGAAAGGTAGAGACCTACAAAGCAAGGCTAGTGGCTAAGGGGTATTGTCAAAAACAATGTATTGACTATGACAAATCCTTCTCACCCGTATCGTCGAAGGGCTATTGCAGCACACTATGATTATGAGATTTGGCAGATGGATGTTAAAATTACATTGCTTAATGACAACCTCGAGGATGAGGTGTATATGATACAGTCCGAGAGATTCGAGTCCAAGAACTGACCGGATAAATTGTGCAGGTTGCTTAGATTCATTTATGGACTAAAACAAGCTTCTCGAAGTTGGAACATAAGATTGGATGAGGCAATTAAATCTTATGACTTCGTTAAAAATGAAGATGAGCCTTGTGTGTACATGAAGGTAAGTGGGAGCACTATCACCTTCTTGGTATTATATGTGGATGATATCCTGATCATTGGGAATGATATAGGAATGATATCCACAATAAAGGCTTAATTATATAGATACTTCTCTATAAAGGATTTAGGGGAAGCATCCTATATCTTGGGGATTCAGATCTTTTACTAGTATATGGAGGTAGTAGCCTTAGTATTAAAGACTATATAGACTCAAGATTCCAGTCCGATGTCGATGATAGCAAGTCGAATTCGAGGTATGTGTACACCTTGAATGGAGGAGCAGTGTGTTGGAAGAGTTCCAAGCAAGATATTATTACTGACTCGACCACTGAGGCAGAGTACATTGCTGCAGCAAAGGCAACAAAGGAGAGTGTCTGGATGAAGAAGTTCATCACAAATCCAAGAGTCATGCCAAGTAGCGAGGAGTCAATTCCCTTATATTGCGACAACAACGAGGTGATTGCTCAAGAGAAGGAACCCAGGTCTCATCAGAAATCTAAGCATGTTCTGAGGAAGTTCCACCTGATCAGAGAGATCATTACCCAAGAAGATGTAGTAGTGAAAAGAGTTCCATCTGAAGATAATATTGTCAATCCACTAACAAGGGTCTAATGGGGATCAGACACATAGGTGATTGACTTTAGGTCAAGTGAGAGATTGTTAGTCATATGTGCCCTACAAGCCAATCACATGAGTGATGGCACGTGTGACTTAACACACAATCTTTTTGTTTAGTATATTTTAGCATTTATCACTTTATATTGCTTGTTGCATATATGCATATATATATTGTGATGTCCTTGGATTTGTGCAATAGGAATCAGATCGTGATGAGATCACGATTATAAGACTGATCCGCCTTTAAACACAAATCCTAAATAATCTAGGTCATAGGTTACTCGAGAAGGATATCGAGATAACCGAATAGACTGGTATGTTGTATACCCATCCATATGATGGATGAAGTAGGTCTCATAGCTGATCGTGTGGGGACACTAGAGATATAATACAGGTCCTCATTGGGGAATAAGCTCACCGATTGATCCTCTTAAGAAATGCTGGATGGTTGATGATACCTTATTGTCAGATAGTAATTCCGTAGTCCTAGTGGTGTATCTAGTCCTTAGACTTGAGACACCAAGGATGTCCTGTATAAGTGCTTTATTCTTTGATACCGGAGTTATAGGTTTGGATGTCCCAAATCTAGCACAACCAGTCATTGGGAGTGATAGTCAAGCTTACGAGAGCTAGTGAGTGTCAATAGAGGATCATCTGCTCTTAGTGTCATGAGAGGAATATCCGATATGTTCTTGCTAAGACAAATCCTTGGCTAGGGTTATTCGGATTGAGAGAGAAAGAGTTCTTCGGGAGAATCCGATTAGAGCGAGACTCGAGTAAAAATCATATGGATTTGATAGCATCGTGCCCGATATACAATCTTTGAGATATTAGATGGATGAGGGACTATAGGTACATGGTAAGTGAGGACAGACAGGTCCAATGGATTGGATTCCCCTATATCGTCTAGTGACTGCAGTGTAGTGGCCTAGTACGTCCGTAGTTGATGACTCGAGTGAATTATTATAGAGATAATAATTCACTGAGCCAGAAAGAGTTCTGACATGTATGACTCACGGCCAGCTCGATATTTGGCCTAGAGAGTCACACATATATGGTAGGCATTGCGATGAGTAGAGGTTCGGATATGAGATATCCGTCGGAGACCCTATCTTATTGGATATCCAATAAGCCCCTGAATTATTTGATTCTATGGATGAGATCCAATAAGAGCCCATGAGAGATTATTGGATAGAGATCCACTAATTTAAGAGGCTTGGATAATTGGATGAAGATCTAATACCCAATAGGGTAGGATTCATTAGAGTTAAGTTGACTATGGACCTCTATAAATAGGAGGGAATCAGTGGTTCATAGGCTAGAACTTTTTTAGTTGCCTCTCCTATTATCCTCCCCCTCTCCATCTCAGAGTAGGCTTGGAGGTTTAAGGAGCATCGTCGCAGCCTTATTATATGGATCACTACTAGAGAGGAGAGCACTTGACCTCCTATACTCTCTCCTAGAGATCTATAGGGATTCAGAGATATACAATCTCCCAAGATAATATAATCTATCTTATACACAATTTTAAGTTTCACAAATTTTACGTACCAATCTTCGCACAATGACGAACATATCTTTAAGAATTTGAGATTTTGTTTATATTCTTCCGCTGCGCATGTGATGTCGCCCCCAAGATTTCCCAACAAAATGAACCTTGAATTCAAGTTAAAGTAATTTTATTCATGAATATTTTATTATTGCATGCATCATTATCATAAGTTGAAGTATTGCATGCATATTACCAAATCATCATGTATATTTTCAATATATAAAATCATCATTACATACATGATTCTAAATCATCATTCACAATCTCAAAATATAGAATTACATCATACCGTACCATGCATGATCATCATAACTTCTCAGTGTATGCATCATCATAATATTATAAGTATTTCATGTATAGTCATCATAACTTCTCCCCCTTTGTCATCAACAAAAAGAAAAAGTACAACTAGCAAGTTTTGGAAATATGAAAGCTAGTAAAATAGCAAGTTTGAACATGCAAGCTAGCAAAAGTTTTAGATATATGCAAGTTTAGCAATTCTTTACTTCTTGAGATGGGCAAAATAGTACTTTTGCTTCTCTTGAGATTGTAAGCTAGCAATTCTTGCTTCATTCTACAATGTACAAGCTAGCAATTTTTTTTTTTTTATGATGTACAAGTTAGCAAAACTTTTCTGCTCCTTTGTTATTGTTAAAGAGAATGGAAGAATACAATAGTATAATTTTTTTCTTTTTTTTTACAATAATGATTCAATCATATCATAGGATATACAAATAATAAATACAAACCAATTGTATATAATAAAATTCAAGTCATAAATATCAAGAAGTCAAGTGATATATCATGGTTAATTTGAATGCATCTCTTCTTTAGTGAAAGAAAAAATTTTGATTCATAGAAAACTTTCAAGTTGTAATCAAAAGAACAATTATGATTCATTTGGATAATTTCTTCTTTAGTAAATGGCAAAGAGAAATATAAGATATCATGATTCATAAAAAAAATCTCACATATCAAATATCAAGAAATCAAGATCATGGTTAACTTCTCTACAGCAAAAAGAAACATAGAAGAACTTGATTCATGCATAAGAAATTTCAAGCCATTAAAATCGAGAAATCAAGACCATGATCCAAAATATATATAAAAAGAAATTATGCATTTGGGAGATTTAACGTGCCTAAGTTTGACATTCAAGCTAGTAATTTTGGTTCTCTTGGTATGCTAGCAATTTTCTTTCTTCCCTTTGTCATTGTAAACAAGAAAGAAGAAGAGTGGAAGAATACAATGGTATAATTTTTTTTTTATATCAATGCTCTACTCATAACATAAGGTTTACCACCATAAATATAAAGAAATTATGCATAATGAAAATTATGTCATAAAAGATAATATCAAAGATGATGTGAATACCAAAAAATATGATTCATTTTGACAAATCTCCTCTTTGAATATTCAAAAGGAAATCTTAGGAGATCAAATATTAAAAGATCTTCAAAAGAAATTTTAAGTAATGAATTCTGAGAAATCAAGAGAAAAATCATGATTCATTTGGATAAATATTCTCTTTAATAAAATACAAGAGTCATATGAGAATAAAGAGTACGGGATCTTGATTCATATAAAGAAAATCTCATGTTATAATTCTGAGAATTTAAGATCATTATATAGATAAAACTTATTCAAATTCAAATTATCAAATCATCAAAATCACTTTCAAGAGATTTAAAATAACATAAATAGATTGATTAATCTCTTATTGAAAACTTAATAAGATTTTAGGGATAGAGACATTTTCAAGAATAATGCATTCCTTTTTTTTATGTATTTCAATTTATGTGATTTATTTTATACATGTATGCCTTTGTCTTTTATGTTAAACAAAAACATACATCATTATTTAAAACCAAAAAATAAGATTTATCACAAGAGTCATTAAGATCAATAAACCATAAATTATAAAAATCATTATTACTTCAAATCATCATTCATTATCAAATCATCAAACATGATTTCATTAAACATAAACCATTTTCAATTAAAATTATTTTATTTGTTGTAGTAATACATTTTTCTTTTTAAGTGAATCTATCTCTTCATACTTAGTACTAGGAGTGCTAGGAGTTAACATGTAATTGTCATGCTCAATTTTTTTAATTTTTTAAAATTACTAGTAAGAGAAGCATGATCTCCTTTTTTTTACATTTTATATACTAATTTAAAAAGAACTAATAAAATGTATCAAGTAATTTTATAATAAAGTAAAGGAGTTTTGGTTAAGTCACTTACCTCATTGTCGAAAGCCACCAAAGCATAGTTCACTATCTCACTTTTATTGGTTTGCTCCTCATCTTCGGATGTACTCAATTCATCCCATGTCGCCTTGAATGCTTTTTTCTTCTTTGGCGGCTTCTTTGATTTATAGTAAGTTATTGTGTCATTTTTAAGTTTATTTTTAGAATTAGTCTTTTTCATAAACTTTTTAATATTTTTTTATCAAAAATTCTATATCACCATCACTTGAGCTTTCGCTCTGGTCTTCTATTGTTTGAAGTGTCAAATCCTTCATGTTCTTTGGAAGGTAGTTCTCATGTTCATCATATTTAATACAAGTCATTTCATAAGTTATTAAAGACCTCATAAGTTCTTCAAGTAAAAAATTATTTAGGTTCTTTGCTTCTTGTATTATCATTACTTTTAGATCCCAACTTTTTTAAAGGGAACTTAAAATCTTGTTTACAAATTCAAGATTAGAAAAATATTTACCAAGAGCTTTCAAACTATTAATGACATTCGTAAAACAAGTGTACATGTTAACAATAGTTTTACTTGGCTTCATTCGAAATAATTCAAATTATGCATCAAAAGATTGACTTTAGACTTTTTAAATCTACTTGTGCCTTCATATGTAATTTTGAGTATATGCCAAATATCATACACAGTTTCGTATATAGAAACTTGACTAAATTCATTTTTATCTAGAGCACAAAATAAAGCATTCATCACTTTAGCATTTAAAGAAAAAGTTTTCTTCTCCAAATCATCCCATTCATTCGTTGGATTAGAAGACTTTTAAAAACCAAATTCAACTATATTTCATAAATCAAAATTCATAGAAATCAAGAAAACTCTCATTCGAGTTTTCCAATAAGTATCCTATTGAACATAAGAGAACGAATGATAGAGTGACCCTCTAGATTGCTGAAAAAAGTCATCTCTCTTGTGTGTTAAACTGAGAAAAATATAGCTCTAATATCAATTGTTAGGACCGTATCGACATTAAGAGGGGGGTTGAATTAATTCATAAAATCCCATAGATTTGAAAACTTTGTTCGACAAAAACAATAATGAAAGCATGCTTGACTTAGAGTAAATGAACTAGGCAATTAACTTAGGATGTAATAGCAATGAAATGTAAAAAGAAGGTACAAACCAAATTTCTAATAGTTCGTGTTGAATCTCGGATTTTGATGATGAAACCAATTGATAGAGTTTATGATTTGATCTGCATTTTGAGTGACATACGAAGCTTGGATCAAGGAGAGACAATTAAGTAAAAAGAATCATATTGGGCTAGAGTGGAACATGTTAGAAGATTAGACATCGAGCTGGAGGATCGGTTAATGTATCGACACAAGGCTTTGGGCCATGAGTTCGTGCATCAGGCCAAGAAGAGCAAAAATTGTGCCAAGGAAATCGGAGTTACAGAGGTCAACTGGCTAATTGGGCAATAGGCGACAAGAAAGGACGATGCGCTGAAGAATCAAACAAAGCGTCAATGAACCAATGATATGCCGAACAACATGATTCAAGCTTTGTAATAATTGTCTAGATCGAAGGAGGTTTTTGTTGAATCTCGGATTTTGATGATGAAGTCAATTGTCATTTGTTATCTAATCCATATGTTGAGATAAGTGTGCAGGATTAACTATGATGAAAGTAAGACATGCAACAGGAGTTGCGCCGAAGTCAAAACTATGATCACGTTGGGGGTTCGAGAGTTCGACGGAAGTCCGGACGGTCATCGGAGGTTCTGCGGGAACAAATCCGAGAAGTCCAGGAGCTTGCCAAAGAAGCTCATCGGAACTCGCCAAGTGGATCGTCGCAAGTCCAGGAGTTTGCCGGAAGTCCGCCGGAGCATCGCCGAGGGTTCGTCGGATGATCGCCGGAAGTTCGCCGGAAGCTCGACGGAAGAAGCGATTGACGCATCGGAGCAAGTTGCAGTAAATGTCTTGAAAATTATCGTAGTTAGCATGATGATTAAGTTAGAAATGGGAGGTGATCCCATTAACTTAATCTCGAGGCAATTGGGCCCTTGACAGACCCAAATTGGGCCGAATGGATCAGCCCATTCGGACTCAAATTCCCTGGCTGGCGGTGGCACCGCCTGGGTCGGCGGTGGCACCGCCCAGCAGCCGAGTCTCGGAGTGAGGCTGGGCGGTGGCACCGCCCCTGTCAGGCGGTGGCACCACCTGGGCTCAGTCTCCGAGTGAGACTGGGCGGTGGCACCGCCCCTGTCAGGCGGTGGCACCGCCTGGGCTCAGTCTCCGAGTGAGACTAGGTGAGCGGTAGCACCGCCCCTGTCAAGCGGTGGCACCGCCTGGCTCAGTCTCCGAGTGAGACTGGGCGGTAGCACCGCCCCTGACAGGCGGTGGTACCGCCCGAGCTCGGTCTCCGAGCTCTGTCAAGCGGTACTACCGCCATAAATGGCGGTAGTACCGCCAGGACCCCGAAAACATGGGATATGACATTTTTTAGCTCCAAATTCAAATCAGTTTGGGGCCTATATAAACCCCACCCTTTCATGCATGAAAGTGCACCGAAACTTAGCATTTATTCTGAGATTTTGAGAGCTTAAAAGTGTTGTAAAAGGCTAGAAGTTCTTCTCCCTCTTTTCTTCAAAGTTTTGATCATTCAAGAGAGGAGTGAAAAATCTGTAAGGGTTGTCTCCTAAGCCCGTTAAAAGGAGTGAAACTGTAAAAGGGTGGTTGGCCTTCGCCTATTGAAGGAAGGCCTCTAGTGGACGTCGGTGACCTCATCGGAGGAGGAAGCCAAAAGTGGATGTAGGTCAAGATTGACCGAACCACTCTAAATCTCGGTTTACATTTACATTTTGTTCTCTATCTTAACTACAATTACTTCCATAGCTTTACTTTAACTGCACTTTGCTTGATCTTAAGTTAAAGAAATTTCTGAATCGACTTTCATACCGAAATCGTTCTTATCGTACGAACGTCGTTTTAATCGTCAAAAGTTTTCTGCTGCACTAATTCACCCCCCCCTCTTAGTGCTCTTGATCCTAACAATTGGTATCAGAGCAAGGTTAACTCTCAATCGGATTAAAGCCGAAGAGAGATGGCTTACGTCGGAAATCAAGAGGGCCACTCTATTACACGTCCACCCATGTTCAATGGGACGGACTACACCTATTGGAAGACCCGAATGAGGATCTTCCTTATTTCAATGGATTTTGAACTTTGGAATCTTGTCGAAAATGGATTTTCGAAGTCTTCTCTTCCAATGATCGATTGGAATGAATTGGAGAAGACTTTCGCTCTTAATGCAAAGGCTATGAATGCCTTATTTTGTGCGCTTGATAAAAATGAGTTCAATCGTGTTTCGATTTGTGAAACCGCATTTGATATTTGGCATACACTCGAAGTGACTCACGAAGGCACAAGTAGAGTGAAAGAGTCAAAAATCAATCTTTTGATACATTCTTTTGAACTTTTCCGAATGAAACCGATCGAGACTATTGGCGATATGTACACCCGTTTCACGGATGTCGTCAATGGTCTAAAAGGACTCGGCAAAAGTTTTTCAGATTTTGAGCTCGTAAATAAGATTCTAAGATCCCTTCCTAAGAGTTGGGACCCTAAAGTCACTGCTATTCAAGAGGCTAAAGATCTAAACAATTTCCCTCTTGAAGAATTAATCGGGTCATTAATGACCTACGAAATGACTTGCAAAACTCATGATGAGCAAGAAGACATCCTTCCAAAGAACAGGAAGGATATGACACTTAGAACTTTCGAAGACCACTTGAGAGAAAACTCAAGTGATGAAGACTGTGACGATGACTTGGCACTTCTAACAAGGAAATTCAAAAAATTCATTAAAAGAAACAAGTTTAAAAATGACTCAAAAAATAAATTTAAACCCAAAAAGGACCAAGTTATTGCTACGAATGCAAGAAGCCGGGACACTACAAAAGTGATTGTCCCCAAGCCAAGACGAGAACACCAAAGAAGAAGGCGCTCAAAGCAACGTGGGATGTGTTGAATCTCGAATTTTGATGATGAAGTCAATTGTCATGTTTTATCTAATCCATATGTTGAGATAAGTATGCAGGATTAACTACGAAAGCTTGAAGACATAAAGCAAGTCTACCGGAGTCAAGTTCGATGGGTGTTCGAGAGTCCGTTGAGAGTCCGAAGATTCGTCGGAGATGCTGCCAGAACCAATCGAGAAGAAATCGAGGACTTATCGAAGTTTTCGGAAGTCCGCCGAATAAGATCATCGGAGGTTCACAGAGATCACCGAGAAGGCTCGGCTACTCGTTGACTTCGCCACAAGATCGGGAGCCAGCTGGGAGTCCGTCGGAAGAAATCCAAGGGCGTATCGGAAGTCCGTCGGAAGATCGCCGGAAAGCTCGCCGGAACAAGACTTGAAGTTCGCCAGTTAAAAACTTGCTTAGGAGTATGTCTTTAGTTACGTAGTTTGAATGTAATTAAGGTTAGGATTAAAAAATAATCCTATATCTTGATTAGGGGCCAACTGGGCCCAAAATGAAACCTGGTTTGGGCCGGACTTAAAGCCCAACCAGTGACTAGCAAGGTCGGGCGGTGGAACCGCCGGTCTGGGCGGTGGCACCGCCCAGCACCAGAGAGCCAGGCGGTGGCACCGTCGGTCTGGGCGGTGGCACCGCCCAGCACCCGAGAGCTAGGCGGTGGCACCGTTGGACTAGGCGGTGGCACCGCCCAGTACACTGTCAGTGTCAAAACTGACAGGCGGTGGCACCGCCACTGACAGGCGGTGGCACCGCTAGCTTCGGGAACATAAGAGAATTCAAATTTTTGGAGCCCAAATTTGAATCCTCTTGAGGCCTATAAATACCCCTCAATTCTCAGCAGAGAGAACAACTTTTTGAGCAACAAGTGATTGAGAGAAAGGTCTTAGAAAAGTCTTAGCAATCCTTGGTTTTCAATTTGCTAGTGTTCACCTCCTTCTTTCTTGAAAATCTGTAAGAGTGTGAACTGCTTGTAAAGAGTTGTAAGAGGGGTATTTACCCTTCCATTTCAAGAGATTTGCTAGTGGAAGGTGGGAGCCTCGTCGAAGAGGGGCCTCGCAAGTGGATGTAGGTCATTTGACCGAACCACTTTAAAAACGGCGTAATCTCTGGTTTGCATTTCATTGTTGCTATTCACATTACTGCAAACTTTCTTACTTGCTTTATTTACTCATTACCTTAGCTGCTCTACTATACAAATACGCTTTCAAGTTCAATTTTTACCATACGAAAGATTTATCAAAACCAACGTTTTAATCCGCTACACTAATTCACCCCCCCCCCCTCTTAGTGCTCTTGATCCTAACAATTGGTATTAGAGCAAGGCTCACTCTCATATTTGGTTTAATACCCAAGAGAGATGGTTTACTCCGGCATGCATGAGGGACACTCCATTACACGTCCACCTATGTTTAATGGGTCGGATTACACGTATTGGAAGACACGTATGAGAATCTTCCTAATTTCCATGGATTTCGAGCTTTGGACTATTGTTGAAAATGGATTTCAAAAATCTTCTCTTCCGATGAGCGAATGGAATGAATCGGAGAAGAAAGTTTTTGCTTTAAACGCAAAGGCTATGAATGCCTTGTTTTGTGCACTAGACAAAAATGAATTTAATCGCGTTTCAATTTGTGATTCTGCTTTTGATATTTGGAGAACTCTTGAGGTCACTCATGAAGGCACTAGCCGAGTGAAAGAGTCCAAAATCAATATTCTTGTGCACTCTTACGAACTTTTTCGAATGAAACCAAGTGAGTCCATCGGAGACATGTACACCCGTTTCACGGATGTCATCAATGGACTCAAAGCTCTTGGTAAAGATTTTTCTAACTTTGAATTAGTAACTAAAATCTTAAGATCCCTTCCTAAAAGTTGGGATCCAAAAGTTACTGCCATTCAAGAGGCCAAGGACCTTAAAACATTCCCTCTTGAAGAACTTATTGGGTCTCTAATGACCTACGAAATGACATGTCAAGCTCATGACGAGCTTGAGAACCCCCTTCCAAAGAACAGGAAGGATATGGCACTCAAATCACAAGAAGACCACTTGAAAGGAACATCAAGTGATGAGGACAGTGACAATGACATTGCACTTTTGACTCAAAAATTTAAAAAATTTATAAGAAAGAATAAATTTAAAAATAACACCAAAAACAAACTTGAACATAAAAAGGACCAAGTGATATGCTATGAATGCAAGAAGCTGGGGCATTTCAAAAATGAATGTCCCCAAGCCAAAAAGAGAACATCAAAGAAGAAGGCGCTCAAAGCAACGTGGGATGATTCAAGCGCATCCGAAGAAGAGGAGTCCAACACCAAGCAAGTTGCTCATTACGCCCTAATGGCCATCGGAGAGGAGGTAACGAATTTAATTGATGCATATTTATCTTATCATGAATTATTAAATGCCTTCCATGAGTTATTTGATGAATGCAAAACAATTAGTAGAAAATATAAATTGTTAAAAAAGGAGCATGATAGTCTTACTTGTAATTTTGATAAATTAAAAACTGAATATCATGATAGTTTAGCTCCATGCATAAAATGCCATGATCTAGAAACTCTCCAAAAGGAGAACTTGCTACTTAAGGACACCTTGAAGAAATTCGAGGTCGGTAGCAAGTCTTTGAACATGATCCTTACAAATAAGGGTCACGTTCCTAAAAGAAGTGGAATCGGATTTGTGAGAAGTTCTCACCAAAATCCAACCACCTTCATTAAAGGTCCTATCTTACATGTTCAACACCAAAGCAATTGCAACTTTTGTTGCAAATATGGATATAAAACTCATCAATGTCCATTCAAGAAAATTAGTCCGAACAAATTGATTTGGGTTCCTAAAGGAACCATGATCAAGTCTATGCAACATGATAAACAAGTTAGATTAGTTTTTGAGGCACCCAAAAGTAAATGGGTACCTAAAAATAATCCCTTCTTGTAGAAACATACACCATCACAAGCTAGGAGCAAGAGATTGTACCTTGATAGTGGATGCTCAAGGCATATGACCGGAGATCCATCCCAATTCTCCAAGCTCACTAGCATAGACGAAGGCTATGTTACCTTCGGAGACAACAACAAAGGCAAATCATTGGCAAGGGAACCATAGGTAACAAATTAAACTTTTCTATTGATAATGTATTACTAGTTGATGGATTGAAACATAATCTCTTGAGTATTAGTCAATTATGTGATAAAGGTTATATCGTTAGATTTGAATCAAATGTGTGTATTATTGAAAAACCAAACAATAACATGACTATGATTGCATTAAAACAAATAATGTCTACACCATCAATCTGATGAACTAGGTAATGAAATGTACCTCTCCGCTTTAAAAGATGATGCTTGGCTTTGGCATAGGAGATTAGGCCATGCACGCATGAAACTAATATCTAAATCTCATCTAGAGAATTAGTACGAGGGATTCCAAATATGAAGTTTGTTAAGGACAAAGTATGCGATGCGTGTCAACTAGGTAAACAAATAAAACTAGTTTCAAACCAAACAAAGGCAAAATCATTGGCAAGGGAACCATAGGTAACAAATTAAACTTTTCTATTGATAATGTATTACTAGTTGATGGATTGAAACATAATCTCTTGAGTATTAGTCAATTATGTGATAAAGGTTATATCGTTAGATTTGAATCAAATGTGTGTATTATTGAAAAACCAAACAATAACATGACTATGATTGCATTAAAACAAAATAATGTCTACACCATCAATCTTGATGAACTAGGTAATGAAATGTACCTCTCCGCTTTAAAAGATGATGCTTGGCTTTGGCATAGGAGATTAGGCCATGCAAGCATGAAACTAATATCTAAAATCTCATCTAGAGAATTAGTACGAGGGATTCCAAATATGAAGTTTGTTAAGGACAAAGTATGCGATGCGTGTCAACTAGGTAAACAAATAAAAACTAGTTTCAAACCAAAAAATCAAATTAGCACCACTAGACCATTACAATTGATCCATTTGGACTTATTTTGACCAATTGACATGACAAGTCTAGGAGGAAGCAAATACGCTTTTGTGATTGTAGATGATTATACTAGATACACTTGGACCTATTTCTTGGCTCACAAAAGTGATTGTTTCAAATATTTCTCTAAATTTTATAAACTCACTCAAAACGAAAAAGGTTTCATGATTTCATCAATTCGAAGTGATCACGGTGGCGAATTTCAAAACCGTGATTTCCAAAATTTTTGTGAAGTTAATGGATATAACCACAACTTCTCTACTCCAAGAAACCCTCAACAAAATGGAGTAGTAGAAAGAAAAATAGAAATCTACAAGAAATGGCAAGAACTATGTTGAATGAACATAGTCTACCCAAGTACTTTTTGGCCGAAGCCGTGAATACGGCTTGCTACATCATGAATAGGGTTCTAATAAGATCATCTCTATCAAAAACTCCCTATGAATTATGGAATAACAAAACACCAAATGTTTCTTATTTTAAAGTTTTCGGTTGTAAATGCTTTATTTTAAATGAAAAGGATGCCTTAGGAAAATTTGATGCTAAATCCGATGAAGGCATCTTTCTTGGTTACTCTTCCGTTTCTAAAGCTTTTCGTGTTTTTAACAAAAGAACTTTAGTAATAGAAGAGTCTATTCATGTAATTTTTAATGAAATTTCTGAGTTAAAGAAAAATGATTTTGATGATGATATTGGTTTTGAAAATTTGGATTTAAAGGAACCCCCTCCTCAAAATAGCAACTTGAATGCATCTTCTTCCAAAATCTCCTTACCCAAGGAATGGAAGTATGTAGATGCTCATCCAAAAGAGCAAATTATAGGAGATACATCACAAGGGGTTTAAACTCGTTCTTCTTTCAAGAATTTTTGTGCTAATGCTGCCTTTCTCTCTCAAATCGAACCTAAATGCATTGACGAGGCCTTGAAAGATGATTCTTGGGTCATTGCAATGCAAGAGGAATTAAATCAATTTGAGAGGAATGAGGTATGGAAGCTTGTTCCTAGACCTAGTAACCATTTAGTCATTGGTACTAAATGGGTCTTTAGAAACAAGCAAGACGAATGTGGTATCGTGGTTAGAAACAAGGCTAGATTAGTGGCCAAAGGTTTCAACCAAGAAGAAGGTATCGACTACAAAGAAACCTTCGCTCCTGTGGCAAGATTAGAAGCCATTAGGATGCTCCTTGCCTATGCCAGTAGTAATAATTTTAAACTATTTCAAATGGACGTCAAAAGTGCCTTCTTGAATGGTTTTATTTCGGAAGAAGTATATGTCGAACAACCTCCTGGATTTGAAAATTCTCTTCTTCCTAATCATGTATTCAAATTGACTAAGGCTCTCTATGGTTTGAAACAAGCTCCTAGAGCTTGGTACGAAAGGCTTAGTTCCTTTCTTATTTTAAATAATTTTATCAAAGGCAAGGTTGATACTACATTGTTTATCAAACATTTTGAAAATAATTTTCTTATTGTGCAAATTTATGTTGATGATATTATTTTTGGTTCTTCGGATGAATCACTATGTGAATCATTTGCCAAAAATATGAGTCATGAATTTGAAATGAGTTTAATGGGTGAATTAACATTCTTTTTAGGATTGCAAATCAAACAACTTAATGACGGTATATTTCTTAACCAATCTAAATATACATTAGAATTGTTAAAACGATTTAACATGGATAATTCAAAAGCAATAAACACCCCTATGAGTACTTCGACTAAGTTAGATATGGATGAAAACGAAAATTTCGATCAAAAAACGTATAGGGGAATGATAGGTAGTCTACTCTACCTCACCGCGACTAGACCGGATATTATATTTAGTGTGGGACTTTGCGCTAGGTTTCAATCTAATCCTAAATTATCTCATCTCAAAAGTGTTAAAAGAATATTTAGATATCTTAAAGGAACTCCAAATTTAGGACTTTGGTATCCGAAATCAGAAAAATTCGATTTAATAGCTTATGCAGATGCTGATTTTGGCAGATGCAGGATAGATAGGAAAAGTACATCCGGAAAATGCCAATTTTTAGGACATGCACTTGTTTCTTGGACTTCCAAGAAACAAAATTCAGTTGCACTATCTACGGCGGAAGCCGAATACATCGCTGCAAGTGCATGCTGTGCACAAATTGTTTGGATGAAAAATACATTAGAAGACTATGGAATTCACTTGAAAAACATTCCCATAAAATGTGATAATACAAGTGCCATATGTCTTACCAAAAATCCAATTCAGCACTCTAGAACTAAGCATATCGACGTTAGGCATCATTTCATACGCGATCATGTCCTTAACAATAATGTTGTTCTAGAATTCATTGACACAAAGCATCAATTGGCAGACATATTTACAAAAGCCTTAAACGAAGACCAATTTGAATTTATTAGAAGGGAACTAGGCATGTTAAATTGTCCCTAAGAATGTACTTTCCGAAAAAAATTTCATCCTCTTTCCGTTCCTTAGTAGATTTGATTATTCTCTTTCAATTCCAAAAGAAATGTTTATCCTAACATCTCTGAAAAATAAAATTAAAAATTTAAAAATAAAAATAAAAACGGAAAAGGAATGAAATTTTTTTTTCGCGGCAGCCAGCGGTGGCACCGCCAGAACCAGCGGTAGCACTGCCTGAGCGTTCGGTCGCTAGGCGGTGGCACCACTCGGTTTGGCGGTGACACCGCCCGAGAGCCCTTATTTATATCCTAAGGGTTAGGGCCGACGGTGACACCGCCCCCAACCCGTGGGAATCTGCCTCAACCCTCCCCCAACCTCTCTAAAGCCTCATTCTAACATTTAGAAGCCTTGGAAAGGGATTTTTGTTGGTCCAAGCTCTCCATCTTTCAAGAAATTTTCCATAAGGTAAAACTTGAAATTTTCTTCTTCCTCTTTTCATTATTTTCCCTACCCTTTACAGTTTCATATTTTTGATCCATCATCTTGTCTAGATAATGGCTCCTAAGAGATCAAAAGGGAAAAGGATTGTAGGAGATTCATATGACCAAAATCTTTTTTAATCTAAAGAAGTAGCACTTAAATTTCCATATTTCGAAACAAGAACTATACATAAGGGTAAACACGTTGATCTAAATGAACTAGGAAACCTTGAACCCATTAGGTGGTTTGCACATTTAGATGCCTTACCTCTCCTACAAATCAATGAACCAATTTATCCTAGGTTAGTTAGGCTATTTTATGCAAATTTGTGTGTGGACAACGAAAGCCTAAGTACTTACCTTTTAGGAACACAGATTAGAATCTTTGACAACACTATTTGTGAATTAATTGGACTCACTAAAAAAGATAGGGGCTGTTATTTTAGAGGTAAATGGGATGTAAATGTAATCGGAGCAACTTACTTCGAAGCCATAGAAACTATTTTTGCAAATCCGAACCTCGGCATACTACCCAAGAGTTGCGAACACTTACTACCCTTTAACTCTAAAATTCTTCATCACATCATAACAAGCATCATATTTCCTAAACAATTTCATCTTAATGAAATAAGTCAAATAGAGATGAGCACAATGTATTGGATTATGACCGGTCAACATAACTGCTTTGGATACTCAATCCGGCAACACATGAAGGATATTATAGCTAGAGACGGTATGTTATCATATGGGAGGTTAATCACACGACTTATACTTGCCCATGACATTTGTATCCCACCCGATGAAGAGACAATTCAAAGTGATCGATATAACATCATCAACATATATCTGTTGAAAAGACTTAGGTGCACTTTTAGCAACGGTATATGGGTGAGGCAACCTAGAAGGACTGATCCAATTCCCCCACCAGTAGAACACCCTGAAACACCAATTCTTAGGGGAAATGAATCTCCTCCTCCTAGTCCCTTTGGCGCAGCACCTTCAGCTCCTGCTTCCTCCTCTGAAGAACTCATTTTGGCAGAATTGTATCAGATCAAATCACAACAAGACCAACTCAAAACACAGCAAGAGCAGATTCAAACTCAGCAATTTGAAATTTTGCAGGAACTACGACAAATGAATCAAAAAATAGATGTCCTGTATCAGCACTATGCATTTCCTCATAAAGATTAATCGATGTATCTTTTATATTGACATGCGATCTTTGTCATCTTCTTTCCTTGAATGACATATTGAACCTTCTTTTGCAATGTATTTTGAATGATGTTGAACCTTCTTTTGTGATGTATTTTGAATGAAAGATGATGTTGAATTCCTTTGCCTTAACAATCACAAATTATATGCTTAAAGACGCTCTCCTTTTTGTTGATGACAAAGGGGGAGAAATATGGTAAATTGATAATTGCTATGCTATGATTGCCATATTTTCACTATGAAATATTTGCATTATATGTTGATATCTAGCAATGATCACTATCATTCACGTTTGAAATATAAAACTCGAAAATGGTTGTCAAGTCATTGATAATTGCTATGCTATGATTGCCATATTTTCACTATGAAATGTTTGCATTATATGTTGATATCTAGCAATGATCACTATTATTCACGTTTGAAATATAAAACTTGAAAATGGTTGTCAAGTCTTGACATCATTTTCAGAAAGATACATCATGATAGGGAATCATGATGGGAGTATTGATAAGGTTTGACTTATCAATATGTCTCTTGAATTCAAAGGCTTTGAATTCAAGAATGACTTATCTCAAGTATGGCATATAGATAGGGGGAGTTAATATTAACTCCATTATCAATTGATTGTCATCATCAAAAAGGGGGAGATTGTTGAATCTCGGATTTTGATGATGAAGTCAATTGTCATGTTTTATCTAATCCATATGTTGAGATAAGTATGCAGGATTAACTACGAAAGCTTGAAGACATAAAGCAAGTCTACCGGAGTCAAGTTCGATAGGTGTTCGAGAGTCCGTTGAGAGTCCGAAGATTCGTCGGAGATGCTGCCGGAACCAATCGAGAAGAAATCGGGGACTTATCGAAGTTTTCGGAAGTCCGCCGAATAAGATCATCGGAGGTTCGCAGAGATCACCGAGAAGGCTCGGCTACTCGTTGACTTCGCCACATGATCGGGAGCCAGTTGGGAGTCCGTCGGAAGAAATCCAAGGGCGTATCGGAAGTCCGTCGGAAGATCGCCGGAAAGCTCGCCGGAACAAGACTTGAAGTTCGCCAGTTAAAAACTTGCTTAGGAGTATGTCTTTAGTTACGTAGTTTGAATGTAATTAAGGTTAGGATTAAGAAATAATCCTATATCTTGATTAGGGGCCAATTGGGCCCAAAATGAAACCTGGTTTGGGCCGGACTTAAAGCCCAACCAGTGACTAGCAAGGTCGGGCGGTGGAACCGCCGGTCTGGGCGGTGGCACCGCCCAGCACCCGAGAGCTAGGCGGTGGCACCGCTAGACTGGGCGGTGGCACCGCCCAGTACACTGTCAGTGTCAAAACTGACAGGCGGTGGCACCGCCACTGACAGGCGGTGGCACCGCTAGCTTCGGGAACATAAGAGAATTCAAATTTTTGGAGCCCAAATTTGAATCCTCTTGAGGCCTATAAATACCCCTCAATTCTCAGCAGAGAGAACAACTTTTTGAGCAGCAAGTGATTGAGAGAAAGGTCTTAGAAAAGTCTTAGCAATCCTTGGTTTTCAATTTGCTAGTGTTCACCTCCTTCTTTCTTGAAAATCTGTAAGAGTGTGAATTGCTTGTAAAGAGTTGTAAGAGGGGTATTTACCCTTCCATTTCAAGAGATTTGCTAGTGGAAGGTGGGAGCCTCGTCGAAGAGGGGCCTCGCAAGTGGATGTAGGTCATTTGACCGAACCACTTTAAAAACGACGTAATCTCTGGTTTGCATTTCATTGTTGCTATTCACATTACTGCAAACTTTCTTACTTGCTTTATTTACTCATTACCTTAGCTGCTCTACTATACGAATACGCTTTAAATTTCAATTTTTACCGTACGAAAGATTTATCAAAACCGACGTTTTAATCCGCTGCACTAATTCACCCCCCCCCCCCCCCCCCCTCTTAGTGCTCTTGATCCTAATAGGATGACTCAAGCGCATCCGAAGAAGAGGAGTCCAACACCGAGCAAGTTGCTCATTACGCCCTAATGGCCATCGGAGATGAGGTAACAAATTTAATTGATGCAGATTTATCATTTGATGAATTACTAAATGCCTTCCATGACTTATTTGATGAATGCAAAACTATTAGTAGAAAATACAAATTGCTAAAAAAGGAGCATGATAGTCTTACTTGTAATTTCGATAAATTAGAAATTCAATATCATGATAGTTCAGCTCCATGTAAAAAATGTCATGATCTAGAGACTCTCCAAAAGGAGAACTTGCTACTTAAGGACACCTTGAAGAAATTCGAGGTTGGTAGCAAGTCTTTGAATATGATCCTTACAAATAAGGGTCATGTTCCTAAAAGAAGTGGAATCGGATTTGTGAGAAGTCCTCACCAAAATCCAACCACCTTCATTAAAGGCCCTATCTTATATGTTCGGCACCAAAGCAAATGCAACTTTTGTTACAAACATGGACATAGAACTTATCATTGTCCACTCAAGAAAGTTAGTCCAAACAAATTGATTTGGGTTCCTAAAGGAACCACGATAAATTCTATGCAACATGATAAACAATTTAGATCAGCGTTTGAGGCACCCAAAAGTAAATGTGTACCTAAAAATCATCCTTTCTTGTAGAAACATACATCATCACAAGCTAGGAGCAAGAGATGGTACCTTGATAGTGGATGCTCAAGGCAAATGACTGGAGATCCATCTCAATTCTCTAAACTCACTAGCATAGACGAAGGCTATGTCACCTTCGGAGACAACAACAAGGGTAAAATCATTGGCAAAGGAACCATAGGTAACAAATCCAACTTTTTTATTGAAGATGTTTTGTTAGTTGATGGTTTAAAACATAACCTCTTGAGCATTAGTCAATTGTGTGATGAAGGATATGTTGTCAAATTCGAATCTAATGCTTGCATCATTGAAAAACCACACAAAAACACATCTATGATTGCATTAAAACAAAATAACGTATACACTATTGACATCAATGATCTTTGTAATGAAATGTGTTTCTCGGTTTTGAATGATGATGCTTGGCTTTGGCATAGGAGATTAGGTCATGCTAGCATGAAACTAATCACTCAAATATCATCCAAAGAACTTATAAGAGGAATTCTTCATATCAAGTTCATCAAAGATAATGTGTGTGATGCTTGTCAATTAGGAAAATAAATTAAGGGTAGTTTCAAATCTAAGAATCAAATAAGCACCTCTAGGCCTTTACAATTGATCCATATGGACTTGTTTGGACCTATCTCTACATCAAGTCTAGGTGGTAGCAAATACGCTTTCGTCATTGTAGATGACTATAGTAGATACACATGGACTTATTTCTTAAAATACAAAAATGAATGCTTTAGATATTTCACCAAGTTTTGCAAACTTGTCCAAAATGAAAAGGGTTCTATGATTTCGTCAATTAGAAATGATTATGGTGGTGAATTTTAAAACCATGATTTTCAAGAATTTTGTGAATTTAATGGATACAATCATAACTTCTCTACTCCAAGAAATCCTCAAAAAAATGGAGTAGTAGAAAGAAAAAATAGAAATTTACAAGAAATGGCAAGAACCATGTTGAATGAACATAGCCTACCCAAATATTTTTGGGCCGAAGCCGTAAACACTGCATGCTATATTTTGAATAGAGTTCTAGTAAGACCCTTACTCACCAAAACTCCCTATGAGTTGTGGAACAACAAAAAACCCAATGTTTCATATTTTAAAGTTTTTGGGTGTAAGTGTTTTATCTTAAATGAAAAAGATGCCTTAGGAAAATTTGATGCTAAATCCGATGAAGGAATTTTCCTTGGTTATTCTTCGGTTTCTAAAGCTTTTCGTATCTTCAATAAAAGAACTTTAATTATAGAAGAATCCATTCATGTTGTTTTCAATGAGATTTCCAAAATCAAGAAAAATGATTTTGATGATGATGTTAATTTTGATTCTTTGAATTTAAATGAAACCCCTTCTCCAACTAGCAACTTGGATGCATCCACTTCCGAAACATCCTTACCCAAGGATTGGAAATATGTAGATGCTCATCCTAAGGAGCTAATTCTAGGAGACACATCTAAGGGGGTTCAAACACGTTCTTCTCTTAAAGAATTTTGTGCCAATGCCGCTTTTCTCTCCCAAATTGAACCTAAATGTATTGACGAAGTCATGAAAGATGATTCATGGATTATCGCAATGCAAGATGAGTTAAATCAATTTGAGAGAAATGAGGTGTGGAAGCTTGTTCCTAGGCCAAATGACCATTTAGTTATTGGTACTAAATGGGTCTTTAGAAACAAGTAAGATGAATATGATATCGTGGTTAGAAACAAGGCTAGATTAGTAGTCAAAGGTTTCAACCAAGAAGAATGTATCGATTACGAAGAAACCTTCGCTCCTGTGACTAGATTAGAAGCCATAAGGATGCTCCTTGCCTATGCTAGTAATAATAATTTTAAGTTATTTCAAATGGATGTTAAAAGCGCTTTTCTTAATGGCTTTATTTTCGAAGAAGTTTATGTTGAACAACCTCCCGGATTTGAAAATAATAGCCTCACTAATCATGTGTTTAAATTAACTAAAGCTCTCTATGGTTTAAAACAAGCCCCAAGGGCTTGGTATGAGAGACTTAGTTCTTTTCTTATTAAAAATAATTTCACAAAAGGCAAGGTTGATACTACATTGTTTATCAAGAATTTTGAAAATAATTTTCTCATTGTTCAGATTTATGTTGATGATATTATCTTTGGTTCTACAAACGAATCTCTTTGTGAATCTTTTGCTAAAACCATGAGTCTTGAATTTGAAATGAGTTTGATGGGAGAATTAACCTTTTTCTTAGGCTTACAAATTAAGCAACTAAGAAATGATATCTTTATTAGTCAAACTAAATATGCTTTAGATTTGCCAAAGAGATTTAATATGGAAAGCTCAAAAGCTATTAACACTCCTATGAGCACATCCACTAAGTTAGAAGTTGATGAAAGTGGAGAAAGCTTTGATCAAAAAACTTATAGGGGTATGATATGAAGTTTACTTTGCCTCACTACAACTAGACCAGATATCATGTTCAGTGTAGGACTTTGTGCTAGGTTTCAATTGAACCCTAAGATATCTCATCTCAAAGCGGTTAAAAGAATACTTAGATATCTTAAAGGTACCACAAATCTAGGATTATGGTATCCGAAAACCGAGAAGTTTGAGTTAATTGCTTATGCTGATGCAGATTTTGCTGGATATAGATTAGATAGAAAAAGCACATCAGGAACATATCAATTTTTGGGACATGCTCTTATTTCCTGGTCATCTAAGAAACAAAACTCGATTGCACTATCAACAACCGAAGCCGAGTATATTGTAGCTAGTGCATGCTGTGCACAAGTTGTGTGGATGAAAAACACCTTAGAAGATTATAAAGTTCATCTTAAAAATATTCCCATTAAATGTGATAACACAAGTGCTATATGTTTAACAAAGAATCTCATTCAACACTCAAGAACAAAACATATTGATATTAGACATCACTTTATACGAGATCATGTCACTAATCATGATATAGTTATAGAGTTCATTGATACTAAACATCAACTAGCTGATATTTTTACAAAGCCTTTGGGTAAAGAACAATTTAATTTCATTAGAAGAGAATTAGGAATGTTAATGTGTCCAAATGCTTGAACTCATTAAATCTATTTTTTGGACTTTCTTGATTCAATAATCAAATCACTCAATTGCTATGATGATTTTACATGCCTTAATAATATGTTGAAAATTATGTGTTTTGGATATAAAAATTTCCATGATAATGAGCATGATTTATCTTCATGATTAGATTGCAAAATCTATAGCAAAACCTTGTCCGAATACATGAAAGTGTTAAATTTTATTTTCGGATTTTCTTGATACCTTATTCTCTTCCGAACTTAATGTAGCTCTCATAAGCATATGTCATATCGAGTTTGATTCATATCATTGATTTTTGACATATGGAATCAATTAGCAAATACATCTTTCGTAGGCTTATAATGTGAAAAATATTTTCGAGAAATGGATTTGATAAAATGATTCCTTCTTATAATTTCCTTCTTGAAAAAGGAAGATTTTTTTTTACTTGTAAGGATATTGATTCACATACATATCTTGATCCTTGTAAAAATGAAGCGTGATTTAATCTTTCCTTGAGATGTTTGTATAATTGGTATCCTATCACTCATTATTGAAAAATTACCAATCACTCACTTGTGTTTAAAATTTGCTTATATCGTTCTCCTTTTTGTTGATGACAAAGGGGGAGAAATATATGAATTGATGCTATGAGTGTCATATTTGAATTTGCATTATGTTAAAAAAGCTTGCATCGAAATATATGGTAAATTCATGATAGAAATGCTATGATTGCTAAACACTTTGAAATATTTGCATTATGTTAAGATATCAAGAACTTGTATCGTAATTTTACATGTTGATATCTTACCATATGATGAATTGCTACCATTACTATCATTCACATTTGAAATGTAAAACTTGAAAATGGATGTCAAGCCTTGACATCATTTTCAGAGAGATATATCATGATAGGAATCATGATGGAAGTATTGATAAGGTTAAACAATCTTAACTTATCAATATGTCTCTTGAATTCAAAGGATTTGAATTCAAGAATGACTTATCTTGAGTATGGCATATAGATAGGGGGAGTTAAAGTTAACTCCGTTATCAATTGATTGTCATCATCAAAAAGGGGGAGATTATTGAATCTCGGATTTTGATGATGAAGTCAATTGTCATTTGTTATCTAATCTATATGTTGAGATAAGTGTGCAGGATTAACTACGATGAAAGTAAGACATGCAACAGGAGTTGCGCCGAAGTCAAGACTATGATCACGTTGGGGGTTCGAGAGTTCGACGGAAGTCCGGACGGTCATCGGAGGTTCTGCGGGAACAAATCCGAGAAGTCCAGGAGCTTGCCAAAGAAGCTCATCGGAACTCGCCAAGTGGATCGTCGCAAGTCCAAGAGTTTGCCGGAAGTCCGCCGGAGCATCGCCGAAGGTTCGTCGGATGATCGCCGGAAGTTCGCCGGAAGCTCGACGGAAGAAGCGATTGACGCATCGGAGCAAGTTGCAGTAAATGTCTTGAAAATTATCGTAGTTAGCATGATGATTAAGTTAGAAATGAGAGGTGATCCCATTAACTTAATCTCGGGGCAATTGGGCCCTTGACAGACCCAAATTGGGCCGAATGGATCAGCCCATTCGGACCCAGATTCCTTGGCCAGCGGTGGCACCGCCTGGGTCGACGGTGGCACCGCCCCTGTCAGGCGGTGGCACTGCCTGGGCTCAGTCTCCGAGTGAGACTGGGTGAGCGGTAGCACCGCCCTTGTCAGGCGGTGGCACCGCCTGGCTCAGTCTCCAAGTGAGACTGGGCGGTAGCACCGCCCCTAACAGGCGGTGGTACCGCCCGAGCTCGGTCTCCGAGCTCTGTCAGGCGGTAGTACCGCCAGGACCCCGAAAACATGGGATATGACATTTTTGAGCTCCAAATTCAAATCAGTTTGGGGCCTATATAAACTCCACCCTTTCATGCATGAAAGTACACCGAAACTTAGCATTTATTCTGAGATTTTGAAAGCTTAAAAGTGTTGTAAAAGGCTAGAAGTTCTTCTCCCTCTTTTCTTCAAAGTTTTGATCATTCAAGAGAGAAGTGAAAAATCTGTAAGGGTTGTCTCCTAAGCCCGTCAAAAGGAGTGAAACTGTAAAAGGGTGGTTGGCCTTCGCCTATTGAAGGAAGGCCTCTAGTGGACGTCGGTGACCTCATCGGAGGAGGAAGCCAAAAGTGGATGTAGGTCAAGATTGACCGAACCACTCTAAATCTCGGTTTGCATTTACATTTTGTTCTCTATCTTAACTGCAATTACTTCCATAGCTTTACTTTAACTGCACTTTGCTTGATCTTAAGTTAAAGAAATTTCCGAATCGACTTTCATACCGAAATCGTTCTTATCGTACGAACGTTGTTTTAATCGTCAAAAGTTTTCCGCTGCACTAATTCACCCCCCCCCTCTTAGTGCTCTTGATCCTAACAGTTTCATTTGTGTAGGATTAACTATGATAGTGATTAAGGCATAAAGTAAAATGAAGTCTAGGAGTCAAGAACGAGACTTCGTTGGGAGTTCGAGAGTTTGTCGGAAGTCCGGACATTCATTGGAAGTTCTGCCGGAATTAACCAAGAAGTCCAGAAGCTTGCTAAAAAAGCTTGTCGGAACTCACCAAGAAGATGATTGTGAAGTTCATGAGTTTGTAGAGAGTCCGTTGGAACATTACCGAGAGATTATTGGAAGTTTGCCAGAAGAAACCTAGACTTACCAAACTTATTTAGCTTAGTGTATGCCTTAAATTTTGTAGTTAGCACATAATTGGGATTAGAATTGAGCCAACCCAATTAGGAGCTAGTTGGGCCCATGTATAGTCTATGATGGTCCAAGTGAAAAGCCCAAACAGTGACCCAACATGTGGCACCGTCGTGGCACAATCTCTGAGACTATCAGGTGGTGGTACCGCCCAGTGTTAGTGTTAGGCGGTGGTACCATCAGTCTGAGTGGTGGTACCCCCCAAACAGACCACCGGCCAAACACAGTCTCTCAGGTAGTGATACCACCCAGTATTAGTGCTACAGGCGGTGGTACCGCCCAGCATAGGTTGTGGTACCACCAGGACCCGGGAAACCTGGGATGAGACCTTTTTAGGCTCCAAGTTTGAATCAACTTGAGGCCTATAAATACCCCTCTCATCCCTGGTTAACATATATAAGCATAGAGAGTTTAAAAGTGAAAAAACGCTGTTGCAATCACTTGAGAAATCCCCTCCTCTAATTATAAGTTTAGAATTCTATTTAGAGAGGAGTGAGTGCTTGTAAATGTTGTCTCCTAAACTTGTGAAAAGGAGAAGAGGGGTGTAAAAGGGTAGTTGGTCTTCGCTCATTGAAGGAAAACCGTTAGTGAATGTCGATGGCCTCGACAGAAAAGGAATCGATGGAGTGAATGTAGGTCACGATGACTGAACTACTATAAAACGATTTGTATTTTTGTTTTGCTATTTATTTTTATTGCAAACTGCTTTACTTACTTATTAATTTTGCTGCACATCCTTCCGAACGTATTTTAAGTTATCATCCTCTCCAAAATGGGTTTAATCAAATGAATAGTTTTTGAAATTGATGTTTTTATTACTGCACTAATTCACACCCCCCCCCCTAGTGTCGACTCGTTCCTAATAGTTTGATCGTCATGACCTACATCCACTCCTGATTCCTCTTCACTCGATGTCATTCACTTTCACTACTGATCTTCTTTCAATGTGTGAAGATCAACTATCCTTACAACTCTTTCTCATTTTTATAAGCATGGGAGAGAACCTTTACACCTCTCACTTTTAGACCTCACTCCTCCCTTAGAAACCTTCTAACTCTAGGAGGAAGAAACACACTAAGTTTAGAGAAATTATAACACTTTTTTCTCAAGTACATTTTCCCTCTTTTCTACTCAATTTCATGCTCTTTCAAACATGAATAGCTGGGATATTTGTAGACCTCAAATGACTTCAAAAATAAAGCCAAAAAAGGTCTCATCTTGGTTTTCTCGGGTCCTGACGATACCATTGCTTGTGTTGGGTGGTACTACCGCTTGCAGCATTGACATACCGCTCAGTCTAGCGGTATCATCGCCTGACCTAACGATACCACCACCTGATAGCTTGAAAAAGTGTGCTCTTGACTTTTTAAGGTAATGGGTAGTTCCATCTATCCTTGGGTCACTAAATAAGCCTTATACTTTACCCAAAATAGTCCCAACTCAGGCTTAATGGGCCTCTAATTGAGTTAGCATAGTTATACTAGAAACTAACTTAATTATGATCTAACTACGACTAATTAAGATACAACCGATTACAAGACTAGAATTCTATGTTGTTCGACATGTCATTGGGTTATCTGGTGCTTCATCTAACCCTTTGGCGTATCGTCCTCTCCTTTGGTGTATTGCCCTATCGGCATGTTGACCTCTACAATATCCGATCTTCTTGGCGCAATATCTGATCCTTCGGCCCGATGCCCAAATTCCTAACATGAAGTCCTTCTATCAACATGTCGATCGATCTTTCAACCGACATCTAATCTTCTGATATGTTCACTCTGGCCTTTTCTAATCGAAGTTAGTTCTATATCACTCAAATCATAGTTTAGATCGTAAACTTCATCAATTGATTTCATCATTAAAATTCAAGATTCAACAAGTTCCACCATAAATTGCTATCATTCATTGATAGTCAAAAACTATACATTTTAAAATTATCAAGAAGAGGATTGTCCATATTATTAGTAAAAAGAAAAAAAGAAGCACAAGATAAAAATCCAAAAAATTACATATAAAGTAACATTGAAATAGGAGAAATTTTAGGACAAATTCAATTTTTTTGAGGTTGTTTCAAGTGAAAATGTCCTATTATGTGATATTGATTTTGAAAAGGAAAATAACAATTGGACATCCACATGTCATTTTTACGAAATCTTGAAGGTTTGAGATTTTATAAAGGAAAAATTGGAGTTACACTGTATTTTAGTACAGCCCAAAAATAGTATAAATCTAGTAAAACAAATATCATAAAATATGAAAATATTTAGAAATGTTTAAAAATATCATGTTTGTTAACACTCTTATGGTCTCGGAACAAAGGGCACATTTAAATTTAGCTACAAAATAACCCAATTTTTTCTAAGGTTGATTTAATGAAAATGTCCCATGACGTGACATAAATTTTAGAAAAAAAAAGTCAATTGGACATTCACATGTCATTTTCAAGATCTCATGAAGGTTTTGGAATTTTTTTAGGGAGGAATTAAATGAGTTACACTGTTTTTTAATAGGATCCAAAAACAATATAACCCTATTGTAAGATAATAAAACTAACCTCATAAAATATAAAAATATTTAAAAAGTTTAAAAATACCATCCCTATTAATATTTTTGTGTTCTTTTGACAAAGGCACATCCAAATTTAGTCTAAAATTATCAAATAATAGAAAATTAACATAAATTCACTCTTTGTGAGATGATTTAAGTGAAAATCCGTCTAGCTCTATTGAAAATTTCAATAGGGAAACTGACCTCATCAAACATGAAAATACTCCAAAAAAAAAAAAAAAGTTTGAAAATGCCATCCCTCCTAATACTCGTGTTATTGGGACAAAGGCACATTTAAATTTAGCTTAAAATTATTAAATAATATTAAATTGACACAAATTCATTGTAAATAATAATAGTGCAACCTTGTCGGCAAACAGTATAACTAACCTCATAAAATATAAAAATATTTAAAATTTTTTGAAAATACGATCCTTGTTAATACCAGAGTCCATGTATTTGGGACAAATGCACATGTAAATTTAACTTAGAATTACCGACTAATAGGAAATTAGCACAAATTCATTGTTTTTTGGGTTAATTTAAGTGAAAATACCCTATTATACGTCATTTTCAAGATATTGTGAAAGCTTGGAATTTTTTGGATAAGGTGCGAATGAAAAATAGTGTCTTTCAATGGTGTTATATTTTTATTTAGAAGGAAGCCCAAAATAATATAACTCACCTCTGAATAATTTTTGTAGATGTGATAACACCTAGGTAGTTTTGAGTGAAAATTACTTCTAAATTCAGCTTATATTGTCAAACTATAGATAATGAATGAACCATATAAGTTAATATAATATATTATAAAAGATGAGGGTTTCACATAGGGAGAAAATCAATATCTTGGTCAAACAATAAATATTTTTACCACTCTTTTTATGAAAATCTTATACATATTTTAATCTCTAAATAACTATTAAATGATCAATAGCTAATCAGGACAATAATATACTTAAGCAAAAAAAACCTTTGTCTTCTCATTCAATACTCAAAGAATACAAAAACTAAGATATCACAATAAAAACGATGGAAAAGAGGAATGAGAATAATAAGGACGAGAACAAAGATAAGGCTAAAAAGAAAAAGAAGGTGCAGAGGTGGAGAGAAAAAGTAAAATGGCAAAAGAAAAGATGAAAGAGGTTAAGGTTTTCGTGAAGCATCTCCCATACCAATAGATAATAATATGTATCTTTCCTCGACTAAGTTTAAATTTGTAGTGAAAATTTTAAATTAAACAGAGCTGAATCCTTAGTGAACGAATTGACAATCCAAAAGACATTATTTTAGGTGAGAAAAGAGAATATAATTATTTTAAAATAAAATGACAAATATGATCATAAAGTGAAGTTCGATAGACGTAAAATAAAAAAGAGGATACTCTACTAAAATTAATAAAAACTTATAAATTTTTTTGAAGAATTTATTAAAAAACCAAAGAATAAGTTTTCAATATAATTAACTTTTTTAAAAAAATAATTAAAGAATAAGTGATTAATGGACTCATTGTTTAATGACTTATATATCCTTTCAACATCCACTTTCGGTTGTCTCCGGTTAGCCATCTATTGTTGTCAGAGCTTTATGTTCCTCCTCAGAAAATAAGTTTCTTTTATCTTTATCTTTTTTTTCTTTCACCTCCTTTTGTTTTTCACGTTAGTTTGTGCTGTGAGACTTGCTTTGTCTTGCTTTCTTACTGTTTCTTTTTCTCTAGCACCACATCGTGTATCACACAGTAGATCAAACAACACTACACGATTTGCATCCAACTTATCATCTATGGTCCTATTTTGAGCAAAAATGAAACTAATAAGTTATATATCCGATACACACACCAGTTGAGGAGAAGAACCAGTAATCTAGGTGATCAACATTTAGGAGACGTACGAAATCATCTACAGTTTGCAACAAGGAATTCACTAGCTGCAACTCAATTCATCCGTTAGGAGTCCAGTCCATATGGAACACTGAACCCTAGGATGCGAGTCCAAAAACAGGGAGGGACACCATAGAAACCCTATTAATCCCCTTGTGAAATGGAAACGATAGGCACGGGACAACAAACATTTGCATTCAAACCAGAAGGACAGGGGGGGGGAACATGAAAACAAGATAACCAGTGCACTGTGATAACAAAGTAGCTTCAGGTAATAAAATTTTGTGCTCATGGGTTGTGTGTGTGTGTGTGTGTTAAATCATGCAACCAACAACAATTACGTAATTTTGTGTGTCATGTTTTTTCATCAAATGAGACTTATTACCAAGGATAATACAAGATATAGTTTAAGTTAATAAAATCTCCTAACGGACAAACTGAGGTTCGAAGATCCAATGTTTCAATTATGCAGATTCGACATGAGGTCATGGAATGTAAAAAGATGTAAACATTGCATGCGCTTTAGGATCCTTCCTCATGTCAAAAAGTATATGTCGAATTATAGTTCTAGCTCGAGTTAGCCACAATTTAGTACTTGTGGCTCATTCGAGAGACAAAAAAAATCAATACTTGAAACTTTAAAGAGAATCTAGACAAAAACAATTATACTTGTGCTTTGTGCTCCACAAAAGAAGATAGTTATGGGGAAGGAATCATATTTTTTGTTATAGTGTGCTACTGAAAAGTTTAGAAGTTTATATTTATCGTTTTCACATGATCTTGAACACGAGATGCATCAATTATGTAACAACATTACTCTGAACATCCTTATTAAAAAGAGCGCCCAGGTTATATTCTCGGGTTGGAACTAAGGTCTGATCGGTCCCATAAGAGTTTGATTCGATTTTAAAAAAGAAAAAGAAAAAGTAAGAATAGGCTCGTTCATGCTCAAGTGCTCGTTCAATCAACCTCGACTTAGTTTAGAGGTTAAGATAATCTTAGAATTTAACTCATTGTGTTGATAAATTGTGTAAGGAGATGCATAATAATAGTTAGTCTTGAAATTTATTTTAGAATGATATATCAAGCTTGTCTCACAACCCTAGAAAATCAAAACAATAATTTAAATGAAAAAGGTAAAACCAGAACAATTACATATCCAACTAATAAGAAGAGGAAGAAAATTTGAAAGATACAACAAGTTTATCTTTCACTCGTGTAGAAAGAGAATGAAAAATAGAAGGTATTAGCTAGCTTAGTTTTATTATTGATCTTTCCGATATGTATGGTGGCAAAAGATCACAACTTGTAAGAGACTTGAGTGCAAGGAAACGCTGGGAAATATGTGAAATCTGAAGGAACACATTTAATAAAACATCACAAACCACATATACATGCATGCCTTATCAGACAAAAAGGTTCACGAATAAATGGTGGATCCGATCCTGTTCAAGAAACTCAAAAAGCAAGTGACCACCAGAATGTCCAAAAACTCCATCACCACTAGACGTTCCCTCTTTTGCTGATGCCCATGTTTCTCTCTGAAGCATACATAACCTATCCATTTTTAGGTTCAAGGGCCCATGCCCTTCACCATCCAAAGCCCTTTTCATGTTCATAGTCGCTGCTACCATCACTCTCCTCACTAGTTGGAACATCAAAATATCAACAACATATTAATTTACAGAAAGTGTTAGATAAAGAAAAAAATTCAAGTGGAAAGTGAATACCCTGCTAACTTTACATGTCTATCCCCTGCTTACTTGAGATAAGCTAGTGCTCCATAAAAAAAAAGAAAAAGTAGTGAACAAAATCCATCACAAGATGTAGAGGCAAAAGAAATACACTTTTTTGACTTTTCATAACATCCATCATTTTGTTAGGGAAAAAGCCACCGGGACAAAAAAGAAACTGACCAGTAGCAGAAACCTTCAAGCGATTAGCTCCTAAATTTTCAAATTACATGTAGTTGGGAGTCTACTTCTCTACACCAGTAAAATTTCTATTTATATTCAGGTAAGAGGATCTTATTAATAAAGAAAATGAGTCCTCCATTTAACCCTTTCCACCCTAAGCTGCAAGGTTTTCATAGCTGAGAGAGCATGTAGTTCATGCGTGTGAGTGGAATTCATCTACTAGCTAACCTAAAAGTTCTATTTAAGTCATCTTCGCTACCTAAAAGTTCTTCTATTCAGCTTGTAGAAAATTGTTAGAAAACAAATAGATAAACAAGTTATAGAAGAAGTTGATTGTTATTAACATGTCCTTCTCCTATTTATACAGGTTAGAAGGGAGAATTTTCCTCAACAGTTTAGAGGATTTCCCTCAACAGAGTAGAGAGATTTCCTCAAACAGTTAAGGAAATCTCATCTACTATCATGCCCCCGCAAGATGGTGCTCCTATCAAGGACGCCAATCTTGGACTGATGTAATGCAAAAAGTTTACGAGCTAGAGGCTTTGTGAGTGAGTCGGCCAATTGATCAGCTGTATGAACATGAGAAACACGAAGTTGACGGCGGACAACTTGATCACGTACAAAGTGGAAGTCGATAGCAATATGTTTCATGCGGGAGTGAAATACCGGATTAGCGCAGAGATAGGTAGCTCCAACATTATCACAATATATTGTAGGAGTGGAATTGATGTTGAGTTCCTGGAGTAGATTTGTGATCCAATTGAGTTCTGCAGTGGTAGCGGCAATAGCACGGTATTCAGCTTCAATTGTAGATCGAGCGACTGTCTTTTGCTTCTTAGAACTCCAACTGATTGGATGAGCACCAAGGAAGATAATATACCCCGATGTAGATGTTCTATCATCAAGGTTGCCTGCCCAATCAGCATCGGCAAAGGCATGAAGATGAAGTGGAGAGTGTTTACGAAGAAAGAGTCCATGATTGAGGGTCCCTTTAAGATATCGTAGAAGTCTCTTGACCGCAGACCAGTGTAGAGTAGATGGTTGTTGCATAAACTGTGATAATTTATTGACAGCAAATGAGATGTCTGGACGCGTGAGAGCTAAGTATTATAAAGAGCCAACAACTTGGCGGTATTGAATGGGTTCCGTAGCAGGACTTTCATCCGATAATTTGAGAGAACCACTAGTAGAGATGGGGGTTCTAACTGCATTTGCATCCTGCATGTTTGTCTTTAATAACAAATCTTAAATGTACTTTCGTTGTGATAAAAAGAGACCAGGAGATGTGAAGGTAGCTTCGACGCCTAGAAAGTAGTGCAAGGGTCCGAGATCTTTAAGCGAGAATTGAGCTGCCAGCTGTTTAATGAACGCTTGGATTCTGATAGGATTGTCACCTGTGACAATAATGTCATCCACATATACCAGAATATATATTGTGTTTCCATGATGATGTCGCAAAAACAATGAAGTGTCAGATTTGGAGTTAAGAAAGCCAACGGAAGTAAAAAATGAGCTAAGTTCAGTGTACCAAGCTCTTGGAGCCTGACGAAGTCCATAAATGGCTTTTCAAAGTTTGCAAACATGCTGTGGATACTGAGGATGAGTAAAGCCTGGAGGTTATTGCATAAAAACATCTTCGGTTAGAGACCCCTGTAGAAATGCATTATTAACATCCAATTGTCGTAATTGCCAGCCTTTAGTGGTAGCCAGACTCAAGATAAGCCTGATTGTAGTGGGTTTAACAATAGGACTAAACGTCTCAGTGAAATCAACTCCAGGTCGTTGATGAAACCCGTTAGCGACGAGGCGTGCCTTATATCTTGCAACAGAGCCATCTGGGTTCCGCTTAATTCTAAATACCCACTTACACCCGATGATGTTTTGTGAAGGATGGAAGGGTATGAGATCCCATGTTGAGTTATGGAGAAGGGCATTATATTTCTTACTCATGGCAGTACGCCAATGCGGAGATTTTTGGGCTTGAGTGAAGGTGGTGGGTTCAATGTTGGGGGATGAGGAATCCATGATAGCTTGTAGGTTAAGTACTTGACGTGGTTTAAAAATACCACTCTTAGAGCGAGTGGTCATAGGATGGTTGGAGATGACAGGATTAAGAGGTGATGTTGGGTGAGGATCAGTAGCACAAGCCGGGTCAAGTAAAGACACGTTAAGGGCATATGGGCGAGAAAGAGGTAAAGAGGATGGTTGTGTTTCAGAACATATTGCCCCATCAATTTGGGAGGAGTGGAGTGGAGTAGGAACAGAGGAAATGGGCAAGTGTTGAACTGGAGTGATATAGTGCGGATCAGGAGGGGAGGAAGGAGATGAAGTCATAGGAGGCTCGTACGATTGGTCCGAAGGTATACTCCAGTGAGATAGTGAAGTGGTCCGTATGGCAGGATATGGAAGGTTTTGGAAAGGAAAGTGAGACTTAACAAAAACAACGTGACGTGATATGAAGATTTTGTGAGTGTGAAGATTATAGCAGCGGAAAGCATTATGTTCAAGTGAATAACCAATAAAGACGCAAGAAGTAGATCGGGATGTTAACTTATGAGAGGCATAGGGACGTAACCAAGGATAACATAAACAACCGAACACTTAGAGTTTACGAAGGTTAGGGGGTTTGTGAAATAGTATGTCAAAGGGGGACTAGTATTACAGGACTGGTGTAGGCATTCGATTAATAAGGTAGACAGTAGTTTGAAAGGCTGCTGTCCAAAAAGTTGAAGGCATGGAAGCCTGATGTAGAAGTGTGAGTCCAGTTTCTACTATATGCCGATGTTTGCGTTCGGCAGAACTAACTAATTGAGGAGTATAGGGGGGAGACTTGAGGTGCTGAATGCCATAAGCTGAGAGATGGGATGCCAGGGCTTGATATTCACCGCCACCATCAGAGTAGACCGTTTTAATGGTACACTGAAAATAGTTTTCGACCAACTTCTGGAAAGCGAAAAAAATACGAGAAACATCAGATTTATGGTGAAGAGGATATATCCATGTGTATTTAGAGAAGTGATCTACAAAAATAACATAAAATCGGAACTTATCAAAAGATAAAATTGGAGCAGGACCCCAAACATTAGTATATATAATTTCAAAAGGTTTGGAGGAGGAAATGGAAGATGAGCCAAAAGGCTGTCGATGACTCTTATTACTAAGACATGCATCACAATGCATCATAGAATTAGTGGACTTAAAAAGAGGAAGAGAGTGACGAGAAAATAATTTTTGCTGAATAAAGTTCGAGGAATGACCAAGCTGACGATGCCACACATCAACTGGAGCTGCAACAGAAGAATGAACAGTGGGCTGGGTTATTCGAGAAGCTGACAGCCATTCGTAAATGTTGTCTTTATTCGGGCCTTGGACCAATGATGCCCCCGTGCTCAAGTCCTTAACAAGAAATGAATCAGGAAAAATTTCAATGGAAGTGTTGTTATGTTTGCAAAATTGAGAAACAGAAATGAGGTTGCGTTTAATATGAGGGGCGCATAAAACATCATCGAGGGTAATGTAGTAGAGTCAGAATTAAGCATTGTGGAACCAGTATGAGTTATAGGAAGTCCTTTACCATCACCGATGATGATGTCTTCATCGTCGCCATAGGGATTGTGAAGAGACAAATTCTGAAGATCAGCGGTGATGTGATGAGAGGCACCAGAGTCGGCAATCCAGTTGGACTAGCAAGGTGTCGAAGTAGTGAGGAGATTTGCCTGAGGCCAGTGTGACGGAACAGGGAAGCGGGGACGAGACCGGCAAACTTTGTGAGCTGAATTGGGTACTGGACTAGGATCTCCGGGGATGTTGAGTATGGCTGAAGGACAACTGAAAGAGCCATCAATGTAACCTAACAAGTCATATCCAAATAAAAGATTAGAGAATTGAGCTCGCTAGGATGCATAGTTGTCACCCTTTGATAACTTAAAGGGGATCAGCGTGGCAGCATTGATGGAGATAAGCCCTGTAGAAGAACAAGAAGTGGAAATCCCTACAAGAACTGAAACATCAAAAGAGAACGAAGACATTTTTTTTTTTTTTTTTTTTTTTTTTTTTTTTTTTTTTTTTTTTTTTTTTTTTTTTTTTTTTTTTTTTTTTTTTTTTTTTTTTTTTTTTTTTTTTTTTTTTTTTTTTTTTTTTTTTTTTTTTTTTTTTTTTTTTTTTTTTTTTTTTTTTTTTTTTTTTTTTTTTTTTTTTTTTTTTTTTTTTTTTTTTTTTTTTTTTTTTTTTTTTTTTTTTTTTTTTTTTTTTTTTTTTTTTTTTTAGAGTGAGGAGATTTGCCTGAGGCCAGTGTGACGGAACAGGGAAGCGGGACGAGACCGGCAAACTTTAGTGGAGTAGCCGAGTTTGTCACACAGTTGGCAAACGACCCGTCTTTGTTGGCTCGATAAGGCAGGATGCCAAAACGGATGATGGTTGGAGTTGCCACGTTGTGAGAAATGATGACTAGGAGGATAAGAGGGGTGTTGCATGGAACTCATAGAATCAAGAGGCGCATTAGCCAAACCTTGGGTGATGTTCGACGAGTACCGAGCACTCTTCCGTTTAGACTTATGACTGACTTGAGTTGTGATAGTCGATCCAGGCAGTTTGTCTGCACGCTTCAAGTACATCTCATAGTCAGTCAGCTTGTAATAGAGATCTTCAAAGGACACTGGCGAGTCGCGTGCCCGAATTGCAACAGCCAATTTCTTGTAGTCGGTGTCGAGACCATTGAGGGTATGAATGACAACCTCTTCGTCACATAGGGAATGACTTATCAAAGCCAAGTCATCGATGATAATCTTGATATGTTGTAGATAATCAGAGATAGGACTTCCCTCTTGTTTCGTCACCATAAGCTTGGATAGAAGACTAAGCTTGCGAGTACGCGAGTGATTTGCCAAGGTGGTTTGCAATTTAGACCATGCATCAACAGCTGTCACACATGAAGATATCAAAGGAGCGACAGATCCAGCAACCGAAGCTTGAATAGCTTGGAGAATGAGACGATCTTGATGCAGCCATAATTTGTGAGCTGAATTGGGTACTGGACTAGGATCTCCGGGGATGTTGAGTATGGCTGAAGGACAACTGAAAGAGCCATCAATGTAACCTAACAAGTCATATCCAAATAAAAGATTAGAGAATTGAGCTCGCTAGGATGCATAGTTGTCACCCTTTGATAACTTAAAGGGGATCAGCGTGGCAGCATTGATGGAGATAAGCCCTGTAGAAGAACAAGAAGTGGAAATCCCTACAAGAACTGAAACATCAAAAGAGAACGAAGACATTTTTTTTTTTGGTTTTTATTTTTTATTTTTTATAAGAAGTAATGCAGCGAACCTTGTGTGAAGCTCAGGTCACACAAGGTGGAGAATAAGGGAGGAAAGAGACCGCTGCTATAGTTTGCTGCTTGCTGCAGCAATTGGGCAATCTACAACAGTGCCCAAAGCTGCCAGTAGCTGCTATGGGCCGGGAAATGACCGCAACGTCCCGGAGATTGTAGAGGCTGTAGTTCGTTGGGAAATGGCCGTGAAATCTACAGCGGTACTTAAGGAAACTGCAGTGAGAGAAATATACGAGAAATCTGCAAGTGTATAGAAGAAAGCGATAATGACGAAGAGAAGGGGGCTGCGGCAACGATGCAAAAAGGGGGTTGAGGTGAAGAAGTGGACGAGCGACTGCGGCTGCGGCCCAAGGGGAGGCGGGCAGCGTTGGAGAAGGAGGCAGTGAGGGCCACGGTTGGGAGGCGCTGGCCGGGAGCAGCGGGCTGCAGTAGTTGCTGGCCGGGAATTGCAGTGATCGGTGACTGTGGCAAAGGATGCAGAGCAAGGGGTTGTGCTACAGCAATGATACAGAGAAGAGGAATCAGTGGCAGTCGTCGCCGGCCGGGAAGTAGTGGCGACGGTGGTGGCAGCCGGCACTCGCAGCGGTAGTGTCACGATTGGGAACAAGGGCAACTGATGAGTTGCCCTGTTTCTGTCACTGCGAATGCAGAGCAAGGGGACTGGCGGTTGGGAGGTGAGCGGCGGTCGTCGCACGATGGCTCGGCAACGAAGGAGGGGGGTGGCTCGGAACCGGCGCCTGCGACAACAGAAGGACCAGCGGCTGCTCTGTTTCTATCGCACCACAAAAACAGCGACGCCGACGGTAGAAGCGGCGATGGGTGGTCCGCTGGCTGGGAAACAGCGGCCGCGGCCCTTCTCGCTCGAGCGAGATGCGGGCAGCGAAAGCTGCTGCGGTAGAGGAAGGAAGATGCAGCGGTTGCGGCTGTTGCTGGCCGGGAAGCGACTGTGACAAGGGAAGCGGCAGCGAAAGCTGCTGCAGTAGAGGAACCGCCATTCGCCGCTCGCCGCTATTGAGGAGGAAGACACCGCTGTTAAGGAGGCAGTGAGAGAATGTTTCCCTCCTTGTGGTGGCGACGGAGAGTCTGTAGGTAGTAAATAGGAGAGAAGGCAAGGCTGAAGAAGAAGAGCAAGGCCAACGATGAAGGAAGAGAAGTAGTGGATGAGCAGAGCCAAAACATTGATCGTTAGCGTTGGCTCTGAATCCGTGTCTTGGTACTTCTTCAATGACTCCGCTTGAAAAAGCGTGTTGCTGCGGCCGCTTGGCCAACACACACGGCTGCTCTGATACCATGTTAGAAAATAAATAGATAAACAAGTTATAGAAGAAGTTGATTGTTATTAACATGTCCTTCTCCTATTTATATAGGTTAGAAGGGAGAATTTTCCTCAACAGTTTAGAGGATTTCCCTCAACAGAATAGAGAAATTTCCTCAAACAGTTAGGGAAATCTCATCTACTATCAAAAATTGAATGAAAAAGTAATCCACAAAATATTAAAAAAAGAATGAACAGATCTAATATAAACTAAAAAGACTAAATGGTTTGTGTAAATTATATACAACAAGGTCTGTGCGGAGTTCTGCAAATCCATGTTCGATGAGGTCCCAAATGAAAGTGATCAACCTGCTTCAAATGCATCGCTTCTTTTGCTGTAGACAACCCAAGTTTTTCACAAAACTCACTTCCAAATTTAAAATTGTCCAAAGGAGGAATACTTTCCTGCCCCATTATCCTACCCACCTATTTTTTTTATTGGAAGAAAGGGCTCATACTTTTTTTCTTTATTGGAAGAACAAATTTTCTTTAAGACGTCTTTACAGGTTCACAAAAACCACGAGGTATCTAGAACAAGTATCCAGCAGATTGGCTCGATCTAACATCTCGATGGACTACACCTCCTCCTTGGGCATAGTCACTGAGTACCTCCTCCTTGGGCTTAGAAACGTAGTTATCCATGGAGACTTTTGATAACAATTAAGATTTTTCTTGATAATAATTAAGATTTTTTTAACTATATAAGAAAATATCATAATTCTATCGAGAAAAATTCTCTCCACTAATGTGTATAAATAGAGAGCATTATATCAAACACATATAACATCTTGCTCATATTTTATATCTAACATCATATCAAAATCATAGCCACCTTTCCTCGGCAACAATAATTTTGATCTCGCAGCCATCACCGCTGCGGCACACCCTCTTATTCCATCGAGTCGACGCCGAGAAATCCTCTCCTTCTCACTGTCCGACGTCACCCTGCTGCTAGTTTTCTCCTCGTCCGCGATAGTCCATTCATCACCTACGCCACCCTATGTAGATCCGTAGCCCCCTTCTCCATCTCCTCTATCAACGCCTTCATTGACATGTTCACTAACACCGCCCGCACCAAGCACATGCTCCGGCTCAACAGCGGGCAGACCTTCCTCTGCTACTCTTCATCGCCGCTGTAGTTGTCGTAGTAAGGCAACTCGCTGCTCACGATGCCAAACTTCGTGGGCGTCGTCCGGGTCGCCTTCCTTCCGGACCCAGGACTCGACAGCCTCCTCCAAACTACAAAGTATGATCGGAGAAGTGGTCGGTGAGTCACGCACACATCTCATGGATCCTTCCTTTCCCATCTCGATCAGCGATGACCGTAGCTTCCTCCCCCTCTTCCTTGGCGAAGGGCAGCTGTCTTCCCCTGTTGTTGCTCTGCGCTAGTATCTCTCCCCTCGTCCTCCTGGATCGATGAGCAGGTTCACCGTTTCTTGAAGACTAGTGCCTTCCCCCGCCTCTTGTCCCTCCTCATTTGCTTCACCCTCTTTGCCTCATCGTCACCAACAAGGGCGCCGGCCACGTCGTCTCCTGTCGCGGATTCCTGGAGTACCGCCTCGGTGATTACTTCCCCTAAACTCCTCCACCTCGTCGAGCAACATCCGGAACTAGTTGACACACTTGGTGCGGACCACAAACTGCTTCCTCTCCGGCCTGACGTGCATTGTGGCATTTGAAGCTGTAACCTCTTACAGAACTGCAGATCTCTCATAGGTTTACGACGAGAGCTGCATATTGGCAAGAACTACAGATCTCTCCTGAGCGATCTCCGAAACCTTCAACCGACACCAATCGAGGCAGCCTTCACCAACGCATCCTATATATGTGTTGCATAGGGTAGAGAACTCACCCTGTTACGAGCTTCTCTTCTCTGTGGACGACACTCCCAAAGGAAGTATAATCGCAGCCTCTGTTTCTACCATCCTCACCAACTAAAGTCTTCCGCTGAAGGTTCCTTTCGCTTCTTCCTCTGCCAAAGCCTCTTTCAAGTTGGCTTTGTGATTTCACCATCTGCCTCCTGCCAAGGGCTCCTCTCTATCAGACTTTGTCGCCCTTCTGGCCACCAAACTCGGTTGCAATCTATGATCTGCACCAATCGCAGTTATCATCGCTTATTGCGAACCATTTCCTTGTCGTGACACAAGCATAGCTCGTAGTAGAACAGACATGCTCTAAACCTTTTGAAATTATATATATTGATGTTTGGGACTCTGCCCCAATCACTTCTTTTGATAAGTTTAGATTTTATATCGTTTTCATATACTACTTTACCAAATATATATGGTTATACCCTCTCCACCATAAATATGAAGTTTCAACAATATATTTCAACTTTAGAAGATTGGTCAAGAACTTCTTTCAGTAGAGTGAATATCAAGCCCTCACAGTGGTATACAACATCTTAAGTCACTCATACATACTCCTCTGCTGAATGAAAACATCGACATATAATTAAAACTTGTCTCACACTCTTCCATCGAGTCTCCATGCCAACAACCTCATTTATTATCGGTCATTATTTAAAAAACTATTTTATAAATCTTCAAGCCTTCAAAAACTCAAAGTATACGGTTGTTTATGTTATCCATAGCAATGTCCCTATACCTCACATAAGATAACATCAAGATCTAAGCCTTGCATTTTTATTGGATACTTTCTTGAACATAATGTCTTTCGATACTATGAACCTGAAATTCAAAAAGTTTTTATATCACGTTTATGTTATTTTTGTGGAGTCTACTTTTCTATTTCAAAACCCGGAGTCTCCTGTTGTGCACCCTACTCCAACAAATATATATGCTATCACAAAATCCTTGTTAGAGACCAATAGACCTACCACAATTACTCAAGCCCAAAATTCTTCATACTGATATATGTTAGGATCAGGGTCGACACTAAGAAGAGGGGGGTGAATTAGTATATCGGTAAGATAACGTTGGTTTAAAAACTTTCGTACGATAATGTAACATCCCCGATTAGTCCCACATCGGAAATGGGCAAGATTAAGATTGGCTTATAAGGGTCTGATGAGTGTATTATTATTACCTTCAGCTTAAGAATTTTGATCAGTGGTTTAGACCAAACGAATTTGATAGGCCAGTTAGCCCATCAAGCCCGAGCCATGATAGATAAAATCTAATTTCAACATAAAACCATTTTTGGAAACTTAACTTGAAAGCGAGTTCGTAAAAGTATTGAAGGCAGTTAGAGTGGTTCGGTCAATCGTGACCTACATCCACTTTTGGCTTCCTCCTCCGACGAGGTCACCGGTGTCCACTAGAGGCCTTCCTTCAATAGGCGAAGGCCAACCACCCTTTTACAGTTTCACTCCTTTTGACGTTTCGGTGCCCTTTCATGCATGAAAGGGTGGGGTTTATATAGGCCCCAAACTAGTTTGAATTTGGAGCTCAAAAGTGTATCTCCCGGAATTCCGGGGTCCTAGCAGTATTACTGCCTGACAGAGCTCGGAGACCAAGCTCGGGTGGTACCACCGCCCAGCCTCACTCGGAGACCGAGCCCAGGCAGTGCCACAGCCTGACTTGGGCGGTTCCAACACCCAGCTTTCCTGAGCTCCTAGGCGGTGCCACCACCAGCCAGGAAATCTGGGTCTAAATAGGCTGATCCATTCGACCCAATTTGGGTCTGTCAAGGGCCCAATTGCCCCAAGATTAAGTTAATGAGATCATCTCCTATTTCTAACTTAATCATAATGCTAACTACGATATTTTAAGACATTTATACTACAACTTGCTCCGGTGCGTCAATCGCTTCTTTTGTCAAGCTTCCGGCAAACTTCCGATGAACCCTCGGTGATGCTCCGGCGGACTTCCGACAAGCTCCTGGACTTGCGATGATCCACTTGGCGAGTTCTGATGAGCTTCTTTGGTAAGCTCTTGGACTTCTCGGATTTGTTCCTGCAGAACCTCAGACGACCATCCGAACTTCCGTCAAACTCTCGAACTCCCAACGTGATCATAGTCTTGACTCTGGCGCAACTCCTACTGCATGTCTTACTTCCATCGTAGTTAATCTTGCACATGTAAAACATACTTCGATCTAGACAATTAATACTAAGTATTAATCAAGTTGTCCGGCATGTCATTGGTCCCTCAACGCTTCGTCCGATTCTTCAACGCATCATCCTCTCTTGCGGCCTATTGCCCAATTGGCCAGTTGACTCCACAACTCGGATATCCTAAGCGCAATACCTGCTCTTCTTGGCTCGATGCCCGAATCTACGGCTCGAAGCCTTCTGTCGATACGTCGACCGATCTACTAGCCCGACGTCCAATCTTTTGACATGTTCCTCCGGCCCAACATGATTTTCTTGCTTTAATTATCTCATCTTGATCGAAGCATCCTGCATCACTCAAAACGCAGATTAAATCATAAACAATTATCAATTAATTTCATCATCAAAATACGAGATTTAACAATCTCCCCCTTTTTGATGATGACAACCAATTGATGACGGAGTTAAACTTAACTCTCGGAGTTTAAACAAACTCCCCCTATCAATATGGCTTATTGATAGAAACTCTTGGATTCAAAAATATAAGCAACATATCATAATCAAATCATGTATGACATCAACATACTTCTCCCCCTTTGTCAACAACAAAAAGGAGAAGTTCCAACTCTCATGTGTTTAGTCATAATGATTCAAGTCATTGCATAATAAACATAATTTCAAGTTTTATCATCGTGCAATTTGAAAGCTAGTAAATTTAAGGATGTGCAAGTTGGCATATTTGCTTTTCTTTACCATAGGTAAGATAGCAATGTTGCTTCTCTTGAGATTGGAAGCTAGCATGTATAGGTGATGTTCAAGATAGCAAGCTCTTTCTTCTCTTTTGAGAAGTGTCATTTTTGCTTTCTTTGCAAAGTGCATGCTAGCAAAATTTTGCTTCATTCTTGAATTGTGCAAGCTAGCAAAATTCAAGATAACAAGTTAGCAAGAGACAATGTTTTACATGAAGCAAGCAAACAATTTGGTAAGTGTTACGTTTGCATCTTCTCTTTATATGTGCAAGAAAGTAAGCAAGTTTTTGCATTTTCTTGACTTGTGCAAGCTAGCTAATTTGCTTTCTAGCAAATTTTGCTCCCCCTTTGTCATTGTCAAAAAGAAGGGAAGACCCTTTACGTCAATTTCTAAATCATGATAAAGGTAAATAGCATAGATGAAAATTCAACTCATGAATGTCAAAATAATTATTTTATCATAAATATTTCATCATTACATGCATCATTATCATAAGTTAAAGTATTGCATGCATAATATCAAATCACCATTCATAATTACATCAATATTTCAATCATCAAAAACTCATCATGCACACAATGTAAAATCATCAAACATGATACAAACATTTATTTTCAAAATATTCATCATGTATATAAAATATAAAATTATCATTACATGCATGATTCCAAATCATCATTTTAGAGTATTATTTCAGAAAATGATAATTATTGATTTTCACATTATTTCAAAAAATCATAATGTTGCATGCATAATATCAAATCATTTCAGGCCATGCAAGACATAAATACATAGAAATCATGTCATGAAAGATAAGACCACTTAAATACTAAAAGACATGATCCATATAGTAAATCTCCTCTTAAATAAAATACCAAAAGGAATTCTTGAGAGATCATGATATAGATAAAGTTCATTTAATCTTGTAGGAGAACAAGATCTCAATTCATGCATATAAAATCTCTCAATTCATTATGAATAATAAAAATCATAATTCCGAAAAACCATGATTTATTTAGATAGTAGATAGCAAAAAGAAATAAGGAGATAATGATCTTAATTCATAGAAAGATTTCAAGTATCAAATATCGAGAAACCAAGATCATGAATTGAATTATTTTTCTCTTTAGTAAATGTCAAAGAGAAACATAGGAGATTAAATAAGAGATCTTGATTCATAAAAGATTTCATGTTATAAATCTTGAAAAACCAAGATAAAGCTCATTCAAATTTAAATCATCAAATCAAAATCATTTTCAAGAGATTCACAAAAATGGTACAAATAGATTCATTGATCTCCTTTTTGGAAAACTCGATAAAGTAGGAAAAATAGATTTTTCAAGGAGAAACCTTTTCTCTTTTTAGTTGTTTCAATTCATGCAATTTATTTCATTCGAGCATGTCCTTTTTCATTTATGTCAAATAAAAATATACATCAATTGTTTTAAAAAATCGAAAATGAACTTTCATTACGGCAAAGATCGATAATCACAAAAATCATCATGCATAATTTTGAAATATAAATTTATTAAGCATTATCATTATGCATCACTACTTTGGGCATGACATCAAAACATGGTTTCAAAATATTTAATTTTTTCATTACAATAATTACATCATTATGCATCATCAAAATTGATTTTATCAAACATAAAGCATTTTCCATCAAGATCATTTTATTTGTTGTAGTCATGCATTTTTCTTTTTAGGTGAATCTAACTTTTCATGCTTAGTTTTTCATACAAAAGCAATACATCATTAAATCATTAAGCATGATATTAAACTTCTTGATATTTTCATTAAGGCATTAAGCATGGTTTCAATCAAAATTGAAAATTATCAAGACACATATTATTTCTTCTTAAAAAAATATTCATAGGTTCATCATTAGATTAAATCTAACATTTTATTCCATTAACATAAAACATACAATTTTCAAAATTACTAGCATGATCATAATTTTTACATTTTCATTTTTATACATGCAATTTTTAAGAAAAATAATTATTCTAAACTAAATAAAAAAGAAAATACATCATGAAAAGCATTATGTAATTTTAAAATAAACTAAAGGCATTTTGATTATCTCATCGTTAAAAGCGGTTAAGGCGTAGTTTGCCACCTCGCCCTTTTTGATTTTCTCCTCATCTTCGGAGGAGCTCGATTCATCCTAATTTTTGTTCTTCTTCTTGCATTCAAAGCAAGTAGTTCCATTCTTTTTATTCTTAAATTTTTGTTTCATTAACTTTTTAAATTTCTTTGCAAGTTCAAGTTCACCATCACTTGAGCTTATGCTCAAGTGGTCTTCATGAGTTCTATGTCTCAAATCCTTCATGTTTTTTGGAAGGTGGTTCTCAAGTTCTTCACGTGTATTGCACATCATTTCATGGGTCATCAAAGACCCTATGAGTTCTTCGATCAAAAAGGTATTCAAAATTTTTGATTCTTGTATAGCGGTTACTTTTGAATCCCAAATTTTAGAAAGCGATCGTAAAATCTTGTTAACAAGTTCAAAATTCGAAAACCTTTACCAAGAGTTTTTAAACCATTGATGACATCCGTAAAACGGGTGTACATGTTTCCAATGGTTTCGCTTGGTTTCATATGAAACATTTCAAAATCGTGCATCAAAAAATTTACTTTAGAATCTTTTACACTACTTGTGCCTTCGTGTGTGATTTCAAGAGTGTGCCAAATATCGAAAGCCATTTCGCACAAAGAAACCTGATTAAACTTCGTTTTATCTAAGGCGCAAAATAAGGCATTCATAGCCTTAGCATTTAGAGAAAACGTCTTCTTCTCCAAATCATTCCAATGTTTCATTGGAAGATAAGACATTTGAAAACCATTTTCAACTAAATTCCATAAATTGATATTCAACGAAAGCAAGAAAACTCTCATTCGAGTTTTCCAATAAGTGTAGTCCGTCCCATTGAAAAAGGAAGAACGTACGAGAAAGTGATCCTCTTGAAAGCCGAAAAGAGTCATTTCTATTTGGGTGTTAAACCAAAGTAGAAAACCATGGCTCTGATACCAATTGTTAGGATCAGGGTCGGCACTAAGAGGGAGGGGTGAATTAGTGCAGCGGTAAGATAATGTCGGTTTAAAAACTTTCGTATGATAAAATCTGATTTCGACGTAAAACCATTTTCAGAAACTTAACTTGAAAGCGAGTTCATAAAAATATTGAAGGCAGTAAGCACTTAAAGAGGTATGTAGTAAGGGTAAGATGCTTAAAGTAAATGCAAATCGAGATTTTAGAGTGGTTCAGTCAATCGTGACCTACATCCACTTTCGGCTTCCTCCTCCAACGAGATCACCGGCGTCCACTAGAGGCCTTCCTTCAATAGGCGAAAGCCAACCACCCTTTTATAGTTTCACTTCTTTTGACGGGCTTAGGAGATAACCCTTACAGAATTTTCACTCCTCTCTTGAATGATCAAAACTTGGAAAAAAAGAGGGAGAAGAATGTTTGGCCTTTTACAACACTTTTAAGCTATCAAAATCTCAATATATATGCTAAGTTTCGGTGCCCTTTCATGCATGAAAGGGTGGGGTTTATATAGGCCCCAAACTAGTTTGAATTTGGAGCTCAAAAGTGTCATCTCCCGGAATTCCGGGATCCTGACGGTACTACCGCCTGACAGGGGCGGTACCACCGCCTAGCCTCACTTGGAGACCGAGCCCAGGCGATGCCATAGCCTGACCTAGGTGGTTCCACCGCTCAGCTTTCCTGAGCTCCTGGGCGGTGCCACCACCGACCAAGAAATCTGGGTCCAAATGGGCTAATCCATTCGGCCCAATTTGGGTTTGTCAAGGGCCCAATTGCCCCAAGATTAAGTTAATGGGATCACCTCCAATTTCTAACTTAATTATCATGCTAACTACGATATTTTAAGACATTTATACTGTAGCTTGCTCCGGTGCGTCGATCGCTTCTTCCAACGAGCTTCCGGCGAACATTCGACGAACCATTGGCAATGCTCCGGCAAACTTCCGGCAAGCTCCTGGACTTGCGATGATCCACTTGGCAAGTTTCGATGAGCTTCTTTGGCAAGCTCCTGGACTTTTCGGATTTGTTCCCGTAGAACCTCCGACGACCGTCCGGACTTCTGTCGAACTCTCGAACTCCCAACGTGATCATAGTCTTGACTCCGGCGCAACTCCTGCTGCATGTCTTACTTCCATCGTAGTTAATCCTGCACATGTAAAACATACTTCGATTTAGACAATTAATACTAAGCATTAATGAAGTTATCCGGCATGTCATTGGTCCCTCAACGCTTCGTCCGATTCTTCAGCGCATCGTCCTCTCTTGCGGCCTATTGCCTAATCGGCCATTTGACTCCGCAACTCCGATATCCTAGGCGCAATACCCGCTCTTCTTGGCCCGATGCCCGAATCTACGGCCTGAAGCCTTCTGTCGATACGTCAACCGATCCATTGGCCCGACGTCCAATCTTATGATATGTTCCTCTAGCCCAATATGATTTTCTTGCTTTAATTGTCTCATCTTGATCGAAGCATCCTACGTCACTCAAAACGCAGATTAAATTATAAATAATTATCAATTGATTTCATCATCAAAATACGAGATTCAACAATGTAAAGCTATGTATGAAGAATATGATGCCCTTCTCCATAATTATATATATACCCTTATATTCTCTCATCCCATACAAAATATCATCGGGTGTAAGTGGGTCTTTCAAATTAAGCAAAACCTAGATGGATCTGTTGCTAGATATAAAGCGCGTCTAATGACCAAAGGGTTTCATCAACATCCTATTGTTGACTTCACAAAGATATTTAATTCTGTTGTTATACCCATAATAATCCGACTTATTCTGAGTTTGGTCATCTCAAAAGGTTGACCTTTTTGATAACTCAATGTTAACAATGACTTTTTACAGGGGACTCTAACTAAAGATATCTTCATGCAGCAACCTCTTGGCTTCATCCACCCTCAGTATCCAAGGCATGTTAGTAGATTAGAAAAAGCTATTTATGGACTTCGTCAAGCTCCAAGAGCCTGGTACACCAAACTTGACTCGTTTTTGATATCAAATAACTTTATCAACTCTAAGTTTGATACCTCGCTATTTCTCCATCACCAAAGTAGCAATACAATATATCTTCTAGTATATATGGATGATATTATTATCATGGGCAATAATCATCTGGAAATCAAGGTATTCCTTAGGCATTTGATAGATCGTTTCTCCCTCAAAGATATAGGAACCTTAGCTACTTTTTGGGAGTGGAAGTAACATATACATCTTGATGACTCTTCCTATCATAAAGAAAGTATATTCAAAATCTATTATAAAAAACGGTTACAACTCCTTTGTCTACTAGCGAGTCACTCAAACTATATGATGGAAGCCCTACTACGGACCCAACTTAATATCGCCAAGTACTTGGCTTCTTATAGTACTTATCTCTCACCCGTCCAGATATTGCATTTGCGGTCAATAAATTATCACAACTCATGCATCAGCCATTTACTATGCATTAGTTTGTAGTCAAACGAATCTGTGATATCTTCATGGGACTCTCAATCATGGCCTTTTTTTCTGCAAACACTCCCTGATTCATCTCCATGCCTTTGTTGATGTTGATTAGGCAGGGAATTTTGATTATAGAACATCCATGTTGGGGTATATTATCTTCTTTGGAGCTAATCCAATAAGTTGGAGTTCTAAGAAGCAAAAGATAGTTACACGATCTACAACTGAAGTTGAATATCATGCCATTACAACTACTGCTGTAGAACTCAATTGGTTCACGAATCTACTCAAGAAACTTGACATCAACTTCATCTCTACTCTTACAATATATTGTGATAATGTCGGAGCCACTTACCTATGCGCCAATCTAGTATTCCACTCACACATGAAACACATAGCCATCGACTTTCACTTCATGCGAGAACAAGTTGTCAGACATCAACTACGTGTTTCTCACGTATATATAGCTGATCAATTAGCAGACTCACTCACGAAGTCTCTCGCCCGTAACTAATTTTATCGCATCGGTCCAAGATCGAGATCTTTGACAAGAGCATCATCTTACGGGGGCATGATAGCAGCTAAGATTTTCTTTAATAACAATTAAAAAATTTTTAATTACATAAGAAAATATCATAGTTTTATTGAGAAAAATCCTCCCTCATATATAAATATGGAGAATCATATCAAACACATGTAACATCATTCTTCGTATTTCATATCTAACACCTTCACATGGTCCACCCTCAGCATTCTCCGGCAGCCGAAACCTCCTCAGGAACTTGCCGCCTCTCCGCTCCATGCGGTGCCACTTGTCTCTCTTCTCCTCCTCCTCGCGCCGCTGATCTGGAGGACCCTTTCGCCTTTCTCCACCTCCTCTTTCTTCACCCCAGGGAGGTCCGCCTTGAGGAGGTGCGCCTCGGGTGTCTCCTTCCGCTCGACGCGGGTGTTGGCAAAAGCTGAAGTCGGAGGGCGTCTCGGCGAGAGAACGGAAGGCATCGAAGGGTTCAACTTGTAATGGCGGGCTCAAACAGCGTTGAGAGGAGAGGAAGCGCGATGTTGGCTATTTATATTATAGGTTTTGGGTCGTATGCCACCGAAGTCTCGGAGATTTCCCAGATTATAGGTTTTGGTGCTCAGTTTTCCAGACATTTCAATGGCTCACGGTGTTGACCCACCCATATTTAATGGTCTAAGTGCTGTGTAAATGATTCCACACTTTAGCCATAATATTGAGAAGCCAAGACGACGACATATGGAATGGATGCACTTAAAACCAGTCCATCGAATCCCACATTAGAAATAGAAAAGAGACGACTTATGAACCACATAACACTTCAAACCAGTCCATCGAATCCCACATGTAAAGATTTCTTTCAATTTAAGCCTACTCAAATTTAAGGAACTACTACTATTTAAGACAACATATATACTATAAATTTAACATAATGAAGATTGCTTTCATTTTTTTTTTTAAAATACTATTCGACGGAACCATAAATATCAAAATCGCACAAGCAAAACAGAGAATAAAGATAACTTCACAAGCTTTGGGTACTCCATCAATCTTTCATCCGCAAGTGACCACGCGACGTAAGACTATAAAGCATACAACAAAATTACCCTACAGACTACATGCATATACTGGAGCACGTGCTGGATAAGAACATTTTAGAGCACAAAAGACCTGCAAGCTGTGTTATGTTTCCACAGAATAAATCCAGCCATAAATTCAATTGATTTGTCATAATATTTTCCCAAATCAACAAAAGATCCTCAACTACAAGACCCTAACCTGTGAATGATGAAATGTTATATATCCTCGGCTTTACTGTACAACCCACTCCCCTCCCCCCCCCCCCCCTCCCCCCGCGGTAAAGAATATACATGCGAGCGCCTTCCCTAGGATACACAAAAGGAATTATATAAATAGAATAATTGCTTCTCATCAGCTGCCTCCAAATCAAAATAAAGCTCAACACTGAATGCGTGAGTATTTGTATTTATATTGCAGCCATCAACAAATTCGACCTAAGGCACTGCCTCCTTGAAGCAGCAGGCTCGAGCCAACAATGCTACATCCTCACGAGACAATAAAAGGGAGCCAGATCTTAGATAGTGCCGTAAATCTCGAGACCTGCATGATACAGAGAATTAGATTAACCACATAGAAATGGATCAAGATCAATGCACATTTTACTGAACTTGGTAATTGGCCAGACTCTTATCACTCACGAAGTATCATATCCAAACTAAGTCCGGGCATAAATTATCAGCCTAGATCTGTGCCAATCCGTCAATCAAGATTATGCTTAGATAGCTCAATGTGGCCACAGAATTATTCAGATTAATGACTAAATTGCTATATATCAGTTCCTCCAGAAATGTTTCTTTTGCTGCTAGAGATTTCACAGGAAATGGGATTTCAGTATTGATATTACCTTCGGTGACTGTTTTCCTTCATGCTCTCTGAGATCCGTGCGCTCTCAAATTGGGATATGCGGCTTGTAAAGGACAAGTAATCATGGAACCCAGAGCCTCTGAGGGTCATTGACAACCTAGCAGGAACTAAAGGAAGAAGAGCATCCAAAAGAGCACATTGTTGTTTCCTGCACAGTAGCAGTCAAGTAGCCAAAATGCTTAGCAATAAACTCTCTTTATGAAAAACAACATACGTACATATATGTGTGCATGCGCATGCATGTAAAGTACAATTATATAGAAGATAAGGCATCAAAATGCATGGGTGCTTTTCAAAAGCTTAGCAGGAGATGCCAACATTAGAACCACAGCATCCAACTCTTTTCCATCAAGGGGTGTCACAGTTATTACTACTTTCAACAAATATTCTCAACATAAACAAAATAGCTCTTGTCGCGAGATAAAAGACAAATGATCTTTTACTAATGAGTAGTAACGCAAGTAGATATCTGGAAGCAATTATGGCAAAGCAAAATATATGGCATGTTACACTTGAGAATAAAATTGTATCTGCATTGGTGTCTAAAAACCATCTAATGGAGTGTACTAAGTCAAAACTTGCTCTTTATTGCGTCTTATCTTCTAAAATGCCCATAGAAAGGAAACATTGCCAAGAATAAATTGATTTTGAAATTTTTTGAAATTCATTAAAGATAGGAATTTATACTTGCATTCTTTTGGAATGAAGTCACTTTATAAAAGTTTCATGATTAGATTAAATGGAAACCTCACATTGTTAATCGACTATTTTGTCCACTTTCAACCAAAATCACATGAGGCTACAATCATTCTGAGTAGATGAGCTGAACTCTCAAAGATATTAAACTGAAAATCCAAATGATTTGAACTAGTAAAGATAGCTTTTTGGCTATAAAGGATACATAGCCAATATGCAAATATTCAGATGTTGTTTAATCAGGAATAAGAACAAACCTTTCTAAGGAAATGCCATGACCTATTTCCTTTAAATTCAAACCATGATTAGATGTGTTGTGTGTATTGGTACTTTCCAGGCTGAGTAGCTTTCCCATAGCCATAGCATTAGTGCTGGAGGCCAGCATCTCCAATACTAGAGTCTCCGGTTCCATAAAGGCCATATCTGGGCATGTCTTGGCACATTTATCTATGTAAAGACATAGACCATGCTGAGCGTATGTGGATCCCATCTCATATTGCCTATCATACCAGGAAAAATCATCTGGCTCAACAGAGGGTATTAATGATGGCTCCAGAATGTCCTGTACAAATATATCTAACTTGATCAGAATGTTCTCACATATAGGAAATTAAAATATCCAGAATATCTAGAATGAAGAAGATCAAAGCATCTTACATTTATGAGGGGGTTAGAGCGACTGAACATGATATCAGTTTCAGAGATCAAGTCAGTCAGTCCAGAAGCAAGGTCCACAACAGAGTACTCCATCTGGTTTTTGCTTAAATATGCTCTTAGTTCTTCCCGCTGGTTACGTAATCTTCGCCATGTTTCCTGAACTGAAAAGACACGTGGAGATCTTTCACATCTCCCAGGAACTAACCCAATGGAAAAATCAGCTCGGCTACATTCATCCATAAATTGATATCCACTAGCTGGAAGTTCAATTCCATCTCCATTAGCAGGAAATTGAACCCCATTTTGGGAATCACCTAGCTCCTCATTACCATAAACTGATTCAGCATCAACCTCATTTATATTGCTGATAGGACACAAATTGACCTCAGTTATGAATGCAGTCAAATTGTTAACTTCTCCTGGTGAGTCATGTATTGGATTAAGTAAATCAATTAAATTAACAGCCATGGTATTGGAAGATACTGCCATAGATATGGCATTGTCTTTCCTGCTGATGTCAGATTCAGCTATAAAAGAAGATTCAGGAACACACGACACTTCCTGCACTTTGAATGTGTCACAGATATGTGAAACAGATGCAATATCAGAACTTTCCAGTAGAGGCTGAATACAATTCCTTTGAGACTGATATTCTAAATCAGCTAGTGGCCTCAGCGGGCTTACAACTTTCAGAGTCTGTAAGCTGCACAAATTGGACATGTCTGGCAATGGACAATAGCTTAGATCAGCTGACACAATTTCTGCAGGTTGAAGTTCAACAGCACTTGGTTCATCATCAGACTGGGAAGACAGTACGATATGAGCCCTCTGCCTAGTTCTTTGTTGTTGATCAAATCTTGCAAATGACTCCGAAGCATCAGAGAAGTCATCAAGATCCTTGGCATCTGCTGGAAACTCTGTAGAGTCTAGATCTGACTGCTTCCTCTTTAATTTGCTTTTCTTTCTCTCATTGATTACATTATAGAGTTTTTCAACTTTTGCAGAACCAACCTTTTCTGCTGGCTTGAATTCCATTAACTTTAAGTTGTCTTCCATTGAAAACATTGATCTGCTGATCTCATCCGCCACCTTTTCTGACAACTCACACTGAAACCCCCAAGGAATTATTCTTGGAATTACCAGATGCACAGTGTCCATGTCAAATTGGAGGGGACTGCAGGTGTGTAAATTCCTGACTGGATAGTAGGAATGAAACTCATAAACAGCTGATTATAAGAAAACATGATATAGAAAACAGTACATTTTGGTAACTTATATTAAATAATGCTGGTCACATGGTTTATCAATAAGAAACACTGAAAGAAAAAGATCACTAAATGCAACATATCAGAATGACAGCTAAATCAGGGTTATGGTATACCATTCAAACCTCCAAAATGTAAATGCTTGCTTGCAGTTAAAATTAGGTTTACAGTTGCTACTAGCATGAGTTGATGCATCCATAGCATATCTGTGCTCTTTTGTGATATGATAATGCTCCTTCTTCTACTAGCATGAATTAACTAATAATATGAAAACCAATAATGTCTCGATCAACTTTGTTCGCTTGCTTAATACAGAAAATGCAACTATTACTGGGACATCCATGACACTAAACATTCCTTAAAAGTCTTCAGTAATTAAAAACAAACATGTTGAGAAATAAGAGAGTGGCATGATCTACATAAACTTGACCAAGAGATCAGTGTAGGATATGTTTTAGTTAACCAACCTAGTCTCTAAGCTCGTGAGCCTTTTCTCATCATATATCACTTTGCATACATAAGAAAAGGCAATATAGTTTTCATTGACTTAGAAAAAACCTATGATAGGGTTCTTAAATATTTATTATAGTGGGTTTTAGAAAAACAAGATGTATCCACTAATTATATTGATGTTATTAAAGATATGTATGATAATGTTATTAGTATTGAAACTATAGGAAGTGTGTCTAGTGAGTTTTCCTATTAGCATAGTATTACATCAAGGATCTGCATTAAGTCTCTATCTTTTTACATTGATAATGAATGAACTTACTAGCCATTTACATGATAGACCTCCTTGGTGTATGTTATTTGCTGATGATATTATCTTAATGGGTAAAAGCCTAAGTGAAATTAATTATAAACTTAAGCTACGAAGGCACTCATTAGAAACTAAAGGGTTTAAATTAAGTAAAACTAAAACTAAATATATAAGATATAATTTTAACAATTCTAGAAATAGATAAGAGAATATAGTTAAATTGGATGGACAAAAAATTCTTTAAGTAAAAATTTTAGGTATTTTGGATCAATTATTCAACAGGATAAAGATTGAGATTGATGAAGATATTATTCAGAGTGAAAACAGGATGATTAAAATAGCGAGAGGCATTAAGAGTCTTGTGTGATCATCAAATATATTTGAAATTAAAAGAAAAATTTTATAAGATAATTGTGAGACCAACAATGCTTTATATATCTGAATGTTGAGCAATTAAGAAATAACATATACAAAAAATTTGTGTTGCCAAGATGAGAATATTAAGAAAGATGTATGAAGTTATTAGGAAAGATAAGAAAATTAATATTTTTATCCGTGAACAACTAAGTATTGCTTCGATAGAGGATAAAATGAGAGAAAATCATTTAAGATGATATAAGCATGTACTTAAAAGACCTCCAAATGCGGTAGTCAGAAGAAGTGAAATAATTAATCTTAGTGGTACAAGGAGAGATAGAAGAAAACCTAAAAATACTTTAATAGAAACTATAAATAAAGATTTAAGTACTCTAAACTTAACTAAATATATGACTTTTTTTATATCTCAATGACGACAAAAGATTCATATAACCAACCGCAAATAGTTAAGACTTAATGACTTTGTTTTTGTTGTTGTACACAAAAAAAGATAGTAAACAAACAAAGAAGTTCAATCTCGCCAAGTTCAGTTAGTACAATCAATGTCCAAGATGAATACTTTCTTATGCCACAAAATGGTTCCATACTTACATGTAAAAAAGATCATTGCATATATCAGTGGTAGCTACTTACCTACATGATGCTTGTTACCTTGGCACCAGAACTGAAGCAGCATGATGATCTTACGAATATCACCTAGACAAGATATAATTAACTGCTCCAGTAGATGGGCTGAAATTTGAGCCTTCTCAGAAGCACAAATCTGTAGTACAATACAATTAATCACTAGACAGTTTTTTGACCAAGGTGCTCTTCTGCACAAAAGGAATACATGACATTGAAGTTGAATCTCTTACCATATATAAATGCCAAAACAGCTCTGCAGCTGATGGTAGCTCAAAATTTAAAACCAGCCGATTCAATAGTTGGGGTAAGACAGGATTCTTGCCTGCCCATCAAAGTTGACAAAACTAATAATGCATAAGAGGATATAACTTGATAAAGAAACTCTTTAGATATGAACCACAAACTCACTATTGCTTGTAAGTATTATAGGTCGTTTTGCAGTTTCTGCCAGTTGAAGTACAGAAGATATAAAACCACAGTCTTCCTCAAAAACAGTATCCACATCCTCGAAGAGTATTAATGTCTTAATTGCAACTCTGTTCTCTTTGTTCCGGGAGCATTCAGTATGAAAATTCTCTTGCACATCAGTAGGAGCTTTTAATGTGAAACTCTCAAATTTCACATTATCTCTCGTGTTTGGCATGCCTGGCACTAAATCAAGATTTTGCTTGCTTGAGCCTATGGTATCATCAAAGGACCTGAACAAAACAACAGAAATAGTTCAAATTATCATCATCAGTACAATTATCTTAAGAAGTTGTTTCGATAAAAGTTTACAATCATGATGATACAACATAATATTCATTAGATATGGCATTTAAGATGGTGGATTTGGCATCATTCTAGTCTCAAAAAATAACAAGACAATATGCCTATTGGAATAAGTGGTTTCGTTGTGTTCTTGCTAAAATATTTTCAGAGGATGAGCCCTAGAACCATGACAAGATTGCTCAACATGGGTAACCAGCATCTAACTTGTACCTTCAGAGGATGAACCTTCCTCAACCCAATCTCCTTGAAACCAAGAGGAAAAAGGTTAGAATCGATAGTTTTAAAAGCTGCTGTAGGGAATCCCAGAAAGCTTGGCGAAAACACAATCAAAGAGAATGAAAGTGGTTGAGTCAGTATATAAATGACATACAAAGCATTGGTCAAGTTGACAATGGATGATGCTGGAGATAAAGCTAGAAGTGGGCAATCAGTACCAAGAAAACTTCCAGAGGAAAATTTTAATCTTTAGAGCAATCTTAAGGCGCCATATCGCCGTCCAACCCTGCCAAGGAGCCTCCTACGTGTAGTATCTACTAGTCATATGTGCCCTACAAGCCAATCACATGAGTGATGACACGTGTGACTTAACACCCGGTCTTTTTGCTTATTATTATTATTTGACATTTTATCACTTTAAATTGCTTGTTGTGTATACACATATGTATATTGTAATGTCCATGGATCTATGCAATGAGAATCGGATCATGATGAGATCATGATAATGAGACTGATTCGCCTTTAAACATAGATTCTAAATAATCCTAGTCATAAGTTACTCGAGAGGGACATCGAAATAGCCAGACAGACTAATGTGTTATATACACATCCATATGATGTATGCAGCTGATCTTATAACTGCTCGTGTGAGGACACTAGGGATATAGTATAGATGCTCATTGGAGAATGAGTTCACTGGTTGATCCGCTTACGGAATGCTAGATGGTTGATAATACCTTATTGTCAAACAACGATTTCGTAATTCTAGTGGTATATCTGGTCTTTAGATATATCTGGTCTGGAGGTTTCAAATCTAGCACGGCCGGTCATCGGGAGTGATAGTCAACCTTACGAGGACTATTGAGTGTCGATAGAGGATCATCCGCTCTCGGTGTCATGAAAGGAATATACCATGTGTTCTTGCTCAGACAAATCCCTGGCTAAGGTCATTCGGATTGAGAGAGAGTTCTCCGAGAGAATCCGATTAGAGTGAGACTCAAGTAGAAACCGTATAGGTCTGACAACACCATGCCCGATATATGATCTCTATGATATTAGATGGATAAGAGACTATAGGTATATTATAACTGAGGACAGACAAGTCCAATAGATTGAATTCTCTTATATCGTTTGAGAATTACGACGTAGTGGCTTAATATGTCCGCAGTCGATAAGTCAAATGAATTATTATAAAAATAATAATTCACTGAGTTAGGAATTCTGATAGGTATGACATACGGCCAACTCGATATTGAGCCTAAAGGTCACACACATATGGTAGGCATCATGGTATGCAATTTTAAATGGTATCGCCCGGTACGGGCGGTACGTACCGGTCCGACGATATACCAATATGCGAACCGCTTGCTACTGGACGGAACGTGCTATAGTGCTACAGTAAAGAAAAAGAAATATTTAAAATTAGGTGTACCGCTCGGTACATGGTATTGTACCGTACCGAGCCAGCCTCGAAACACTGGTACGATATGGTATTGCATACCTTGGTAGGCATTATGATGAGTAAAGGTTCAGATATGAGATATCCGCCAGAGCCCCTATCTTATTGGATATCTAATAAGCCCTTGAATTATTGGATCCTATGGATAAAATCCAATAAAAGCTAATGAGAGATTATTAGATAGAAATCCACTAATCTAATAGGCTTGGGTAGTTGGATAGAGATCTAATACTCAATAAGACAGGATCCATCAGGGTTATGTTGACAGGGGACCTCCATAAATAGAAGGGAACCAATGGTTCATAGGCTAGAGCCTCTCTGGATTACCATCTCTTATTCTCCTCTTCCCTTCTTAAATAGCAAACCTAGAGTTTTAAGGAGCATTATCGCAGCCCTACTATGTGGATCACCACTAGAGAGGAGGACGCTTGACCTCCTTCACCCTTTCCTACAGATCTATAGGGATTCAGGGATATACAATCTCCCTAGGTAACACAATCTATTTCATACATGGCTTTTAAGTTTCACGGATTTTTTGCACCAATCTTCGCACGACGACAAACATAATCAATAGGAAATTTAGGGATTTTGTTTTCTGTTCTTCCACTATGCATATAATGTCGCTCTCTAGATTTACCCATAATGGTATCAGAGCCAGGTTGTTCATACGAAAGATTGATTTTGAACTCTGTGTGTTATGTTTTAAAAAGACTTTTGTCGTCAAAATCGTTGATGCAAAAGGTGAGAGAGGGCAGCAACACCTGCAGCGTTGCCTATGGGCAAGGGTGGGCAACACCTGCAACGACACGTACGGACGTTGCGCCCCCTCCCCCGAGCACCGTGGCTACTGCCGAAAACGTGCCGACAGCCCACCACAGCAAAAGAAAAAGGTCTAGGGTTTTAGGCAAAAAGTCAATTTTACCCCTAAGAATTTAAGAAATTCTAGTTCTATCCTTTTGTCCAAATTACCATAATACCCCCTCAGAATTCAGCAAATTCCTAGCATGTCCCTAATTTAAAAAAATATTAATTGATTATTATTATTGTTATTATCTAGTAGTCCTACATTATGATGATGTGTACATATGATGTATGATGTGGACGAATGATCATGGATCGTATGATGTATGTGTACTTGTGATTATTATTATTAGGGTCTGTAAATCTCCATTTTATTTTTCGTTTATTGTCGGGCCTACATGCGTATGATTAAGTTGTAATCATACGAGGAGGCGTAACGGAAGCATGAAAGTGATAACAGGACCCACGAGGTCGAGACGGACGATCGCGATGCATAGAGATGCATCGAGATATCGACGGAACCGACGAGGACGAGACAAACGATCACAAGGCATGGAGATGCACCGCTACATACATAGATCTTGATGTGAGTGATTAGGCCCACTAGCTTTGGCTTGATCACATTAGGCTATGGTCTATGATCATCTGATATGATTGCTCATGTGATGTGTGATTGCTTGTACACCTACTATATATATATATATATATATATATATATATATATATATATATATATATATATTTGTATACGATGTAGATATATATTAAATATGTATGTGTGTGACGTCATATTAGGAGACCAAATCAAAATCCCCTCTCTCGTAATATTATGTCGATAAACGTGAGGCAATTAGATTGACCAACATGACCCTCCATTGTTATAGGTAAGAATCAATTCTCGATGTAGGTTGAGTTGGTCGAATCCCTCGAGGCTCATCTATATCGCGATTCGCTATCTTGCCTACAACATAGAGATGTCACTGATGACCCAAGGACATGGTATACTTAGTCGAGTCTCTCATGGGTATATCATCGAATCAGACTCATCTTGTAACGATGGTGTTAACTTAACAAAATATCATGGTTAGTCGAGTCCCTCGAGACCATAGTGGTTCGGAGGCCGAACAGGACAAGAATCACAAGGAGTTGTGATCGGCAAGAGTTGCATACCTTTTGGGCTTAATGTGATTGGTCAAGTCCCTTGAAGTTATACTAAGAAGCTGATTAGATCCCGATCCCCATTAGATGTATGTCAAAGACTTTCGTTTCACATGCTGAGGGTGTCGTATGACTCGCCAATAAAATAGTAAGAGTAGATTAAGAAAGAAGTCCATATCTGTTTTTTTTTTTTACAAAATCTGCATGTTATTTATTTCTATTACATCTTTATTTTCAGAAAAATATTGCTTTCAAATCTCTTACATAGCATACTTGATGTCAACCGCCTCATTGGTCCAAATTATACGGATTATCTCTGCAACTTAAGAATTATTCTCACGGTAAAGAAAATCATGTACGTCCTTGATACAGTGATGCCTACGCCCGAGGAAGGACCAAGCGAGGATGAGATTGCTTGCTACGTGAAATACATAGATAACCCCACTCTTGCACAGTGTTACATGTTGGGCTCCGTAACTCCTGAGTTACAGAGATAACATGAAAAAATGAATGTTAGATCCATTCTCTTACATGTCCGCAAACTATTTCAGGGAAGGACTCAACAATATGAGATATCTAAGAGCCTCTTCCGCGCTAGGATGACTGAGGGGACACCAGTTCAGAACCATGTCCTAAAGATGATTGAGTAGATAAAGAAACTTAGGTCTAAAAATGATCCTAGAGAATAACCTGTATGTGGATCTTATGCTTTAGTCCCTACCAGATTTCTTTTCATAGTTCATAACGAATTTTAATATGAACAAGCTTGAGGTGACTCCCTGAGCTCCTCAATATGTTGAGAGGTAGAGAGCACCATCAGGAAAGAGAAGCTAGTTTTCTATATTGGTAAAACCAGAAAAAAAAGAAAAGCAATAAAATCCCTTAAGAAGGGCAAGAGCAAGGGCAGACCAAGTAAAGCAAAGATTGCTAAGACCCGACAAAGGACAAAAGCTAATGCTTCCACTACGATAGAGATGGGCATTGGAAGAGAAACTACAAAGAGTACCTTACAAAGAGAGCGAAATAAAAGCTTGGAGAAGCTTCAGGTACATCCATGATCAATCTCCATTTGTCAGACTCTTATGATAACACATGGGAATTAGATATTTATAGTGCTTATCACATCTACAATTTGTTACAGATTCTGGCAAAGCCTAGGAGATTAACGAGAGAAACATTATATAATGATTTGTTTATGCTAGACACCGCTCCATAGATCATGAATGTAAGTGTGTCTAAGAGGAAACGAGATAAGGTGAACAATGTATACTTGTGGCATTGTAGGCTAGGTCACATTCATGAGGGAAGGATCCAAAAATTACTAAAGGATGGATATCTAAATCCATTCGACTATGAGTCATATACAACTTGTGAGCCTTGCCTTCGTGGAAAACTAACCAACTCTCCTTTTAGTAGAACTAGAGAGAGAACCACTGAGCTGCTAGAACTCATACATAATGATGTATGTGAACCCATGTCAACTCATGCCATAGGTGGTTACTCCTACTTTATTACTTTTACTGATGATTTCTCAAGGTATGGACATGTGTACTTGATTAAGTACAAGTCCAAGGCCTTTGATAAATTCGGAGAGTATAAGAATGAAGCGGAGAACCAGACTGGAAAGAGTATCAAGACTCTTCGATCAAATCGAGAATGTGAGTACTTGAGTACAAAGTTCACCCAGTTCTTCAAGCACCATAAGATTCTATCCCAATGGACACCTCCTTATACACCTCAGCTCAATAGTATATCTGAAAGAAGAAATCATACATTGTTAAACATGGTGCGGTCCATGATGAGTTTCGCTAACGTATCCATCTCATTCTGGGGATACGCCCTAGAGACCGTAGCTTACCTTTTGAACAGAGTTCCAACTAAATCGATAATGTCTACACTATATGAGATATGGAAATAGAAAAAACTCGATCTTAAGGTTGTTAAGATTTGAGACTGCCCTGCCCATGTTAAAAGACACAACCCCAATAAGTTGGAATCGAGGACGAAGCGGTGCAAGTTCATGGGATACCCCAAGGAAACTTGTGGATATTATTTCTATCATCCCAAGGACCAAAAGGTCTTTGCAGCTAAGAGAGCGACGTTCCTTGAGAAGAAACACATTATTGGCGAAGACAGTAGGAGCTTGATAGAGTTAAGCGAGGTTGGAGAACCTAGCTTAAGCACCACTTTACAGCCCGAGTCTGTTCAGGTACCTAACATACAAGTTCTGACTTTACATAGGTCCAACAGAATATCCTATCCTCTTGAGAGATATGTGGGACATATTAAAGGAGAGGATGTTGAGGATTATGTTATCTAGGGACATACGATCTCCCTAGGTAACATAATCTATTTCACACGTGGCTTTTTAAGTTTCGCGGATTTTTCGTATCAATCTTCACACGATGACAAACATAATCAATAGGAAATTTCAAAATTTTATTTTTTGTTCTTCCATTGCGCACGTGATGTCGCTCCCTAGATTTACCTACAGTATCTAATTAAATGCCCATAGGAACTATTCACTATTATATCACTTGAAAGGTTAAAGGTACAAACATAGAAATTAACGCAAGGATGCTGGGGGAGATGAATGGATTGGATACTACCATGAAACAAGGGTGCAACAAAGTTTCAACAGCTATAACATTCCAATGAGATTTATAAATAATATAAGCCATTTGTTAAATGGAATATTGTCAAGCCAAGGGTCTTCCCAGATCTTGGTTTTACGATTGTTGTTTATAAGTTTTTGAAAACCATCCTTAATGCTTAAAGTTAGATTAAGGGTAGATATATACATTGGGGAAGTTCTATTACGATTTAAGAAAATCCAAGGGTGAAGGTTACCATATTTAGCAAAGAAAACATTGACCTAAAGAACATTATGAGAGTTTACGATTGGAGTGATGCGTTTGACATAAATAGTTTTTTTAACAGTTTTAAGATCCTGGATACCAAGACCCCCTTCCTCCTTGGGGAGGGTCATGTTGCCCCAATTGATCAAATGCATCTTGTTATGATTCTGGTTATTATTCTAAAAGTCTCAAGAGAGTTTAGAAAATCTAAAAATCAACTTGCTAGAAATCCAAGAGCTAAAAAAATAAGTTGGAAGTGAATTTATAACCGAGTTTACAAAAACCAATTTACCAGCTTAGGAAAGGAGGTTATTGTGCGGCCCTTGAATCTTCCTAAGACCTTGTCAATAAGGGATTTCATGATCAATTTATGATCCAAGTATATGTATCAGAACCAATGATTTAAAAAGCGCTAGGCGTCCAAAAACACCAAGGTCCAAAAATGCCCGAGGCACTAGGCGCTCGCCCGAGCAAAATGTGGTGCTAAAATATAAAAATATATAATATAATTAGTAAATATAATTATTTAAATTTTTAAATAAAAATATGCTATTAAATTAAGAAAATCTAACGTACAAAATCACAATGTCACATTAACAAAAAGTTTCAAAATTCAAAACAATAAAATTTTACAATAAAGTCATTCATCATAATCAATATTATCGTCATTTTCACACAAATCATCTTCATTGAATTCGTCATCTTCCTCTTGTCATTCCTTTTTATCAAAATATATTTCATTCTCTATGTCTTCAACAATAGCAGAAGCCGAGCTTGATGCTTTTACACTTATTTTTCTTTTTATCATCTGTCTTGTATATGTTTGTAATTCTCCAACACCTGAAGCTCTTGCCACATCTCCCCATATCAATCTATTATCTTCAAATACAAGCTCGTCTTCGGCATCTTGCAAGTTGACACTTATTTCTCCCACCAACCATTCATTTAAATCATCAATATCTTGCAATGAGATTAGATCAATTCTATTTTATAAATCATGACGAGCCTTCAAAGCTTGATTATACTTTATGTAAACAAGATCGTGTAATCGTTGATGTTCCAACCGATTTCTTCTCTTTGAGTGAATCTATCATATCATATAATTTAAAAATATATTAATACATCTATCTAAATAAATTAATTAATTAAAACAAAAATATTTAGTGATCTTTACATGCTCAAAGACACTCCAGTTTCGCTTACAACCCGAAGCACTACATGTCAAACTAAATACTTTGATAGCAAATTGCTGTAAGTTTGAGGTGGAATTTTCAAATAGACTCCACTGTTCAGTTGCAAAATTTATGTTATTATTAGCAATAACATAGTAACATACTATAGATGAAATTAATTATATTAAATTATTAATACCTGGAGACGTAGTTTATTGGATCGAATAGGCATTGGAATTTAAAAAAGACCTTCGACATTTTTATATAAAGATAATTCACAAATAATCCTATCTTGCACCTCAAGGCTTGGAACTAATCTTGCAACATACTGATATAACCCATCCAAAACTTCTGCATCAAACCCAACAGATTTAATCTTATAAAAGAATTCAGGATTCAAACAATAACCTGCTACATGTAAAGGACGATAAAGTTGACAATTCCATCTTTCGTCAATGATTATAAAAATTTTCTCATATTTTTCTTCATTTTCATTAAAAGACCTTTTAATTATCTCATTTGCTCTATCTATAGCCTCATAAATATATATCATTGCACACTTATTTTCATTATCCACCAACCGAATGACTCGAACAAAAGAGCCCATTATCTTTAATATATAAACTACATGATTCCAAAATGATGGCATTAAGATTATATCAATAGCCCTCTTGCCTTTTGCTTCTTTTGCCCATTTGTTTGTCACCCATTTCTCAGATGTTTCTCAGATTATGTTTTTGACAATGCACGCTCTATAATGTCAATAATGAAGTAACAAATCAGGTGACACCATATCTCATTGATTCTTTATTCCCTGTGAATTCTCTCATCATATTCAAAGCTCTAATATGATTATAAAGAAATCCAACAACAAAAATTGCTCTTTCTAAGGTTTTCTTAATGTCTAAGATCTTTCTAATATCCTCCAACATTAAATCAATACAATGTGCTGCACATGGAGTCCAATATAAGTGTTGTCTTTTTGTTTCAAGCAATTTACTTGAGACAAAGGATAACAAAAATGATAAGACTTAAGAGTTTAACAAAATTAATTAAAGATAAAATAATTAAAAAAATTCAAAAGATGAATATTACCAGCTAATACATAGTTACTTCCATTGTCGGTTATGATTTGAACGACATTTTGTTCTCCAATTTCTTCCACGAACTTATCAAATAAACCATATATCTTCACCAGATTTTATAAAAGATAAAGCATCTATTGATTTCACAAACATAGTCCCTAAAGAACAATTAACCATAAAATTAATTATTCTTCTGCGCCTCCTGTCAATCTAAGCATCTCACATAATAGAGCAACCATGTGTTGCCCATGATTCTTTATGACCCTTTAGTAAGTCATTTGTATAATTTAACTTTTTTTGCAACAATGAAACTCGCATCTCATAATAACTTGAAGGTTTTAATCTCACACTATATCTTCCAATAGTTTCAATCATGTTCTTAAAAACTATCTAAACGAGTTGTACTACGGGAAAGATCGATAGAAGAAGCGAGTAATATGCTGAATTGTTCTTCCTCTTATTTCTTTATTACAAGCATCACTTATATTTGTTTGTCTAAATTTTAAGCCTCCTGCTTGCCCTTATTGCTTCTGTGATCCTTAAAATATATATAGATCCATTGATCCTTTTTTACCCTTCTTAGTACTCATAACTTCTTTTCTTTTTTTGTCGTATACTTTTTTCCCACTTGGGTTAATCTCATAGAATATTCTTCATCCTTAAGATGTTCAACATTGCCTTCTGGTAAATTCTCGTAAAATTCATTCTTTTACGTCTTCTTTTCATTGATATAACTCAGCAACTCTTCTTTTACCTCAGGTGGACACTTTTTTACAAGCTACTGCATTCTTGAAATTTCTTACTAGATGTTTTGCACAAAAATTACCACCTCTAGTAGTCTTATGGCAAAACATACAAGTCACTACATTAAGATCTTTCGGATCCTTTAGATAATTATACTTTCATGTAGGATCTTTTTTTGATGCCATTGGAAACTCTATTGAGTTTCTCTGTACACTTGCCATTTATCCTGAAACCTAACAATAATTTCAAATAAATAAAAATTAATAGTATTAAAATCAAAATAATATATTATTAATCTAATAAATACAAATACTATTACTAGTATATAGTTAACAGTATGTTGTATACTATTAAACAGTATACTTTCGAAAGAGAAGAGAAGCGAAAGAGAAGAGAAGAGTGTAAAGGAAGACCATGGCAACAGTGGTAGCGATAACGACGAGCGACAACAGTGGCAACGACAGCGGTAGCAGCGAGCAGTGGGAGTGGGAGCAGCGAGCGGTGACAATGGCAGCGACAACAATAAGCAGTGGCAGCAACTGGAGCAGGAGTGGCGAGAGGCCATAGTGGCAACGACATCGATAAAAGCGAGCAGTGACAACGACAGCAAGAGCGGCGAGCGACGACAGTGGCAGCGGCAGTAGAGAGCAACGGGAGCGACAAGCGGCGACAACAACAGTGATAGCATGAACGATGAGCAAGGTTAGGGTTCGAGAAGTCGCGCTGATATCGATGCTTTAATTGGTTCGATCGAACCAACTAAAGCACCGGAGACCGAACCAGACCTAAAACGCTGGTTCGGTCACCTGGTTTAACCCAAACGCTCACCCGAAGTGCCCGGCGCCTGGGCTCATGCGAGCGCCCAGGCGACGCCTCTTTGAAGCGCGTCGCCTGGAAATGAAGTGAGGCGCTCAGGCCTCACCTCGCCTCGCCCAAGCGCGTAAGCAAGCGCCCGAGCGCTTATTAAAATCACTGATCATAACTTTATAAAGATTTTCAATTACATACTAGGTAATTTAACATATATAAGCATAAGCAAACTTTAGAGTGTGTTGACACTTGATAGTGCATGTAATGTTCGTTATGAAGTCTTATATTTGTATTTTGTACTGCTCTTACTCCTATTGGTATCCTTTGTAATTTAATCCTGGCCTTTCAGAACATCAAAAGGCATTAACCTGTGGGCTAACATATGAAGTATTTCCTAGTTGTGTCAGATAAAAACTTGCACCCTTTTCTTCACATAAAAGGTCATTCAGACATCAAATTTCAAAGTCAACAGCCAAGTTAAATAAGTGAGAGTTAGGCATGATAAAAAAACTTCTTGCTATGACTGCAAAATCATACAAACCAAGGGTTCTAGCACCAACTAATGTTTTAAATTCGAAGTAACTTGCTTAATTTTAGTTATCAACAAACTAGACCAATCAATTACCCTCGTGATATAGAAACATTTCAGAAAATGTGTACAATAAGAAAAAAAACATGCAAACATATAAAGGGATGCTATGAAAGTTAATTAAAGCCAAATTTAACTAGATGGAACAAATGATCAAGGAAGACCGCATGGTTTAAACACAAAACAAATAAGGTAGCAAATGAGAAGCAAAAAAGGCATGCTATGAAAGTTTAAATAAACCATCTGTTGTATCTATGTGATCCCATTGCCTCCTGAAATTTGCGCTTTATATTTGCACCATTTCTCAATTCAGATGCATTAGCCTGTTAAAGAATTAGAGGTTGTAAGCACAAAACAGAAACAAAAAGCAACTAGGCATCAGTGACTTTTGATCTAGAGTAAAATGATAAAAGTAACTGATGATCAAGATTATGAGATCTATATGCAAGTCTTAAGCATGTTAGTTATTTGGCATTTTCCATCTGAAATTGACTTGCTCCAATTCCAGGCAAAGAAAACAAATAGAAATTATTACTGCATCATTACTCTTAAGAGATGAGTATCTTGTATCACAAAAGACAGAAATGGGTTTCAACCATTCTAGTACACAAAGTTTCAATTTTGGCTCTTGAACTTAATATCCCATGGTCCATGTTATACTTTTACCATTTCCAATATGCAAAAGAATGTTGATCACAAGCATTTCTCAGTATACATATAGAAAGCAAGAGTTAACAACATAAAATTATTAAAGGGAATTATTCAAAAAGAAGGAACTAGATTTAGACGCTACCATTGATCAGACTCGTCTTTTTAGAAAACAAAACAAACTCAAGGGCCAGGCATCATACTGAAATATAAATGTTGTATCAAGGTTTGCAATTTCAGTGTACTGATATTGTACACGGTTAGGACTCAAAATGTTACATACCAGTGTACCGAGAATTAATACACCTCCATGTACTGAGTTTCGAAAAAAAGCCTAAAAGAAACAGGAAAAAAGGAACTACCTATATTAGAGACTACCTAATATATGGTAGAAAATATCATCCTGTACCAGGGAGTACAGGCCTTATACCGATCATACCAGATGGTACAGGCCCCTGTACTGACCGAACCATCCAACTTACCTTGGTCCACATACCGATAGGCTGCTCGACCAGTAAACACCGCTTGTACTATACTGAACAGTATTGCATATTATGCCCTATGATTAACTCCACCAACAAAAGTCTTATTGTCATTTTCAAGCCACATAGAAAATCCAAATTTTGAAGCAACTGGAATGCCAAATAGTTGCAGCATAGCAGAAGCTCCAGTCTTCCTTACAAAGAGAGAGGATGTCCAGTGTAGCTCAAGGCACCTTCGAAGTATAATGTCTACTATAATATCCTTTTCCTTTTTGATCCAAAAGGGCCCAAGATTTTGTCTTCAAATAGATGAAAATTTAATACCAATATGAACTGAGATAGCAGGCAATACCCTACACGTGACAAGCAACTAATCTTTAACACAAATTTGAACTTGTCAAGGTTTTCTCCAACATATCAGATATGGTTTCTCAGTCCTAGTTCAGAATCCCAATGTTGTATGAGCAAATGCATGAGAAAACATGACTCGATATGCCATTGTAAAAACCTATAAGAAAGATCAGCCAATTATGTGAAAGAAAGGATTGGAGGTCCAAACAGAAGAGATATAATGAGCAGGAAATGGAGTGCCATGGTCGCTGATTTCATAGTTCTCTCATTTGCTTTTCTGTTGGCCCATGTTATAGTGCAAGTGAGGTTGATACTGAAATCCAGTCTGAAAGAAAATAAGGAAAAGCACAATGACTTCAACTCAAAAAAGTTCCTAAGCAAAAATTAAGGGTCCATAGTCCATACAATAGGACCATGGCAGTCATGGGATAGAAGTGTGCATGTGTGAAGTCAAATGCCAGAAACTTCCAAAAGAAAACCCAGTGCTTGCTGTGTGTCCACGCCCTGCACAGAACGGCAAATACAATACACAAACAGGTGAACATGACATGAATAGTATTATGCCTCAACCTGCTGTTTCCTTTGTACAATCATTGCCTATAATGATTGTACAAAGGCTCCTAAACCCTTATAAATAGTAGGGCTTGTCAATGGATCAAACACTTCAGATTTGAATGAAAAAACTTGCATTTCTCTACTCTTCCAGTCTCTTACTCTCCTCTCCAATTTCACTCCTCTCTTGCTCTCTTGCTCTTACTTCTTATCTGCTTCTCTCTTTCCGTTCAACATCAGTTTGGTGTTAGAGCTCATCAAAAACCTGCCTTGAACCTCAGTGAGTCCCAACTAGCAGCAAAAGCTTCAATCAACAATGCCACCACTCATGGATCCTTGCACCTCCAACGCCAATCCCTTGCGTGTGGACTTGGACTTTACGGTGATTGTCCCTAACTTCGAAGCTAACTGATTGAACAATTGTTAAACCTTTTAAGTTGAATTCTAGTGTGGCAAAGTATTTGGCTCAATTTGAGAAACTTTTACTTGGGTATAAAATGGAGGAGGACCAAATCATCACTATCTGAAGATTTGTTAATAGGTTAAGGTTTGACATCCAACGAGAAGTCTCTCTTGGTTTCCCTGACACCATAGAAGAAGCTTCCCTATGAGCCCTTGAGATTGAGAAGTACCTCAAACTTTATCTGACTCATTGAGCATCTTCTTAATCTCTCAACAATAGAACTATTTCCAAATCTACCCCAAGTAGTGGCTTTGTCAAGCAAAAAAATACCACTACTAGCAAAAGTCCTAGCCCAACCATGAATCATTTAACTCGTTTGGTCACTGCTTCTCAAACTAGTTTATCTTCAATCCAATGTCACTACTACCATAATAAAGGTCACATTGTCTCTTGTTGTCCTCAACGTACCCTTACTTTAAAACAAGAACTAGAGGATCAAATCAAAGTAGACTAAGTCGTTAAACCCGAAGCCTCCTCAAGTGATGAAAAAATTGAAGATGCTCATGTCAATGTTGTTTGCATCATTCTCTCAACTGCTAGTGATTCCAATAAATAGAAGAGGACAAATATCTTTCAAACTTTTATCCGAACCAAGAAGAGAAGAGAACTTGCAAGTTGATTATAGATGGGGGTAGTACTATGAACATAATCTCAAAATCTACTATCAAGAGACTAAACCTTATGGTACAATCACATTCGACACCATTCAAGATAACCTGAGTTGACAAAACCACTTACCTGTAACTAAGAGGTGCTTGGTACCAATCAAAAATAAAAATAAAATAAATGATTACCAAGATGAGACTTATTCTAATGTCTACCAAAGGACAATGCCACATTCTTATGGTTGACCTTGATTGTATGACCTCGATGTTACTAGCCATAAGCGAGAAAACACATATCTTCTAAACATCTTTCAATACAAAGGTAAAACATCATCTTGTGACCAATGAAACCATTGAAAAAGGACAAATATAAAAGTCCCAAGTCCCATCAACAAGCCCCAACACCAAGGGACTCCACTTAGTGGATCTTAATTTTTTTTAAATAGAGGATAGATAAATTTTGTGTGACTATCATTGCTAGAGAAATTTCGAACCCCTGCAATACTCCTGATCTAACTCCTGATGTTAAGACCTTGTTAGATGAATTTTTTGATATTATATCTTCAGAATTAATTAGTGAACTATCACCCTTAAGAGATATCCAACATACTATTGACCTTGTCCTAGGATCACAACTCCCAAATCTCCCACGTTACAAGATGAATCTTAAGTAAAGAGCTAAGTTAAATAAGCATGTTGAAGAACTTTTGGCTACAGGATTTGTGCGACACAACCTCAATACTTATGTTGTTCCTGCCTTGTTAAACCCAAAGAAAGATAGGTCTTTAAGGATGTGTTGATAGCCGAGCGATTAATTAGATAACAATCAAATATCGTTTCCTGATTTCTTGACTTAAGGATATACTAGACCTTTTCGTCGGATCTAGTTGATTTTCCAAAATTGACCTAAGAAGCAAATACCACCAGATTCGTATTAGACCTAAAGGCGAATGGAAAACAACATTCAAGACTCAAGATGGCCTATTCGATTGGCTAGTCATACCCTTTAGTCTATCCAATGCCCCAAGCACTTTCATGTGCTTTATGAACCAAGTTTTACAACCCTACATAAGCAAATTTGTTATAGTTTAATTTAACAACATATTGATCTTTAGCAAGACCAAAGAGACTCATTTAGAACATCTTTGACAAGTTCTTACTACCCTTCAAGTTGCTAAGCTCTATGTCAATCTAAAAAAGTGTTCATTCATGTAAACACATGCCATATTCCTCAGCTTCATCATTTCTACCCAAGGTATTATCACTAATCCAGAAAAGAACTACATCATTTAGAGTGGCCTAGACCTAAAACCCTTTCTAAGGTTCAAAGTTTCCATAGATTAGTCTCCTTCTATAGGAAGCTCATTAAAGGGTTCATTTCCATCATGGCACCTATCATTGATTGTCTAAAGAATTTTCTTGGACCCTGGCTACTACCAAGGCCTTTGTTAACATCAAAATGAGAATGACCATCGCTCTTGTTCTTAGGCACACTTAGTAAACCCTTTGTGGTCAATTGTGATGCCTCTAGTACACATAGAAATAATTCTAAGTCAAGAGGGTCAACCTATCACCTTTTTCAAGGAGAAACTCAATGATGCAAAACAATATTATACAACCTATGACAAAGAATTCTACACAATTGTGCAATGTCTTACGTTTTGGCAATCTTACCTACTACCACAAGAGTTTGCCTTGTCTAACCACCAAGTTCTAAGGTACTTAAATACCCAAAAGAAGTTAAATGTTTGATATGCCAAGTGGGTTAAGTTTCTCAATAAAACTCTTTTGTAATTAAACATTGTTTTAGCACTCAAAACAAAGCTACTGATGCCCTTAGTCAAGTTTCTACAATCCTATCTACCATGAGTGTCAAGGTCATAGGATTCGAACGATTAAAAGAAGAGTATGCCCAATGTCCAGACCAGTGATTTAAAAAGCGCTAGGCGCCAAAAGGCGCCAAGGTCCAAAAACGCCCGAGGCGCTAGGCGCTCGCCCGAGCGAAGCGAGGCGCTAAAATATAAAAATATAATAATTAATAAAAATATAAAAATATAATATAATTAATAAAATATTAAAAATACATAATAAAATTAATAAAAATATAACAAATAATAATATAATTACTAAAAATATATAATATAATTAATAAAAATATATATTAATCTATTAACCGTATTGAAATTAATCATTTCAAATTCAAAAAACTTAATATTAACAGTATAAGCTTGCTGACGGAGAAACGAGAAAGTAGCGGCGAGCGACGACAGCGACGAGCGGCAGCGGGAAAGGGAGCGGGAGCAGCGAGCAACGGGAGGCGCGAGCAGCGAGAGATGTGAGCAGCGGGAGGCACGAGCAGCGGGAGACGCGAGCAACGGGAGACGCGAGCAGCGGGAGGCCGCGAGCAGCGGAGCCGCGAGCAGCGACAGAGGCGGCAGCGGGAGGCGCGAGCAGCGGGAGGCGCGAGCAGCGGGAGGCGCGAGCAGCGGGAGGCGCGAGCAGCGGGAGGCGCGAGCAGCGGGAGGCGCGAGCAGCGGGAGGCGCGAGCAGCGGGAGGCGCGAGCAGCGGGAGGCGCGAGCAGCGGGAGGCGCGAGCAGCGGGAGGCGCGAGCAGCGGGAGGCGCGAGCAGCGGGAGGCGCGAGCAGCGGGAGGCGCGAGCAGCGGGAGGCGCGAGCAGCGGGAGGCGCGAGCAGCGGGAGGCGCGAGCAGCGGGAGGCGCGAGCAGCGGGAGGCGCGAGCAGCGGGAGGCGCGAGCAGCGGGAGGCGCGAGCAGCGGGAGGCGCGAGCAGCGGGAGGCGCGAGCAGCGGGAGGCGCGAGCAGCGGGAGGCGCGAGCAGCGGGAGGCGCGAGCAGCGGGAGGCGCGAGCAGCGGGAGGCGCGAGCAGCGGGAGGCGCGAGCAGCGGGAGGCGCGAGCAGCGGGAGGCGCGAGCAGCGGTCGCGCCCGCCAGCGCCTAGGCGAGCGCCCGAGCGCCTTTTGCAATTACTGGTCCAGACTTCACCCAGGTCTACCAAGAAGTCCAGATGGAAACTTTCATAAACATATCAACTTTATTATTAGGGATGGTCCTTTTTCGATCCACGAGATTATGTTACCAAATCCTCCCTTCGAGACTTTCTTGTTTGGAAAATGCACGCGAGCGAATTAACAGGTCACCTAGGCCAAGACAAGACTATTGTATTAGTCAAGGATAGAAGATTTACTAGCCTCGCTTAAGCGATATGTTGAATCTTAGTGTCACAATGTCGCGAACCTATCAAATTGTCAAAACTCACAAACACAATCCTGGCTTATACACCCCTTCTACTTGCCTCAAAACCAGCCCACTCCTTCGTTCAACATATTCATGATTGCATACTAAGATTTATCCACGAGATTATGTTACCAAATCCTCCCTTCGAGACTTTCTTGTTTGGAAATGCACTGCGAAGCGAATTAACAGGTCACCTAGGCCAAGACAAGGACTATTGTATTAGTCAAGGATAGATTTTACTAGCCTCGCTTAAAGCGATATGTTGAATCTAGTGTCACAATGTCGCGAACCTATCAAATTGTCAAAACTCACAAACACAATCCTGGCTTATACACCCCTTCTACTTGCCTCAAAACCAGCCCACTCCTTCGTTCAACATATTCATGATTTGCATACTAAGATTTAAATTATCATAAGTAATGAAAGTAAAAAACTTTTTGTTAATGAACATCATAGAAGTCAAGAGTTTTAAGTTGATGATTATATCTTGGTTCACATTTGCCCTAAGAGATTTCCTAAAATCTCATTCAAGAAGTTGCAAGATCGATCTGTTGGTCCTTTCCTCATCATCCAAAAACTAGAATCTAATGCATGCATGCTCGATATACCTTCCGATTTAAATATAAGTTTAGCTTTTATTATGAAGGATTCAACTCCATATCATGGTACTTTTGAGCCTCCTCCGTCTACCAATATTCTTGCAGATGATAATCCTCCCAAAGTACCAACTCTCTCACAACACATGATAATGTAGGGGTTATTCTTGATGATTGTCTTATTACGTCTACTAATAGCATCACTCAACACTTTCTTGTCAAGTAGTGTAATCGTCTACTAATTGAAGGAACTTCGTGACTTTGCACTAGATTATTGGACCAAGATCTTACAAATCACTCTCTAGGGTCAAATTCTTTTCCACTGGGGGAGAAAAATAGAGAATCATCTAGTTTTAAAGGATTTAAGGATTTATTCTAGGCAAAGAAATCAATAAAAAAAGTCATTAATTAATTGTCACGACCCAAGCCTGATAGGGTAACTGACTTATCAATTTCGTTTGACCTAAACCACTGATCAAAATGCTTAAGCTGAAATTAATAGTAATACACTCATCAAACCCTTATAAGCTAATCTTAGCCTTGCCCATTTTCAATGTGAAACTAATCAAGGTGTTATGATTTCCCCCACTCAGGGCTTGACATCCTTGTCAAGACCCAACATAGCCCAGATCAAATCCTAGTATAGTGCATGTAAAACGTAGCCCAATGATTGCTCCTCGTCGTGATGAGTCCTTTAACTCCATCCACGAGCAGCTCTTTCCTACTTGAGCCCCTTTACCATGATCAAATACTATCAGCTCTGATATTAAATGTCACGACTCAAGCTTGATGAGCTAATTGGCCTATCAACTTCATTTGGCCCAAACTACTAGTCAAAATACTTAAACTAATTTTTTTATAATACACTCATCAAACCCTTATAAGTTAATCTTAATATTGCCCACTTCTAATGTGAGACTAATTAAGATGCTACAATTTCCCCCACCCAAGGGCTTGACATCCTCATCAAGGCCCAGCATAGTCCAAATTAAACCATAGCATGGTGCATATAAAGCGTAGCCTAGTGGTGGCTCCACGCCGTGATGAGTCCTCTAACTCCATCCACAGGTAACCCTTTCTTACTCAAGTCCCTCACTATGCTCCAGTATTAAGTCGACTCTGATATTAAATGTCACGACCCAAGCCTGATAGGCTAACTACTCATCAACTTTATTTAACCTAAACCATTGGCCAAAATACTTAAGCTAAAGTTAATAGTAGGGCACTCGTCAAACCCTTATAAGTCAATTTTAATCTTGCCCATCTTCGATGTAAGACTAATCGTGGTGTTATAAGTTGGCTTAGAAACTCTAAGAATTGTGTGCAAAATTAAAGAATCTTTTGCCCTTTCTAGGTACTAACCTTAGGACTCTATTTTTGTATTAAGTATACCCTTTTTCTTCTCAGCAGTAATAAATTGTCTTACAATTGTTTAGGTCTCATTGAAGTTATATTTTTTATTTCTTAAAGGCATACAAGTTCCCTATGAGTTTACTCTTGGAAATCATTGCCTACATTAATTGCACGAAGGCTCCTAAACTCCTATAAATAATGGAGCTTGTCAATGGATCAAACACTTCAAATTTGAATGAAAAAACTTGCATTTCTCTACTCTTCTAGTCTCTTACACTCCTCTCTTGCTCTCTTGCTTTGTGTTCTACATCAATCAGTGTTCAGGTTACTTTTAACCAACATTAGAAAATATGCATAAAGAAAATTGTAAACAAAACTCAAATTTAAGATTGTCAATTTTTTTTTTTCTCACCAGCTTACATATGGCAAAGGTTGAATGATATTCTATTTCTAACATTCTTTAACGAAACAATTGTATGCAAAACAAGTATTTTAACACAAGGCAAAAGAAATCAAGAGTACCTCAATTATTATAAAGCCTTGCTCTTTTGCACAGGCATATATGGCAGCAGATTTTCCACTCTGCAAGGACCACAGATGAATAACTTAGACAAGTGGCAATTTAGTTCAACTCATTCATCTTAGTCACTAGATGTGGGTGAGATGATCACATGATAAAAGGAACAGTAAGTCACCACCACTTGCAAATATAGAAAATGGGGGAGATATGATTTATGATTTCATTTTTTTCTAATTTTCTTTGGTTCTTATTCCAAGTATATGATAACTTTTCAATTAGAAGATCAATTTTCTATTGCTATATATAAGGCCAAGTTATACAAAGTTCTAGAGTGTAAGATACATCAACATAAAATTCCCAGCACTGTCAGTATATCTTGAAGCCAGTCAAATGAAAAGTCCACTGTCTAGCATATGTGCATGATGAGCAGTGATTATCAATAAAAATCATAAAAAAAACTAAGTACATTAGTACCGAAGATAATGAAAACAATCAAACAGTGAGATTTTACTTCATAAAGCAAACCATATTATGGGTGATATATCAACCATCATATCAAAATTTACACATGATATTTATCTGGAGAGTGTTTCTAGTAAAAATTTGTAGACAGAATCATAAAGAAAATTGTAAACAAAACTTCAAATTTGAATGAAAAAACTTGCATTTCTCTACTCTTCTAGTCTCTTACACTCCTCTCTTGCTCTCTTGCTTTGTGTTCTACATCAATCAGTGTTCAGGTTACTTTTAACCAACATTAGAAAATATGCATAAAGAAAATTGTAAACAAAACTCAAATTTAAGATTGTCAATTTTTTTTTTTCTCACCAGCTTACATATGGCAAAGGTTGAATGATATTCTATTTCTAACATTCTTTAACGAAACAATTGTATGCAAAACAAGTATTTTAACACAAGGCAAAAGAAATCAAGAGTACCTCAATTATTATAAAGCCTTGCTCTTTTGCACAGGCATATATGGCAGCAGATTTTCCACTCTGCAAGGACCACAGATGAATAACTTAGACAAGTGGCAATTTAGTTCAACTCATTCATCTTAGTCACTAGATGTGGGTGAGATGATCACATGATAAAAGGAACAGTAAGTCACCACCACTTGCAAATATAGAAAATGGGGGAGATATGATTTATGATTTCATTTTTTTCTAATTTTCTTTGGTTCTTATTCCAAGTATATGATAACTTTTCAATTAGAAGATCAATTTTCTATTGCTATATATAAGGCCAAGTTATACAAAGTTCTAGAGTGTAAGATACATCAACATAAATTCCCAGCACTGTCAGTATATCTGAAGCCAGTCAAATGAAAAGTCCACTGTCTAGCATATGTGCATGATGAGCAGTGATTATCAATAAAAATCATAAAAAAACTAAGTACATTAGTACCGAAGATAATGAAAACAATCAAACAGTGAGATTTTACTTCATAAAGCAAACCATATTATGGGTGATATATCAACCATCATATCAAAATTTACACATGATATTTATCTGGAGAGTGTTTCTAGTAAAAATTTGTAGACAGAATCATAAAGAAAATTTTGTTTTAGTTTGTCCTAGCAAGGTTTCTACTACTGGAAACAACAAATACAAATAGATGACCATTTATCTGCAGTAACCATTGACTCGCAAATATGTTTGAAGTAACACGTACCAAACATAAATAAGCTGTTTCTAGTAAAAATTTGTAGACAGAATCATAAAGAAAATTTTGTTTTAGTTTGTCCTAGCAAGGTTTCTACTACTGGAAACAACAAATACAAATAGATGACCATTTATCTGCAGTAACCATTGACTCGCAAATATGTTTGAAGTAACACGTACCAAACATAAATAAGCTGTTTCTAGTAAAAATTTGTAGACAGAATCATAAAGAAAATTGTAAACAAAACTCAAATTTAAGATTGTCAATTTTTTTTTTTCTCACCAGCTTACATATGGCAAAGGTTGAATGATATTCTATTTCTAACATTCTTTAACGAAACAATTGTATGCAAAACAAGTATTTTAACACAAGGCAAAGAAATCAAGAGTACCTCAATTATTATAAAGCCTTGCTCTTTTGCACAGGCATATATGGCAGCAGATTTTCCACTCTGCAAGGACCACAGATGAATAACTTAGACAAGTGGCAATTTAGTTCAACTCATTCATCTTAGTCACTAGATGTGGGTGAGATGATCACATGATAAAAGGAACAGTAAGTCACCACCACTTGCAAATATAGAAAATGGGGGAGATATGATTTATGATTTCATTTTTTTCTAATTTTCTTTGGTTCTTATTCCAAGTATATGATAACTTTTCAATTAGAAGATCAATTTTCTATTGCTATATATAAGGCCAAGTTATACAAAGTTCTAGAGTGTAAGATACATCAACATAAAATTCCCAGCACTGTCAGTATATCTTGAAGCCAGTCAAATGAAAAGTCCACTGTCTAGCATATGTGCATGATGAGCAGTGATTATCAATAAAAATCATAAAAAAACTAAGTACATTAGTACCGAAGATAATGAAAACAATCAAACAGTGAGATTTTACTTCATAAAGCAAACCATATTATGGGTGATATATCAACCATCATATCAAAATTTACACATGATATTTATCTGGAGAGTGTTTCTAGTAAAAATTTGTAGACAGAATCATAAAGAAAATTTTGTTTTAGTTTGTCCTAGCAAGGTTTCTACTACTGGAAACAACAAATACAAATAGATGACCATTTATCTGCAGTAACCATTGACTCGCAAATATGTTTGAAGTAACACGTACCAAACATAAATAAGCTGTTTCTAGTAAAAATTTGTAGACAGAATCATAAAGAAAATTTTGTTTTAGTTTGTCCTAGCAAGGTTTCTACTACTGGAAACAACAAATACAAATAGATGACCATTTATCTGCAGTAACCATTGACTCGCAAATATGTTTGAAGTAACACGTACCAAACATAAATAAGCTGTTTCTAGTAAAAATTTGTAGACAGAATCATAAAGAAAATTTTGTTTTAGTTTGTCCTAGCAAGGTTTCTACTACTGGAAACAACAAATACAAATAGATGACCATTTATCTGCAGTAACCATTGACTCGCAAATATGTTTGAAGTAACACGTACCAAACATAAATAAGCTGTTTCTAGTAAAAATTTGTAGACAGAATCATAAAGAAAATTTTGTTTTAGTTTGTCCTAGCAAGGTTTCTACTACTGGAAACAACAAATACAAATAGATGACCATTTATCTGCAGTAACCATTGACTCGCAAATATGTTTGAAGTAACACGTACCAAACATAAATAAGCTGTTTCTAGTAAAAATTTGTAGACAGAATCATAAAGAAAATTTTGTTTTAGTTTGTCCTAGCAAGGTTTCTACTACTGGAAACAACAAATACAAATAGATGACCATTTATCTGCAGTAACCATTGACTCGCAAATATGTTTGAAGTAACACGTACCAAACATAAATAAGCTGTTTCTAGTAAAAATTTGTAGACAGAATCATAAAGAAAATTTTGTTTTAGTTTGTCCTAGCAAGGTTTCTACTACTGGAAACAACAAATACAAATAGATGACCATTTATCTGCAGTAACCATTGACTCGCAAATATGTTTGAAGTAACACGTACCAAACATAAATAAGCTGTTTCTAGTAAAAATTTGTAGACAGAATCATAAAGAAAATTTTGTTTTAGTTTGTCCTAGCAAGGTTTCTACTACTGGAAACAACAAATACAAATAGATGACCATTTATCTGCAGTAACCATTGACTCGCAAATATGTTTGAAGTAACACGTACCAAACATAAATAAGCTGTTTCTAGTAAAAATTTGTAGACAGAATCATAAAGAAAATTTTGTTTTAGTTTGTCCTAGCAAGGTTTCTACTACTGGAAACAACTGATTGAAAAATTTCCACAGACCTGCAGAACCCAACTGATAAAGTAGCCTTCATATTGAGATGTTGATCAATGATAAAGTTAGCCTTCATATGTGATAGCAGCAGGATTTTCTTTTTGGTAGCATATCTGCTGACTAGCAGAAAACCCGCAGAATGAAAAAATCGAGCATATTTGGTAAGGCACAAGTGCCAATTATCCATACTAATGCAAGCTCGTGTGCCCATCCTTGCTCTGATCAACAATTGTTAGCATTCTGTATTCCAAGAGCAGCACAAGGAGGAGCAACTTAAATTCACCTCTGAGGAATTTTTGGCTGGTACTTGGTGTCCAGAGGCTACATTGCAGGGCAATACTCAGAACGTCTATAGTATGAAAACAACCTAAAAAATGTCGGAAACAATTTCCGGGGAAGCCAAGATTAAAAGTTCAACAAACAAAAGGCTACAGATAGAGCTGATTCAAAAATTGAACATAGTGCTATCAGATCAGCACAAAAAAAAGAGAATTTCCAGATTTCTTACCTTTCTTTATGAAGTTCATCCTGATGCCTGCTCTCTGAATTTTCTAGATAACTACCACATCTTGATAACAAAGGAAAGTTGCTATTTAGATGGTACTGGAAATACATATACAGTCAGAAAATGGTGCCAAAGAACAAAAACAACAGTGAGGACCTTACAAACACATACATGATTAGTTTTGAGCATGTAACAGTCAGCAATGAAATACCTCTAGGTAGGGCAATGGCTGCTGCTTTTCATATTGCCCATCAGATACTACAAATGTGGTTATTGTGGAGTTCTTTTCTTCTGTGTTTGATGTTTGATTCATGTGCATCTCCTCAAGAAAAGAAGTATCTAGCCTTAAAGGCTTAACTAAGCCCCCACAAACCACTAAAGAATCTTCCAAAGCACAACCACCATAGTCAAGGGTTTGCTCCATAAAGTTCCAATTACCCCAATCCAATGAAACGTCATCAACCTAAAACCAAAAAAAGAGCTAGATATACTACTGAAACAGTCATATTTAGGAACATGATATGCTGATAACCTTTACAGAAAGTCGGAAAGTAGAAACCAACATAACAATGCACCTGAGTACCAAGTATATGAACAGGTGCATAAGAAATAACTTCGCCCCAAGCATACCCAGGCAGTTGCCTGTCCTCCAACTTCTTAGGATCTTGGACCTCTCGCAAAATCTTGACTTCTTTTCTAGAAGTGAATAATGGGTGCATCTGCTTTCCTGCGGATAAGTGCATGTTTTCCTGTTAATAGAAACAATAGCTTGTTCTCAGTCAATCTGACAGAACAACCTAAATTACATGGGGTTAAAAAAATTATAATCGAAAACTTTTACAAAAAGGTGAAGCCTAGTTATATTGTTAATAATACTCATCTGCTGGATAGGTATAACAGCTAATATTTAAAATAGAGGATTGGAAAGACATACAGATACAGAAAAAAAAGAACTGAACTGTAAAACCCCATGGTCATGTGACTCCAGCCGGAAAAAGAACATCATGTTTACACTTTTTATAGGATCCCAACCTCCTTGAGAACCATACCTCTCTTTAATTTTTAAAATTCTAAATGGCTCTCTACAGGAGCCATGTAAACCTTTTTCATAAAGGCAAAAATGTCAATGTATGATTATGCATAAAAGGTAGAAATACAGTATGATCATTCTAGAATAAAGATTGCATTGCCTAGACAAAAGGAAAATACACAAAGATACAAGAAGAGAACAATTGCACATGTAAGTACACAGTAAATTTTCTACTTCGAAAACATGGAAATGTTGATGGTGAATTATGAGTGAATCAATTTGGAATTTCTGAACCATAGAGTCTCTAGAAACAAATTGTTGACAATTATGGGGAGCACATGAGAGTATTATCTGCTCTGGAAATGTTAGTGAAGATTTTGAAAATCAATCCAATATCATTTTTGGCAACTTATCAGGCAAACATAGGACCAAGATACTGAGCAGTATACCAACTTGTACCACCTAGTCTTACTGAATAAAATAATAAAAAATGGTATATCAAGTAGTATCAACCTGCATGATCCATTACTAGTGCTTGGCTGGACCAGTAAAAAATTGGTTGGTCCATGTCAGTCTGACAGGTACTTTTAAACCATGATATGAATCAAATGTTTCCATTACATGTTAGTGCAAATTTTGGAATACAAACATCTTCAACCTATAAGATCTTACATCATGCAAGAATGCAGACTACACCATGTATGCAGTATTAATAGACAGGATATGACACTAAAATTCTTGAGCTTTCAATAATGTTGAACAAACTGGTCAGGAATCTGTGTTTCATCAGTTCTATTAATGTCAGACACATTACTCACAAATTTGTGATACTTCTGTAATGTAAAGAACAACATAGTTTAGAGATTATATATGAGTTAATTTATTGTCATTTATTCTTAAACTATTTATAGATAATGAGAAAAAGCAATGACCTGTACATAGTGAAATTCTTTAACTGTAAAAGAAAGGTGCAGAAGAAACATTCCATGAAGCTACATGTAACTAAGGTAAAGAAAATTCCTGGAACACCAACAATAATTTAGGGAATTACCAGCAAACAAAAGAGTGAAAATACTAAGTACCTCGGCTGCTAGCTTTGCCTCTAAGTGAAGATTACACTTTGGCCTGAATGGGCCATCTAGATCCTTTGTGGCATCAGATTTTCTAGCATCACTACTCTGACAATTCTTCAAACTTTTGCCACTCTTATTACCTTCAAAAATGCTCCAAGGAATCAATCCTCATTATAGAATCTAAACAAAAAATAAGGAAAAGAGTTCACTTCCTCTATTTTGCCGCATATCTTAAATAACACTTTTACAAGCAAGATATAGGGCATGTATAAAATGCATTAGCAGCATCCAGAATCTTTTACCCATTGTTAAAACTGAAAATTAGGTCAAATTATATTTTCCAAAGAAGTGCGAAATACAAGAAAACAAGACTTTCTTTAGTCATGTTTAAAGGAAATACATGAGGAAATTCTGAACTTCTAAGCAAAAATTATACTATTAAGCATGAACACTCAAATTCCTGGAAATTTCAACTTCACAAAGAGAGTAACAGGCTCAAAGGGTAATACTAAAACTCAAAAGAAACATTATATAGTTACCAAGCGAGGATAATGTATTTGGTCAGAATCATCTAATTTGTTCACTGATCGAGGATAATGTATTCAGTCAGTGATGCACCATTAACAATTTCATGCACATTCTCTATGGTTAATCATAGAACCCCTTGCCTTACAATTGCACTAAAATTTGACAAATTGTCCAAGAATCCAATATTTATGCACAGTTCTTCTTCTGACAAAGTCAGAGCATGTAGATCTCAAATTCTATTCTATTCTTTGACAATCCTCAATATGATACATAGTAGATGTGACATTCTTTAACCATCCCCATTACATTACAAAACTCATCTACATGAGAATCTAGTGTGTTTGGGTTATCATATCTGCATTTATTAGACACAAGAAATATGTATGAATGGGAGCAATATTGATCATTTCACGTCATTCCACCATACTCTATAATTTTAGAATTATACACTGATTATGAATCCTTTTTTTATTGCTCATGCTCTCTGCATTTTTTCCTTTTAATTTATTTGAGTGCAACCTTTCTGAATTATTTTTCTTCATGTTGTTATCATGGGCTATTTTGATTTCCATTCTTTGGACATACATACTATTTGAAGGGTGAGAGAGGCCACTAAGTTTGCCATGCCAAGAATGAAACTTAATGGTGCCTCAAATATTAACACAACACGAGTGAATTTAGAATGGCCTCTAGGGTTTTTTATCACAAGTAAAAAAGGAGTCATGACAGTCCATTAGATACCCCTTGTTTTTAATAATAACATTGATCCTAGTGAGACCTCAACCTAAATGACAGGAACCAATGCTTCAAAAACAGAAATTAACCAAGTCTGGATTCAGTTTCACATTAAAAAATGATTAAAGAATTTTTATCAGAACAATTAATACGTGGTATTAAACTTCATCATTTTTTCGTACAAAAGCTAATGAGAAATTTTATATGCTTTATGCATAAGCATATTCAATAATTATACTGTTTAAGACTCATTAGAGAGAAGTTACTGTAACAGTTAAAGAATAGCTTATAAATATATATATATTAATATGTCACATGTGCAAGCCATCTTATGCATTAAATAGTTTGTTGGGTCGCGCTACAGTACATGAAAATATTGTTTTTATTTAATAATATGATGCATCTCCAATCATCTACTTCCTGGGGGAAGCAACATATTTGACGATGCCTATATGTAAACTTACCAGGTGATACCAACGAACTTTTGTTTCCCGTTCTTGGTGTCCTGGTAAATGGAGACTGCAAGGGAAGTTTTAAAGAGATTAGACAATGTGCATGTAAAAAAAATCTTGAATTCAGAAGAAAAGTTGTCGGCTCTATATAGATTGGAAGCAGGGATGCAAAAGGTAAAGATTCAATGTTGCTTCTTGAGAGAATCATTGAAAAAAAGATTGGCAACACATTGAACAGAATCTTGGCTTGTTCTCATGACTGGAAATTGAAGGGAACTCCAAATCCGGCTTGCCACCAAACTCCAATAGAAAAAGAAAAGGAACAGAAATTTGAGGACACAAGAAACAGAAAACAACAAAAGAAACCTAGAAACGGTCAGATATTTAAACCTAACCCCAAACAAAAAGAACGATCTGCAAGAAATCACCTTTTTGGGAGTTTTTGGCTTGGGTTTCCTCTTCCTCTCCCGCTTCCCCGTGTTCTCCCCCTCGGTGTCTTCCCGCTCGCTCTCCCCCGCCTCCACCACATCCGTCGCGGCCGCCTCTCCACCATCTCCCCTGGGTCGACCCCAACAAAGCTTGGACTGGACGCATCTCCGCCGCCGCTTCGCCTCGGAGGGCGACGGCGTGCCCTCGATCTCCCCCAGCATTGCTTCTTCCACGGATTTGCCCATCAGATTTCCGGAACCGATCGTTGCAGATCGAACTCCAGCCAACTGATATTCGGACCGACAACAGCTAGGGTTCAAGGAGGAGAGCACGGCGGGAGATTTTGGCGAACTCGGATGAGTTCCCGCGCTTAAGGAGATGCCGTGGGTCGGGTTTGCGACCTCCGAGAAATTAACCGATCTCCGCGTCCATCAGGCTATAACCCACCAAAAAACAAAAAAAAAAACTTTTTTTTCTATTTTTTTAGTCTTCGGTGTCACGTGCCTTTCACGTGATAGCGTCGTAGCGGAGCCGAGAGGAGGTTGTTTCTCGGAGCATTTCTTGATCTGGATGCTTCTCGACTGAATTGGGCTGGTTTTCTACGTTTGTAGGTATTAAACACGATTCGGGATCACGGTTTTCGTATAATGTAATAAAGTGAGTGATTCGTCTGCTCGTATTTTGATAAGTTATCATTTGATAATAATACTCTTAATAAGCAAATGAATATTCCTACATGTGGTCCGCATAGATAGATAATAATAATAAGGCAGCATTACATATTATCGCCTTAAATTTAATAATTCTGTGTCTATCACAATGTATTTTCTAAAATAAAAATATATATTAAGAAAAAAAATACTATTACAGCCTAAGTTCTCCTCTAAGGGAGCCAGTTAGCCCTTTAAAAACCCTCTACCCGATTATATTTGAAGTGATTCACTAATCAGTGAGCACGCTAATTAGTCTTTCTATGAGCATGAGTCACCTGCCAAGCCCCATAGTAAGTCTCCATAGTGGTTTATCCTCTGATTGAGGAAGCGTATAATTTGGAGAGCATCAGTGTAAATCTCCAAACAAATAAAACTTTTTAACTATAATTTATGCACCATAGAAATTGGTCATTAGTTTGTTATACCAACAACGATTTCCATCAATCTTCCTGTAGCTCGCTAAAAGATATCGTTCAACATGACGTTTAATCCAATCCTAACGATATTTTATCAATTATATTATAATATGATATATCATTTCATATATTCTAAATTAATTAGATAATTAAGAATTTAATTAATTTTGTCCCATCATTACAAAGATCATCCATCGCCTGAAGTGACTTTCCTTCCTTCCACTCATAAAATTAAAAAAAAAAGTTGTATTCAAATTTAAGTTTAAAAAGTAATACCTAACTGCATCAATCTTGAAAAAACAAAAGATTTTGATCGTCCGGCGGGTATGCGTCACAAAGACAACAAAAACGAGGTTTGGTAATTCCCAGCTACGCTATTATCACGATAAATATTTACTTTCAACAAACTTATTGATGTAATTATTAGTTAATATTGACCAATTAATATAATAGTATTAAAAATTTTATCCCTTTCTAAAATATTGGAAAAAGAGCATAATAATTGGAGAATTAAAAAAACCATATTTAAGGTATTAAAATTTTACTATTTTCAATTTGATAAAATGCAGGGATGGATAATAGATCATGAGTAAAATTTTAAATATCTAGAGGGATACATGTAAAATTTAAATTTTGTAAGAGATATATACGTAATATTAAAATTTGGAGGGACAAACATTCTATTTACAAACTCTCAAAGGTTATATATGTAAAACATCCTAATAATACAATAACGACATTAATTACCACAATATTGACCTGAATGCAAAAGGCAAAGCCAACAAAGTTGAAAAGCGGCGCTTCGAAACAGCTGTTACCTCCACCGTCGTCCTCCCACAGAGCTCCCGTATAAACTACGAACGAGATAACGAGGGAGTTGACGGAGGGAAGAAAGGAGGCGAGCCGGAGGCGAAACTCGGCGGCGATGACGAACCCAAACAACCACGCGAACGGTGACCACAACAGCAATCGGCCGTACCCTCCGCCTGAGGCACGCCGGCAACGCCATTACGTCGGCCCGTCCATCTCCACCTCCTCCTCGGCCGCCTCCTTCAAGGGCTGCTGCTGCTGCCTGTTCCTCCTTCTCACCTTCCTCGCGCTCCTGGCCGTCGCCATCGCCCTCGTCGTGGTCCTCGTCCTCAAGCCCAAGAAGCCACAGTTCGACCTCCAGCAGGTGGTCGTGCAGTACCTCCTCGTTGCCCCCGCTGCCTCCGCCATCGGTGCCACCGTCGGGGGAGGAGGGGCCTCTTCGCCAGCGGCGTACCTGTCGCTGAACATCACGCTGCTGCTCATGGCGGACAACCCGAACAAGGTGGGGATCCGCTACGAGGCGGCGGCGCTGGACGTGATGTACCGGGGGTTGCCGCTGGGGGTGGCAACGGTGCCGGGATTCGAGCAACCGGCCCGCAGCCGGCGCTTGGTGCAGACCCGCGTCGTTGTCGACCGTTTCAACGTGCTCCAGTCCGACGCCCTCAACCTCGTCCGCGACGCCGCCCTCGACGACCGCGTCGACCTCCGCCTCACCGGCGACGTTGCCGCCAAGATCCTCCTCTTCGGCATCCCCACCCCTAGGGTTCAGGTGACTCCCATCGCTTTCCGCCAAACTCGTCCCCCATTTTCCCAAATTTTCCGATAAAAATCACAATAATCCAATGAAAAATGCGTATTTAATTATAAGTATTTTTATTTAAATTAAATAAATAGGCATCGGTGGATTGTGCGGTCGCGATCAGCCCCCGGAAGCAATCTCTCACTTACAAGCAGTGCGGAGTCGACGGACTAAATTTCTGAATTGGAAATAAGGAAAATAAATTTGAAGAAAAACATTTTTTTTTTGTTTTCGAAGTTTTCTTTGAGGCCGCTGAGGTGGATTCGGCCCGAAGCAAAGCGGGCAGGAAGCTGTCATGCTCGCCGCGGACCCTATTTTTGGTTTCTGCCGGAAGAGAAGAGGAAGGACAACATTTCCGTCTCCCATAGACTTGGATTCTAAAATCTTGGTGCAGTCCTGATCGTCTCCTATTATTTTTGGCTCTCAGCCTCTGTTATGTGACTATATTTCCACTTGATGATGGAAGTATCATTTCGACATGGTAGAAAGAGTCGTAATCTCTCACTCGTCGCCAACTGTTTCTGTTTCTGGGAAAGGTTGGTTCTTGGTGAGGGCATAAAGGAGAGTATGAGTAGTAGGGGTTGAGTGGAGAGCTCTGGGGGAACTAATGCGTTCTTAATTTAGTGGTCTGTCCGAATTGTTCTTGCTTTTGGCACGTGGAGGATGATAGAAAAGCACCGAAAGTGCATAGAAAAGTGATCTTTGTTGAATGGATCAGCTAAAGGGAAATGCTCATTTCTGTCAGGTCATGTTGGGTGGGGGGATTCTATTAATTTGGATTTAGAGAGGGCATTTGGCTGATTTTCAACCGTTGCAGTTGTAGCAACAGTTGATGAATTATTATAATTGCAGTTATAATAATTTGGAAGCCTGCATGTATAATCGTTATTTGTTGACGAATTAAACTAAAGGAGGAGAGAGCATGGAATCAAGCGATGATGATACAATAGAAGATGAAAAGTGTAGTTAAGTTTAGCTTTCATTGTTTAGCATTTAGGGATTTAATTGTATGTACAATTAGTGTACTTGTATACAATTAAATGCTTGCAAGTAAATTATTTGCTGTAAAATAATTTTACCAAATGACTTCATACAAAATGTTTAATGGGAAAATGACATCTCCAACTGAACATATAATGCTCTAATGGGTGCTTTTGATTGTTGGGTGAATTGTCAAATAAGTTTTTTTTTTTGGTTTTTTTAAGAAATATCCCTCAATTTTTTTAATTTTCTAACAATATTTTTTTTATACTTAAAATATTTTCAGCTATCTATTTCTTTTTTTTCTTCTTTTATCTTCATTTTCATATGAATTGATTCATAGAGTAAATCAGCTCAGTTATAATATTTTTACATTACGTTATAATGTTTTCAATAATACTAAAAAAATATTATAATATAGTATAAAAATAATGGAACATAATGTTTTTGTATTACGTTACATCGTTTATAAATTTTGTAACTGTAATGTTTTTTACAAAGTATTTTGTTATTATATTGTAATACTTTTTTGGTATTGTTAAAAATACTATAACTGTAATTGAACCGATTCATCCTATGGATCGGTCACAAAAATGAAGAAAAAAGGTGTTCTTGGTAAAATTGGAGTTGGAAATGCACTTTTGAGTGGTCTAAGCTCAACTCAGCAGCCAGATTGAAACAGATGGGCTTGTGCTTGAGGTGTCATTAACTTGGATTAGACATGCTCTCAATCAGAATTTGGATGTTTGTAACATGTCTCAAACTCCATTTTGTTTACTTGTACAATTATGTATGGGTCATCCCATGAGTATTTTTGAATTTCCAAGACTAATCTCATTGACAGATTGCGGAACAAGGAATCATAATATCGAAAAAAAAAGTCTCTTTATGATTGAAAGACATCTGAAAATTAAAATTTAATTATTTTATAAATATGTCACATAGTTTTGATGGGGACAAAAATACGATAACGTAAGATAAAGGATTTAAAATTAAGTCAGTATGAGTTTCTCTTTAGTTGGTCATTTGTAATTAAGTTAGTTTTAATTCATGCTTATGATAGATATTGTGATATGAATGATCAAGTTGATTATAATTCTGTTAAAGATCCTTTAATTATTTATGGAGGGCTTAAAAAGATGAAAAAAGTCTTAACTTGTTTATTGGAAGGTATTTGGAAGAAGCAAGTTGGTCCAAACTTAGTCAAGGTTCTATGGATACAAGAAGAGTCTAAAATAGTCAACATGATTCAAATAAATCTACATCGTGAAGAGAAAGTCCAACCTTAAGAGAAGGATAAATTTTTAGTCTATTTTGAAGAATAAAAGTTATTCAGTCATATTTGACCATATTAGGAATTATGGGTTTATTCATTAATAATTATTCAAATATATTCATGACAGATTCATGAGTAATCTATATTCATGCATTAAGAATATGAATGTCATATAATATACTTAATAGATTCATTTTCTTTGTACTTGACCTTTGTACTATATAAACAAGTTTGACTCTCTTTATAAGGAATACAATTCATAAGTGTATTCAACCTTCAATAGTAGTGAGTGTTTTGTTTTTAAATTCTTGCATGAACTTTGGAACTTATCAAGCTTTTCTACTTGTGGTATTCAAAACCCAAAAAATTTTGTTTTTCCTTTCAACTTATCAAGCTTCTTAGTTTATGGTGTTTTAAGGGAATCAAAGTGCTGTTCTAATTACTTCATTTAATTTTCATTGATAAAGTGATTAGAATAATTTTCCTAACTTCAATCTTGAACAATCCATCTTATTTCAATTCGTTGGAGAGGGTCAATTTGCATTCCATATATATCATAGCTCTTTAGCTATCGGGGTGTATGGTTGCTAAGTTGATGATTTTCATCATTTGGTATTAGAGCTTGGCTCAAGTTTGAGGTTTGTGTATCCATTTATTTACTATATTTTATATTTATCTTTTCTCTTCTTTTTTTTTTTTTGGACAATATCTATAATTATGGTTCTTCCTTCATCTTTGTTATTACTATTCTTCTTTAGAATTCCACACTTTATAGTATAAAAAGAAAAAAAGTCAAAAAGTCAAAAAAAAGAAAATCAAAGGAAAAAAAGATAAAATCAAAGGTAAAAAAAAAGATCAGAATAAAAAAAATTATGGATTCAAGGAATTCTTGCCAGAATTCTATCTTTGTTCATTTGAATTCCTATTTCGGTTTGAAGATCTTTCTTTGTTCTAAATTTTTTTTTTTTCAATTGATATTGGAATTCTTGTCTTTGCTTATGATTAAAGTGTCTAATTTCTTTTAAATTGGTCTACCTTTTGTTTGTTTTTAAACTTGCCCAATTTCACTATTTTTGAATTGTCAGAATTGTTCGTTTAGGTATCTTAGTTAATCTAAGAACTCAAATAATAAAACAAGAGAGGTAAAAGGCTAGAGTGGTGAGATCAGTATCGAGAAAAGTCAAAAATTGTGTGAAACACAAGTGGAGTGAATCAAATCTAGAGTGAAACATATGAGGGAGTGTTGGTGAGGTTGTTCTAACTTTGTTTTTCAGATTGTATACATGTCTAAAGATAAAGAAGTGAGTTCTTCATCAAATGATTTTTTAGTTCAAGCAATGCAACAACAATTTGAACACATGTTCAAAGTGATGGGAGATGTAAGAGATCATCTAGAAAGGCATGATGATGCAATTAATAGATTGCAAGGTAAACCACGACGTGGGAGACAACCAACCTTTGTCAATGATGAATATGATGGTGGCGATAACGTGGATGATGACCAAGTTACTCTAATTGGTCAAGATGTTAATCTTATGAGACAAACTAAGAGATGACGTTTTGATGGTGTAGATAGAAACATAGGCAGTATCAAAATGAAAATTTCTTCTTTTCAAGGGAAGAATAATCCAGATGCCTATTTGGAGTGGGAACGAAAAGTGGAGATAATCTTTGAATGTCACAACTACTCGGAAGAGAAAAAGGTAAAATTAGCTATTGTTGAATTTTTTGATTATGCTATTGTTTGGTGGAATCAATTATATAAAGACAGGCGTAGAAATAGTGAAAAGCTCATGGAGACTAGGTTGGAGATGAAACAAATCGAGATTTGTCCCTAGCTATTACTATAGGGATTTGCATCAATGGCTACAAACCTTGACACAAGGTTCCATGAGTGTTGATGAGTATGACAAGGAGATGGAGATAGTCATGATAAGGGCTAATGTGGAGGAAGACTGTGAGGCCACCATGGCTCGATTCCTGAGTATATTAAATAAGAACATTGTTGATCTTATAGAGTTGTAACATTATGTGGAGATTGAGGACATGGTGAATATGGCCATGAAGACTGAGAGGCAACTCAAAAGAAAAGACACAATGTATGATTCAAAACCTTATTCGGGTTCTTCTTCTTCTTAGAAATCGAATTGGAGTAAAAATGATGATAAACCTATTGTTAAGCCTAAAATTGATGAAACTAAAGGCAGAAATGAATCAGGCAACAAGGGTAAAGGTGAGAATCTACCTAATCAAACTAAAGGTACTAAGTATTTTAAGTGCCTTAGGCATGAACATGTGGCACGTGAATGTCCTAATAAGAGAGTTGTGATCATGAGAGATGGAATTGTGGAATCTGAAAGTGAGAGAGAGGATGATGATGACATTCTTGAGATGCTAGTGATATAGAATATGCTAAAGGTGAAAATCTAGTTGTTTAATGCACACTTAGTTTGCAAAATAAAAATGATGAACATGGTGAATAACGTGAAAATCTGTTTCATACTCATTGTTTGATTGCTAACAAGTTGTGTAATGTGATTGTTGATAATGGAAGTTATACAAATGTGGCAAGCACCTTGCTTATGGAGCAACTGAAATTACCTACTATCAAGCATCCAATACCTTACAAGTTACAATGGTTGAATGATAGTGGTGTGGTAAAGGTAAATCGGTAAGTGTTAGTTTCTTTTTCAATTGGTAGATATAAGGATGAAGTTTGGTGTGATGTGATACCTATGTATGCTAGTCATATATTGTTGGGGAGACCTTGGCAATATGATCGAAGTGTAATACATGATGAGTTTAAGAATCGTTATTTTTTTATCATAGATGGATAGAAATATCAACTTGGACCTTTGCCTCCAAAAATAATTTTTGAAGACCAAATGCGCATAAAACAACAATATGAGGAGCTTAAGTCTTTATTAATAAAAACTTTGAGGAGGGAACAAGAAAGAGAGAAAAAAAGAAAATGATGAGTTGAGTGGTAAAAATGAGAGTATTGGGAAACACAAGGGGAGAGAAAACAAGGAAAGCTTGAGTGAAAGAAAAATGAGTGTTTATGCCAAAATGAGTGATGTGAAGAAAGCCTCAACCATGAGGCAGCCCTTACTTGTACTTATGTACAATGATGTTTTGATTGCTTCTAACAAAATTGACAAGAGTTTGCCTAGTGTTATTGTTGATCTTTTGCAGGAAAATAAGAATCTTTTTTCCCAACGAAGTTCCTAATGGTTTGCCATCAATTAGAGGAATTGAGTATCAAATTGATTTCATTCCAAGTGCAAGCATATCAAATAAACCAGCATATAGATGCAACCCCGAAGAGACCAAGGAAATCCGAAAGCAAGTAAGTGAGCTTATAAAAATGGGGTATGTGCAAGAAAGTATGAGTCCATGTGCAGTTCTTGTTGGTGCCTAAAAAGGATGGATCTTGAAAAATATGTGTTGATTGTCAAGTCATCAACAAAATCACGATAAAGTATAAACATTATATTCCTTGGTTAGATGATATGTTAGATGAATTGCATGGTTCTTGTGTGTTTTCAAAAATTGATTTAAAATCTGGATATCATCAAATATGAATGCATGAGGGTGATGAATGGAAAACCACTTTTAAAACTAAACATAGTTTATATAAATGGTTGGTTATGCCATTTGGCATAACTAACGCACATAGTACTTTCATGAGATTGATGAATCATATTTTACGTGCCGATATTGGAAAGTTTATAGTAGTTTATTTTGATGATATACTTGTGTATAGCAAAAGTTTAGATGAGCATGTAACACATTTAAAAGTTATCTTTGACGTGCTTAAAAAAGAAAAGTTATATGATAATATAAAGAAATATACTTTTTGTAATGAAATTACTTTTCTTGGATATGTTGTTAATGATAAAGGAATACATGTTGATCAAGAAAAAAGTGAAAGTAATTAGGGAGTGGCCAAAACCTACTAGTGTTTGTGATGCTAGAAGTTTTCATGGTCTTGCTAGCTTTTATAGAAGATTCATTAAGGATTTTTTTACAATTGCTACACCATTAACTGAATGCATCAAAAAGAATATGGGATTTATATGGGGTGAAAAACAAGATGATGCTTTTAACTTGCTTAAATACAAACTCAGTTCAACACATTTGCTTGCTTTACCGAACTTTGCTAAATCTTTTGAGATTGAGTGTGATGCGAGTGGAATAGGAATTGGAGGAGTCTTAATGCAGGAAAGCAGACCCATTGCATTTTTTAGTAAGAAGCTAAGTGGAGCAAGTCTTAACTACCCGACATATGATAAGGAGTTTTACGCTTTGGTAAGAGTGTTAGAGACATGACAACGCTATCTTTGGTACAAGGAATTCATTATACACACCGATCATGAATTCTTAAAATATCTCAAAGGACAAGGAAAGCTAAACCGTAGACATGCAAAATGGGTGGATTTTATTAATCATTTCCATACATCATCAAGTATAAACAAGATAAGGAAGATGTGGTTGTCGATGCTCTTTCTAGAAGGTATGCTTTAATTTCTTAATTTGATGCAAAATTATTGGGTTTTGAGTATATTAAAAAATTATACAATTCTGATTATGATTTTGCTAATGTTTATGGGGTTTTGATAAGTTCTTCAGGTATGATGGTTTTCTTTTTAAAGCAAATAAGTTGTGTATTCCTCAATGTTCAATGAGAGAATTACTTGTGAGAGAGGCACATAGTGGAGATTTAATGGGATATTTTGGGGTTAGAAAAACTTTAGATATGTTAAGTGATCATTTCTTTTGGCCGCACATGAAAAGAGATGTTGAGAGATTGTGTGAGAAATGCATTACTTGTAAACAAGCTAAATATAAAGTAATGCCTCATGAATTGTATGTTATAGTGAGCCTTGGGTTGATATATCCATGGACTTTGTCTTGGTTTACCTAGGTCAAAAGGAGGGAGAGATTCTATTTTTTTTGTTGTTGACAGGTTTAGCAAGATGACACATTTCATTCCTTGCCACAAAACAGATGATGCTTTTAACTTGCTTAAATACAAACTCAGTTCAACACATTTGCTTGCTTTACCGAACTTTGCTAAATCTTTTGAGATTGAGTGTGATGCGAGTGGAATAGGAATTGGAGGAGTCTTAATGCAGGAAAGCAGACCCATTGCATTTTTTAGTAAGAAGCTAAGTGGAGCAAGTCTTAACTACCCGACATATGATAAGGAGTTTTACGCTTTGGTAAGAGTGTTAGAGACATGACAACGCTATCTTTGGTACAAGGAATTCATTATACACACCGATCATGAATTCTTAAAATATCTCAAAGGACAAGGAAAGCTAAACCGTAGACATGCAAAATGGGTGGATTTTATTAATCATTTCCATACATCATCAAGTATAAACAAGATAAGGAAGATGTGGTTGTCGATGCTCTTTCTAGAAGGTATGCTTTAATTTCTTAATTTGATGCAAAATTATTGGGTTTTGAGTATATTAAAAAATTATACAATTCTGATTATGATTTTGCTAATGTTTATGGGGTTTTGATAAGTTCTTCAGGTATGATGGTTTTCTTTTTAAAGCAAATAAGTTGTGTATTCCTCAATGTTCAATGAGAGAATTACTTGTGAGAGAGGCACATAGTGGAGATTTAATGGGATATTTTGGGGTTAGAAAAACTTTAGATATGTTAAGTGATCATTTCTTTTGGCCGCACATGAAAAGAGATGTTGAGAGATTGTGTGAGAAATGCATTACTTGTAAACAAGCTAAATATAAAGTAATGCCTCATGAATTGTATGTTATAGTGAGCCTTGGGTTGATATATCCATGGACTTTGTCTTGGGTTTACCTAGGTCAAAAGGAGGGAGAGATTCTATTTTTTTTGTTGTTGACAGGTTTAGCAAGATGACACATTTCATTCCTTGCCACAAAACAGATGATGCAACACATGTTGCTTGCAGGACTATTCTTTAAAGAAATTATAAAATTACATGGCATTCGAAAGACAATTGTGAGCGATAGAGATGTGAAGTTTCTTAGCCACTTTTGGAAAATACTTTGGAGCAAGTTAAGTACAAGGCTATTGTATTCAACCACTTGTCACCCACAAATAGATGGACAAACGGAGGTGGTAAATCGAATTTTATCAACACTTTTAAGGGCCATAATTCAAAAGAATTTGAAAAGTTGGGAGGAATGTTTGCCACATATAGAGTTTGCTTATAACAGAAGTGTGCATGCCATAACAAACCATTCCTCATTTGAAGTTGTATACAGGTTTAATCCATTAACTCCTATGGATTTGCTACCTTTACCTTTGGAAAAGGCCAATTTGGATGGTAAGCAAAAAGCTGATTTTGTCAAAGCATTACATGAAAGAGTCCGGACACAAATTGAAAAGAAAACTCTACAATATAATAAACAACACAACAAAGACCGAAAGCAAGTTGTATTTGAACCTGGTGATTGGGTTTGGGTACACTTGAGGAAGGAAAGATTTCCCAACCAAAGAAAGTATAAACTAATGCCAAGAGGAGATGGTCTATTTCGAGTCGTTCAAAAAATCAATGACAATGCATACAAGCTGGAACTACCAGGTGAGTATGGCAATGTTAGTGCAACCTTTAATGTTTTTTATTTATCTTTGTTTGATATAGGTGATAAAGGCATTGATTCGAGGATGAATCCTTTCGAGAAAAGGGGGAATGATATGAATGAGTAAGTTGATTATAATTCTGCCAAAGACCCTTTAACTATTCATGGAGGGCCAATGATAAGAGCTAAAGCTAAAAAGATAAAAGAAGCCTTAACTTGTTTATTAGAAGGTATTTGGAAGGAGCAAGCTGGTCAAAACTTGGTAAAGGTTCCATGGATACAAGAAGAGCCTAAAATAGTCAATCTAATTCAAATAAATCCACATCATGAAGAGAAAGTAGCCGAGAAGGATAAATTCTTAGCTCATTTTGAAGAATATATTCAACTATATTTGACCATATTAGGAATTGTGAGTTTATTCATGAATAATCATTCAAATCAATTCAAGACAGATTCATGAGTAATCTATATTCATGCATTAGGAATATAAATATCATTTAATATATTTAATGGATTCATTCCCTTTGTACTTGGCCTTTGTACTGTATAAACAAGGCTGATCTCTTTATAAGGAATACAATTCAAAAGTGTATTCAACCTTCAATGAGTGTTTTGTTTTTAAGTTCTTGCATGAACTTTAGAACTTATCAAGCTTTTCTACTTGTGGTGTTCAAAACCTAAAAATTTTTATTTTTCCTTTCATCTTATCAAGCTTCTTAGTTTGTGACATTTTAAGGGAATCAAAGTGTCGTTCTAATTACTTCATCAAATTTTCATTGATAAAGTGATTAGAATAGTTTTTCTAACTTTAATATTGAACGATCCATCTTGTTTCAATTTGTTAGAGGGGGTCAATTTGCATTCTATATGTATCGTAGCTCTATAGCTATGATACATAAATGTTCTTTGATCATAATTTCCATCATGTTGGATGGGGAAAATTTTGATTTTCTTCATAAATGTTCTTTGATCATTAAATTTCAATTTCTCGGTTTTTAAAGACTTTAACTCGCCAACCATTTGTGAGATATTTGTAAAATATTTTTTTTTATTTTCAATATAGTAAACAAGCTGCAATAGTGAAACCAATAAGTTAATTTATGCACTTTTTGATTTATTCACTTCTCAATAATTCACGAAATGGCAAATGGATTCTCAAAACAGGAATTGGTAAATACAACTTCCTAAGTCTATGTTGTTAAATGACAATTAAATGTGGCAAATAACATAAAATCCCCCCAAAAAAGAGAAATCAAGTGGTTAGTTATTCAACCATATTCTTTTTTGGTACTAATACTCTTTGTATAAATCAAGAGATTTTTCTATTTAACATTTAAATGATTCTGCTAATTTGACAAGATAATAAAGTTTTTTTTAACATTGTGTATGTATATATAATCAGTTATTACATTGACTTCAATGAAAGTACAATATAAAATAATTTTTTTTAAAGATATTAATATACTTACATAATTTTTTTTTATCTTCTTGATTCAAAAAGAAAGGAAAAGATAAAAGAACAAAGAGATGAACGATAAGAAGAATAACAATCCGCACATGCAAGAAAGAAGAAGATAAAAAAAAAATGTATAAGAAAAAAAATGACCAAAGAGAAGTTCTTTACTTCTTCATTGAGATTAGCACTCGTGTTATGATAGCAACTTACCGTATATTATACCAATCATTTTACAATTTTTTTAACGGAATTAAAATATTAAACAGCAATGAACCTTCTCAATTCGAATCGATCAGTAAAGTGTTATTGAATCAACGGTTCAAAATATATTATTTTGGATGAAAAATAATGACTTAGCTATTCAGAGGTAAAATAGCAAAAATAACAGAGTACTGGAAAAAAAAAATTCGATATTGTGGTTCATTGTCATTCGCGTTCTTGAGACCCGATCTTTTCTGAACCTAACACCATTACTTTGTAAATATGATTTCTTATGCTCATCCCTCTCTCCATTCGTATCAATACTCGCCTCCACCATGGGATCCTCCTCCTTGCGTCCTTCTCAGCACCCAAATCCTCTTTAACCTCTTCACCGTCCAACTCTACCAAACAGAAAAAGCCAATCCAAAGAAAAAATAAACAATATTTTGTATGAAATTTTATACTTTTATTTCTATATTTTCATATAAGGATCTAATTATAATGTGAGTATCCATTTTAAATTCATAAAAGAGCTAAATATAAATCTGAAAATCTATTTATAAAATCTGAGAATCTGTTTGTAAAAATCTGTGATCTATTTGTAAATTTTGAGGATCTAATCATAAATATAAATGATATAAAGATTAAATTATAAAATATATAAAATAATAAATTCTATCATCTAAACCTCTTTGTCTTCATTCCTAAAGAACCTGAGAAGACAGGTGACATTGGAGAAGAGAGGAAGAAAAAAAGAAAAAGAAAAAAAAAGAAAAAAATTTGGAGCTTAAAGTCTTTTTGTTCAAATCATCTTATTTAGGATCAAAAATTCTCAAAGATAAGTATTCTAACTTCATCTTATAATAATCTTGACATCTGATTTTATCTTAATTTTATAAAATTTGAAAGATGTTGGTTTTAAACATGATATCTCTTTTGTTTAGGAATAAAACTGTGAATCTATAATTTTTTGAGATTCTAATTTTACTGATTTATTCTAGCTATAACTTTATTCTAGCTAAAAGTTCAATAATAAATATTTTTCATATTATATTAGAAAGTAGAAAGAATTTGAGTTCTTAAATCTAATTCAGGGAAATTTGACAGTAACAAAATATGAAGCCAAATTCACTAAATTCTTCATATTTGCCACTCATATAATCGATGATGAAACTAGAAAGACAGATTTGAAAGGGATCTAAGGTCAACAATAAGAAGTCAAATATCAACCTTAGTAGATACCAAGAGTTTCCAATAAGAAGTTATAAACACTTTAGTCACTAAGGGTCGGAGAATATCGTCTCTGGTTTACATAATTCAGAGTTGATTAGAACAAATGTTTCAATAGGCATTTATGCTAGTCATAGATGCCCTTGTAAGCCAATCACGTGAGTGATGACATGTATTCTTTTTACTCATTATATATTGGACATTTTATCACTTTATATTACTTGTTACATATATATATATATATCCATGGGTCTATGCAATGAGAATCAGATCGTCATGATATTACGATAATGAGACCGATTCGCCTTTAAACACAGATCCTAAATCCCGATCATAGGTTACTCAAGAGGGACATTGAGATAACCGGACAGACTGATGTACTGTATATCTATATATATGATGGAGGCGATTGGTCTCATAACTACTCGTGTGGGGACACTAGGGCTGCAGTGCAGGTGCTCATTGTGCTAGTCATAGGTGCCCTACAAGCCAATCACGTGAGTGATATCACGTATGACTTAACACATAGTCTTTTTGCTAATTATATTTTAGCATTTATCACTTTATATTGCTTATGCAATGGGAATCGGATCATGATGAGATTATGATAATGAGATCGATTCACCTTTAAACACAGATCCTGAATAATTTCGATCATAGGTTACTCGAGAGGGACATCGAGATAACTAGACAAACTGGTGTGTTATATACCCGTCCATATGATGGATGTAGTTGGTCTTGTAACTGCTCGTGTGGGGACACTAGGGATACAATACAGGTGCTAATTGGGGAATGAGTTCACTAATTGATCTGCTTACGAAATACTGGATAGTTGATGATATCTTATTGTCAGACAGCGATTCCATAGTCCCAGTGGTGTATCTGGTCCTTAGACTTGAGACACCAAGGATGTCATGTATGAGTGCTCCACTTGTTGATACCGGACTTATAGGTTTGGATGTCCCATATCTAACACAATCGGTCATCGGGAGTGGCAATTAACCTTACGAGGGCTATTGAGTGTCGATAGAGGATCATCCACTCTCGGTGTCATGAGAGGAATATCCCATGTGTTCGGTTTCTAGGATTATTAGATGGATGAGGGACTATAGGTATACGGTAACTAAGGATAGACAGGTCCAATGGATTGAATTCCCCTGCATCGTCTAGGGATTACAGCGTAGTGGTCTAGTACGTCCGCAGTCGATGAGTCAAGTGAATTATTATGGAGATAATAATTCACTAAGCCAGAAGGAGTTCTAACAAGTATGACTCACGACCAGCTCGATATTGGGCCTAGAGGGTCACACATATATGGTAGGCATTGCGATGAGTAGAGGTTCAGATATAAGATATTCGTCAAAGCTCCTATCTTATTGGATATTCAATAAGCCCTTGAATTATTAGATCCTATGGATGAGATCAAATAAACACCCATGAGAGATTATTGGATAAAGATCCACTAATCTAAGAGGCTTAGGTAGTTGGATGAAGATTTAATACCCAATAGGGCAGGATCCATTAGGGTTAAGTTGATAGGGGCCTCTATAAATAGGAGGGAATCAGTGATTCATAGGCTAGAGCCTTTTGCTTGCCTCTCCTATTCTCCCCCTCTCTCCACCTCAAAGCAGGCCTGGAGTTTTAAGAAGCATCGTCGTAGCCCTGCTATATGGATCACCGCTAGAGAGGAGGACACTTGACCTCCTTCACCCTCTCATAGGGATCTGTAAGGATTCAAGGATATACGATCTCCCTAGGTAACACAATTTATCTTATACGTAGTTTTAAGTTTTGCGGATTTTTGCGCATCAATCTTCGCACGAGGACGAACATCTTTTTGGAAAATTGGAGATTTTATTTTTATGTTCTTCCACCGCGCATGTGATGTCGCCCCCAAGATTTCTCAACACATTGGAGAATAAGTTCATTGATTGATTTATCTGAGTAAGAACATTAGACTTGTCTGTCTTTAGTTATCATATACCTATAGTCTATTATCTATCTAATATCACAAAGACTATATACCGGGCATGGTACTGTTAGACTCATATGGTTTCTACTCGAGTCTCGCTCTAATCAGATTTTTATGGAGAACTCTTTCTCTCTTAATCCGAATGACCCTAGCCAAGGATTTTTTTGAGCAAGAATACATGGGATATTCATCTCATGACACCGAGAGTGGATGATCCTCTATCGACACTCAATAGTCCTCGTAAGGTTGGCTACCACTCCCGATGATCGGTTGTGCTAAATCTAGAACCTCCAGACCTATAAGTCTGGTATCAAAGAGTGGAGTACTCATACAAGATATTCTTGGTGTCTCAAGTAGCTACAAGACCAATCAATGAATAAATCATATGGATGAATCAAATAAATCAATGAACTCATTCTCTAATGAGCACCTATATTGTATCTCTAGTGTCCCCACACGAGCAACTATGAGACCAACTACATCCATCATATGAACGGGTATACAGCACACTACTCTATCTGATTATCTCGATGTTCCTCTCAAGTAACCTATGACCAGGATTATTTAGGATATGTGTTTAAAGGTGAATCAGTTTTATTATCGTTATCTCATTATAATCCGATTCTCATTGCATAAATCTATGGACATCATAATATATTCAAGCAACAAACAATATAAAGTGATAAAATATCAAATAATAATAAGAAGTAAAAAGATTGTGTGTCAAGCCACAGGTGCCATCACTCATGTGATTGGCTTGTGGGGCACCTATGACTAGCACCTACGACATAGTGATATCATTGGTGACCTGAGGATATGGTATTTTTGGTAAGTCCCTCGAGAGTATATTATTGAATCAAACTCATCTTGTAATGATGGTGTTGACTTAACCGAACATCATGGTTGGTCGAGTCCCTTGAAACCATAGTAGTTCGAAGGCCGAACAAGATGGGAATAATAAGGAGTTATGATCAGCAAGAGTTGCTTACCTTTACGGGCATAACATGATTGGTCAAATCCCTTGAGATTACGTTAAGGGTGTCACGATCCCCACTAGAAGTCTGCCGGAGACTTCCGTTTCACGTGTTGAGAGTGTCGCGTGACCCGCTAGAAAAATAGTGGGAGTAGATTAAGATATAAGTCCATATCTTATTTGTTTATTTTTTAAAAAAATCTGTATATTATTTATTTCTGTTGCATCTTTATTTTAAAAATTATCGCTTTTAAATCCCTTACATGATATACTTGATGTCAACCGCCTCATTGGTTCGAATTCTATGGATTGACTTTGCAATTTGAGAATTGTTCTCACAGCGGAGAAAATCGTATACAGTGATGCCTACACCCGAGGAAGAGGCAAGCGAGGATGAGATCACTTGCTACGTGAAGTACATAAATGACTTCACTCTTACTCAGTATTACATGTTGGGCTCCATGACTCCTGAGTTACAGAGATAGCATAAAAAAATGAATGCTAGATCCATTCTTCTACATGTCTATAAACTATTTAAGGAACAGGGAAGGACTCAGCGATATGACATATCCAAGAGCCTCTTTTGCACAAGGATAACTAAGAGGACACTGGTTCAAAACTATGTTCTAAAGATGATTGAGTGGATAAAGAAACTCACAAGTCTAGGAATGGTCCTAGAGAATAACTTGTGTGTGGATATTGTGCTTCAGTCTCTACCAGATTTCTTTTCATAATTCATAATAAATTTTAATATGAATAAGCTTGAGGTGACTCTCCTTGAGCTCCTTAATAAGTTAAGGGAGGCAGAGAACACTATCAAAAAAGAAAAGCCAGTTCTTTATAATAGTGAGACCAGAAAGAAAAGGAAGGTAGAAAAGTCCTTCAAGGAGGGCAAGGGTAAGGGCAGACCAGGTAAAGCAAAGGTTGCTAAAAAGGACCCAGCAAAGGACAAAAGTCAGTGCTTCCACTATGGCAAAGATGGGCATTGGAAGAAAAACAACAAAGAGTACCTTGCACTAAGAGGGCAATGTTAGGATTATGGTAAGCAATATAGAGAGAAAGCATAATAGAAATGGCAAAGAAGAGATCACATCAGATTTATAGTGATTCGGTCATCGTGACTTACGTCCACTCCTGATTCCTCCTTCGTTGAGGCTACCAACGTCCACTGACGGTTTTTCTTTAATGGGCAAAGACCAACTACCCTCATACAACCCTTTTCTCCTTTTCACAAGTTTAGGAGATAACCTTTACAACCACTCAACCCTCCCTTAAACAAAAATTATACTTTTTGAGAAGAGGAGGGGAACTCTCAAGATTATAATAGTGTTTCCCCCAATTTATATTCTCAGTTTGTGTGTTTACTAAGCAGGGATGAGTGGGGTATTTATAAGCCCCAGATGGCTTCACAAGGTGAAACCAAAATTCAAATCCTCGAGATTTCGAGGGTACTAACGGTACCATCGCCAGGGCGATACCACCGCCTGCCAATTTGACACTACACGGTACCACTGCCTAGTCTAGTGGTACTGCCACCTAACATATTGACACTGGGCAGTACCACCACCCAGTCTAGCGGTACCACCGCCTTACATAGTTTGGGAGATTGTGCTTGGGCGGTACCACCACCAAGTCTAGTAGTATCACTACTTGACATAGCCTTGAAGACTGTGTTTGGGTGGTACCACCGCCTAGTCTGGGTGGTACCATCGCCAGACCCTACTATAGGACAGTGAATGAGCCAAATAATAGGCTAAATTCAGTCCTGATTTAGGCCTAATTGGCTCCTAATTGAGTTGGCATTGTTTCACCCTAATACCAACTCAATTAGACATAAATTAACTCGATCTAGATAAATTATTATAAAGCATGAATTATATATTGTCCGGCATGCCATTGGTTTTTCTGACGCTTTATTTGATCCTTCGGTGCATCGTCATCTCCTTTGGCGTATTGCCCAATCAGCATGTTGACTCCCACAACTTCCGATCTCCTTAGTGCAATGTCTAATCCTTCGGCCTGATGCTCGAACTCATGGCACGAAGTCCTTCTACCGGCATATCGATCGATCCTCCGACTCGATGTCCAATCTCCTAACATGTTCAACTCCGGTCCAACATCCGATTCCTCCAGCTTTATTTAATTTATCTCTCATTGATCGAAGCTAGTCCTACGTCACTCAAAATGCAGATTAGATCATAAACTCATCAATTGATTTCATAATCAAAATATGAGATTCAACAATCTCCCCCCCTTTTTATGATGATAATTAATTGATGACGGAGTTTAAACTAAACTCCCCCTATCAATATGTCATATTAATAGAAACTTTGAATTTAAAAAATTATGACTATTTCATCATTGCATGCATCATAAATATTAAAAGAACCAATTAATCACATCATTGCATGCATCTTAAAATCATGAGTATTTCATGCATAATCAAAGTAGACCATGTATGATCATCATCATAACTTCTTCCATTTTATCATCAATAAAAAGGAGAAGTGCAACTAGTAAATTTTGAAGCTAGCTATTTAGCAAAATTTACATCACTTTAGAACATGCAAGCTAACAAATTGGAAAGTGTTACTTCTCTTTGAAGTATAAAGGCTAGCACGTTTTGCTTCACTTGAGATGAGTAAGCTAGCACTTGTCTCTTGAGATGTGCAAATCTAAAGATAGGTAAGATAGTACTTTTTGCTTATCTATTGAGATATATAAGCTAGCAAGTTTTGCCTTTCCTTGAAATGTGCAAGCTAGCAATTCTTGCTTCGTTTTACAATGTGCAATTTTGCAAGTTTTGCTTCTTGAGACGGGCAAGATAGCACTTTTGCTTGAGATTACAAGCTAGCAAATTTTCTTCTTTTTGTAATATGCAAGTTAGCAATCTTTCTCTCCCTTTGTCATTGTCCAAAGGAAATGAATAATACAATATTATAAATATTTTTCTTTACATCAATTTTCAAACATGACATAAGGTATGTAACTAATTATAAATATATTGAAAGATATCAATATCAAAGATCATGAAGGATCAAGTCATGATTCATTTTGATAAGTCTCTTCTTTTGTAAATAGCAAAAAGAAATCTTAGGAGATCAAATACCAGGCAATTTTCAAAGGAAATTTTAAGTCATGAATTTTAAAAAATCAAGAGAAAAATCATAATTCATAACTATTCTCTTTAACAAAAGGAAACATAGGAGAACAAGGATCTTGATTCATAAAAGATATCAAGTATCAAATTTCAAGAAACCAAGAATTTAACATGCATAAGTTTAACATTCAAGCTAGCAATTTTTTGCTTTTTTTTGCATCAAAATTTTAATCATAACTAAAAATATAAAGGAGTCGTATGAAAATCATGATATGAAAGTTATTAATATAAAATATCAAGAAGGATCAATTCATGAATACCAAAAGGCATGATTCATTTTGACAAATCTCTTTTTTAATGAAAAAGGAAATAAAAAAAATGATTCATAAAAAAATTAATTTATAATTCTGAGAAATCAAAAGAGAAATCATGATTCATTTGGATAATTCTCTTTAATAAAATGAAAGAATCATAGTGAATGATCTTGATTTATATAAAAATCTCAAGTTATAATTATTAAGATATCAAGATCATGAATTGGATAATAACTCATTCAAATTCATATCATCAAAATTGTTGAATCTCGGATTTTGATGATGAAGTCAATTATAATTTGTTTGATCTAATCTATATGTTGAGAAAAGTGTGCAGGATTAACTATGATAACAGTAAGACATAAAGCAAGTGTTGTGCCAGAGTCAAGATCGAGATCTCATTGGGAGTTCGAGAGTTGGTCGGAAGTCCAAGCGTTCGTCGGAAGTTCTACCGGAACCAACCGAGAAGTCCAGGAGCTTGCCAAAGAAGCTTGTCGAAACTTGTCAAGAAGATCATTGTAAACTCTAGGAGCTTGCCGGGAGTCCGCCGGAGCATTGTCGAGAGTTTGTCGGATGTTCGTCGGAAGTACGCCGGAAGCTCGCTAGAAGAGCAACTAACGCACCGAAACAAGAAGTGTTATAATCATGTCTTAACTATCATAGTTAAAGTGTAAATTAAGTTAGGATTGGGAGGTAATCCCACTAACTTAATTAGGGGCTAACTAGGCCCTTAATAGGGCTGAATTGGGCCGAATTGAGCATCTAATTCAAACCCTGAATTCCTGGCCGACGGTGGCACCACTTGGAAAGCAGTGCCCTAGGATTTCTGGGTGGTGGTACTGCCCCTGGTCAGACAGTGGTACCGCCCAGTATCAAGTGTCAGGTGGTAGTACCACCTAGTAATGATGGTGGTACCGCCAGTACCCCGGAAATCCGGGATGAGACACTTTTTGGCTCCAATTTTGAAGCCATTGGGGCCTATAAAAACCCTACCCTTTTCTACATGAAAGGGCATGAAACCAACCTATTGACATAATCTTGAGTTCTTAAGCCTTAAAGTGTTGTAAAAATAAAGAGTTCTCCTCCATCTCTTAGCCTTGTAACCATCCAAGAAAGAGGAGTGAGACTTGTAGGGTTGTCTCCTAAACCTGACAAAAGGAGAAAAGCTGTAAAAGGTGGTTGGCCTTCGCCTATTGAAGGAAGGCCATTAGTGGACGTCGGCGACCTTGTCGGAGGAGGAATTTGAAAGTGGATGTAGGTCACATTGACCGAACCACTCTAAAACTCGGTTTGCATTTACTTGAGCAACTTTCTTTTATAGCAAACTGCCTCTCCTCCTTACTGTGCTTTAACTACGTCTACATACACTTTCACGTAAATACCTTCTGAGATCGGCTTTAATCGTACGAAGACTTTATGAAACCGACGCTTTTCATTTGTGCAATTTACATTACTGCAAATCACCTTAGTCTTCTCTTGCACTTTTATGAAAGCTTTCAAGTTCAAATTCTAATTCTTTCCGAAACAGATTGAATTGAAACCATTCTCGTCGGAATCGGTTTTAATCGAAACAAGTTTTTTTTGATATAGTGAAAGTTTTTACTGCACTAATTCACACCCCCCCCCCCCCCCCGCCCTCTCTTAGTGCCTCTCTTGATCCTAACAATTGGTATCAAAGCAAGGTTCACTCTCGTTGGGTTTTAAATACAAGAGAGATGACATTCGCAAGCAACCTAGAGGGTCATTCAATTACATGTCCGTCCATGTTCAATGGGACAAATTACACATATTGGAAGACTAGAATGAGGATCTTTCTAATTTCAATGGATTTCGAACTATCGAATATGAATTAAAGCAGAGTCCAAACGAGATCTCATGGGAGTTCGGAGTTGTCGGAGTCCAAGCGTTCGTCGGAAGTTCTACCGGACCACCGAGAAGTCCCAGGAGCTTGCCCAAAGAAGCTTGTCGAAACTTGTCAGAGATCATTGTAAACTCTAGGAGCTTGCCGGGAGTCCGCCGGAGCATTGTCGAGAGTTTGTCGGATGTTCGTCGGAAGTACGCCGGAAGCTCGCTAGAAGAGCAACTAACGCACCGAAACAAGAAGTGTTATAATCATGTCTTAACTATCATAGTTAAAGTGTAAATTAAGTTAGGATTGGGAGGTAATCCCACTAACTTAATTAGGGGCTAACTAGGCCCTTAATAGGGCTGAATTGGGCCGAATTGAGCATCTAATTCAAACCCTGAATTCCTGGCCGACGGTGGCACCACTTGGAAAGCAGTGCCCTAGGATTTCTGGGTGGTGGTACTGCCCCTGGTCAGACAGTGGTACCGCCCAGTATCAAGTGTCAGGTGGTAGTACCACCTAGTAATGATGGTGGTACCGCCAGTACCCCGGAAATCCGGGATGAGACACTTTTTGGCTCCAATTTTGAAGCCATTGGGGCCTATAAAAACCCTACCCTTTTCTACATGAAAGGGCATGAAACCAACCTATTGACATAATCTTGAGTTCTTAAGCCTTAAAGTGTTGTAAAAATAAAGAGTTCTCCTCCATCTCTTAGCCTTGTAACCATCCAAGAAAGAGGAGTGAGACTTGTAGGGTTGTCTCCTAAACCTGACAAAAGGAGAAAAGCTGTAAAAGGTGGTTGGCCTTCGCCTATTGAAGGAAGGCCATTAGTGGACGTCGGCGACCTTGTCGGAGGAGGAATTTGAAAGTGGATGTAGGTCACATTGACCGAACCACTCTAAAACTCGGTTTGCATTTACTTTGAGCAACTTTCTTTTATAGCAAACTGCCTCTCCTCCTTACTGTGCTTTAACTACGTCTACATACACTTTCACGTAAATACCTTCTGAGATCGGCTTTAATCGTACGAAGACTTTATGAAACCGACGCTTTTCATTTGTGCAATTTACATTACTGCAAATCACCTTAGTCTTCTCTTGCACTTTTATGAAAGCTTTCAAGTTCAAATTCTAATTCTTTCCGAAACAGATTGAATTGAAACCATTCTCGTCGGAATCGGTTTTAATCGAAACAAGTTTTTTTTTGATATAGTGAAAGTTTTTTACTGCACTAATTCACACCCCCCCCCCCCCCCCCCCGCCCTCTCTTAGTGCCTCTCTTGATCCTAACAATTGGTATCAAAGCAAGGTTCACTCTCGTTTGGTTTTAAATACAAGAGAGATGACATTCGCAAGCAACCTAGAGGGTCATTCAATTACATGTCCGTCCATGTTCAATGGGACAAATTACACATATTGGAAGACTAGAATGAGGATCTTTCTAATTTCAATGGATTTCGAACTATCGAATATTGTAGAAAATGGATTTCAAAAGTCTTCTCTTCCAATGAACGATTGGAATGAGTTGGAGAAGAAGACTTTATCTTTAAACGCAAAGTCTATGAATGCTTTATTTTGTGCCTTAGACAACAATGAGTTTAATCGTGTGTCCATTTGTGAAATGACATTTGATATTTAGCATACACTCGAAGTGACTCATGAAGGCACTAGTAGAGTGAAGTAGTCAAAAATTAATCTCTTAGTATATTCTTATAAGTTGTTTTGAATGAAACCGAGTGAGACTATTGGAGACATATACACCTGATTTACGGATGTCGTCAATGGTCTAAAAGGACTTGGTAAAGATTTCATGGATTTTGAACTCGTTAATAAGATTTTCCTCTTATAACGGCCATTCAAGAGGCAAAAGATCTAAATAATTTTCCTCTTGATAAACTAATTGGTTCACTTATGACCTATGAAATGACATATAAAGCTCATGAAGAGCTTGATAATACCTGTTCCAAAGAACAGGAAGGATATAGCACTGAGAACACAAGAAGACCACTTGAGAGAAAACTCAAGTGATGAGGACTTTGATGAAGATTTGGCACTATTAACAAGAAAATTTAAAAAAATTATAAAAAGAAGTAAATTAAAAAATGATACTAAAAATAAATTTGAACCAAAGAAAGAATAAGTGATATGCTATGAATGCAAGAAGCCGGGACATTACAAGAATGAATGTCCCTAAGCAAAGGGGAGGCAACTAAAGAAGAAGACTCTCAAAGCTACGTGAGATGACTCAAGTGCTTCCAAAGATGATAAGCCAACTAACACCGAGCAAGTTGCTCACTATGCGCTAATGGCTATTGGAGATGAGGTAACAAGTTCATTAGACGCAAATTTAACTTTCGATGAGCTTTCAAGTGCCTTTTACGAATTATTTGATAAATATAGAATTTTGAGTAAAAAGTATAATTCTTTGAAAAAGGAACATGCTTCTCTTATTAGAGATTTTGATAGAGTAAAGATTGAGCATGAAAATAGCTTAGTTCCCTGCACAAAATGTCATGATTTAGAAGTACTTCAAAAGGAAAAATTGCTACTCAAAGATACCTTGAAGAAATTTGAGGTTGGTAGCAAGTCCTTGAACATAATCCTTGCCAACAAGGGTCACATTCATAGGAAAGGCAGAATCGGATTTGTGAGTAGCTCTCATCAAAATCGAACCACCTTTATTAAAGGCCCTACCTTGCATGTATCACCTCACATCAAATGCAACTTTTGTTGCAAACTTGGATATGTTACATACAAATGTCCATTCAAGAAATATAGTCCACATAAATTGATTTGGGTTCCTAAAAGAACCTCAAATAACTTAATACAACATGATAAATCGATTTTTAAGGCACCCAAGGTCAAATGGGTACCTAAAAATTAACCTTTTTTGTAGAAAAATATATCATCACAAGCTAGGAGCAAGAGATGGTACCTTGATAGTGGATGCTCAAGGCATATGACCGGAGATCTATCCCATTTCTCTAAGCTCACTGGCCTAGACGAAGGATATGTCACCTTCGGAGACAACAACAAGGGTAAAATCATTGGCAAAAGAACCATAGGTAACAAATCCAACCTTCTTATTGAAGATGTATTGTCAGTTGATGGTTTAAAGCATAACCTTTTGAGTATTAGTCAATTATGTGATAAAGGATATATCGTTAGATTTGAGTCTAATGCTTGTATTCTTGAAAAACCATACGAAAACACGTCTATGATTGTACTAAAACAAAATAACATATACACTATTGACATTAATGATTTTTGTAATGAAATATGTTTTTCAATTTTAAATGACGATGTTTGGCTTTGGCATAGGAGATTAGGTCATGCTAGCATGAAATTAATCTCTCAAATTTCATCTAAAGAACTTGTAAGAGGAATTCCTCATATCAAGTTCGTCAAAGATAATGTGTGTGATGCATGTTAATTAGGAAAACAAATAAAGGATAGCTTCAAACCTAAGAACCAAATAAGCACCTCTAGACCTTTGCAATTAATCCCTATGGACTTGTTCGGACCAATTTCTACATCAAGCCTAGGAGGTAGTAAATACGCATTTGTCATCGTGGATGATTATAGTAGATACACATGGACTTATTTTTTGGCTCACAAAAGTGAATGCTTTAGGTATTTCTCTAAGTTTTGTAAACTTGTTCAAAATAAAAAGAGTTTTATGATTTCGTCAATTCGAAGTGATCATGGTGGTGAATTTCAAAACCATGATTTCTAAGAATTTTGTGAATCTAATGGATACAACCACAACTTTTCTACTCCAAGAAATCCTCAACAAAATGGAGTAGTAGAAAGAAAGAATAGAAACTTATAATAAATAGCAAGAACCATGTTAAATGAACATAGTCTACCCAAATACTTTTGAGCCGAAGCCATAAACACGGCTTGCTATGTCATGAATAGAGTTCTAGTAAGACCCTTACTCACCAAAACTCCTTATGAGTTGTGGAACAACAAAAAACACGATGTTTCATATTTTAAAGTTTTTGGGTCTAAGTGTTTTATCTTGAATGAAAAAGATGCTTTAGGAAAATTTGATGCTACATTCGATGAAGGAATTTTTCTTGGCTATTCTTTTATTTCTAAAGCATTTTGTATCTTTAACAAAAGAACCTTGATTATAGAAGAATCTATTCATGTTGTTTTTAATGAGGTTTCCAAAATTAAGAAAAATGATTTTGATGATGATGTTAATTTTGATGCTTTGAATTTAAATGAAACCCTTTCTCCATCTAGCAACTTGAATGCATCTACTTCCGAAACATCCTTACCCAAGGATTGGAAGTATGTAGATGCTCATCCTAAGGAGCTAATCATAGGAGACACATCTAAAGGGGTTCAAACTCGTTCTTCTCTTAAAAATTTGTGCTAACGTCGTTTTTTCTCCCAAATTAAACCTAAAAGCATTGATGAGGCTATGAAAGATGATTCATGGGTCATTGCAATGCAAAAAGAGTTAAATCAATTTGAGAGAAATAAGGTGTGGAAGCTTGTTCCTAGGCCAAATGATCATTTAGTTATTGGTACTAAATGAGTCTTTAGAAACAAGCAAGATGAACTTGGTATTATGGTTAGAAACAAGGCTAGATTAGTAGCCAAAGGTTTCAACCAAGAAGAAGGTATCGATTATGAAGAAACCTTCGCTCTTGTGGCTCGATTAGAAGCCATAAGGATGCTCCTTGCCTATGCTAGTAGTAATAATTTTAAGTTATTTCAAATGGATATTAAAAATGCATTTCTTAATGGCTTTATTTTTGAATAAGTTTATGTTGAACAACCTCTTGGATTTGAGAATGATAATCTCTCTAATCATGTATTTAAATTGACTAAAGCTCTCTATGGATTGAAACAAGCCCCAAGGGCTTGGTATGAGAGACTTAGCTCATTTCTTATTAAAAATAAATTTTCTAAAGGCAAGGTTGATACTACATTGTTTATCAAAAATTTTAAAAATAATTTTCTTATTTTTTAAATTTATGTTGATGATATCATTTTCGGTTCTACGAATGAATCTCTATGTGAGTCATTTGCTAAAAGTATGAGTCTTGAATTTGAAATTAGTTTGATAGGGGAATTAACTTTCTTTTTGGGCTTACAAATCAAACAACTAAGTAACGGTATATTTCTTAGTCAAACAAAATATGCTTTAGATTTGCTAAAAAGGTTTAATATGGATAGCTCAAAAGCTATCAACACTCCTATGAGCATCTCCACTAAGTTAGAAATTGATGAAAGTGGAGAAAGCTTTGATAAAAAAACTAATAGGGATATGATAGAAAGTCTACTATACCTCACCGCAACGAGACCATATATCATGTTTAGTGTAGGTCTTTGTGCTAGGTTTCAATCTAATCCTAAGATATCTCATTTTAAAGCAGTTAAGAGAATCCTTAGATATCTTAAAGGTACCACTAATATAGGATTATGATATCCAAAATTTGAGAACTTTGAATTAATTGCATATGCTGATGTGGATTTTGCTGGATGTAGATTAGATAGAAAAAGCATATCTGGAACATGTCAATTCTTAGGACACGCACTTGTTTCTTGGTCTTCCAAGAAACAAAACTCGGTTGCATTATCTACCACCGAAGTCGAGTACATTGCAGTGAGTGCATGTTGTGCACAAGTTGTGTAGATGAAAAACACTTTAGAGGATTATAAGATTCATCTTAAAAATATTCCCATAAAATGTGATAACACAAGTGCAATATGTTTAACAAAAAATCTCATTCAACACTCTAGAACTAAACATATTGATATTAGGCATCACTTTATATGAGATCATGTTAATAATCATGATGTAATCTTAGAGTTTATTGATACGAAACATCAATTAGCCGATATTTTTACAAAGCCCTTAAGTGAAGATCAATTTGATTTTATTAGAAGAGAATTAGGAATATTAATTTGTCCAAATGCATGAATTTGTTAAATTTTATTTTCGGACTTTCTTGATTCTTTGAATCACTCACTTAAATCTTCTCCTATGAAGCTTAAAATGTTGTTTACTTTGATGTTGGAATTTTGTTTTGATGATGATTATGATCTCTATTGAATATTGAGAAGTTTTAATCATACATGATGTAATATCATATTTTTAATTTTTGAGTACCAATGAATTACCTCATGCAAGTAGTGATGAAAAGCTATGACTAAATGAAACATGAAGTGTTTATAAATGCATGAAGTGTTTATACATATCTTGATTCATGGAAGTCATTTCTCACGGATTTCACTATCATGAATTTTTAAAATGAGAAATGGATTTAATGTAATGCTCTTCTCATTATGAAGTTTTATTCGTAAATTTCTCCTTCATGTGATACTACTCTCCCATGGATAATTGAAGGAATTCCAATGGATATATTAATCCTTGAAAGATGAATTTTCATGTATGATAATGAAAGCATGTGTGTGATAATTTTCGTAAAGATGAATCCCTTCTCTTTGTCAAAATGAAAGTATGTTTTAACGAAAACTTATTTATCATTTTTGACTTGATTCAAATCACTTAATAAATTTAGTTCTTAATGGATCCCCTCCTTACCTTCTTTCCTCTTCATCATGCAAAATGTGATGACAAAGGGGGAAAAGTTGTTGGAATCTATCGTTTTAATGTTCATAACATTTAAATAATGAGAACTTTTGAGTGTAAAACTTGCTTAATTTTTTTTACCACACTTGTATTGTTGAATTATTCTCCTTTTTATTGATGACAAAGGGGGAGAAATAATACCAAAATGTGGTAAATTGATGACAAATGTATGCAATGTATTACATCATATGATATCTAGAGAATAACTTGCTACTTTGTAATTGATATCTTACCATAGAATGATGAATTGCTATCTTTGTCATCTTTTACATTTGAATACTATACTTGAAAATGGATGTCATGACTTGACATTTTACTTGGCATCGTATTTTGAGAATGATAGATCATGATGTGCATATTGATAAGTTTAATTAACTTATCTTAGCAATTTATTTCTTGAATTCAAGGGTCTTGAATTCAAGAAAGTCTTTTGTCAAGTAGGTATATAGATAGGGGGAGTTAAGATTAACTCCGTCATCAATTGATTGTCATCATAAAAAAGGGGGAGATTGTTGAATCTCGGATTTTGATGATGAAGTCAATTGTAATTTGTTTGATCTAATCTATATGTTGAGAAAAGTGTGTAGGATTAACTATGATAGCAGTAAGACATAAAGCAGGTGTTGTGTCGGAGTCAAGATCAAGATCTCATTAGGAGTTTGAGAGTTGGTCGGAAGTCCGGACATTCTGTCACGGACTTAGCTGGTTCTGCCTAAGTCGTGCGGTACCCTTGCGTATCCGTCCGCTAAGGTCAGCCTACTCGAAACCTCCCATGGTCCCTTAGGACCTACAAAAGAGAAGATGGGTTAGAGAAAACGCCTCACTCGGGATCCACAAGTAATCATCTCCATAAACACTTCTTAGCCAATGCAAATTACAAATAGACTTTACAAGCTTTGAACGATTGCACAACAAAGGGGTAAAATGGTCCACTATAGATTAAAAATCTCTCATAAGTGTCTACATGACACAACCTTTATTTACAAGCCTAAAACAGCCACCAAACCCAACTAAAATGGGACTATTAAGCCTTCGGTCGTCCCTCCACATGTTGTGTAAAGCATGAACATACCAAAAGACACGGACATACATAAGTATTACATCAAACATCCTATTTAGAAGTTTGTCTGTGACATTCTCCCCTACTTATTCCTTCAACGTCCTCGTCGAAGCCTTTGCCGACACTACAACTCATCGCCTTTACTAAGTCTTCAATCTTCTGCTCCAACTGCAATGTGCCTCTTGGCTCCCGGTTGCTCTCCACTACTGTTTTTGAGTAGTTGAACCTTTGATCCACCATGCTGCTTAAACTCGCTAATGACTCTGACTCTAGTGTGGGGTTGGTTGAGTTGTGTTGATCCTTATTAGTTCCTACGGATCCTCCAGATGAAGGAAAAGACCATTCTTACTATGTGCCAGTCTCTCAAATGCCTCATGTTATTTAAACTGGGTGGATGCTTGTTGGAGCTTTAACGAGTATCGCCTCGCAAACTTCTGAAGTTTTGGGTCCTTCCTCCACAAAATTTGCTCATCAACTCTTCTTTCACTTAGTTATCACTTCCAAGTAGATTCGCATCACTTCCGCTTTCGATTGGCATTCTGTTGGGAAATGAAGCGGATAATCTACTCTCAGTTGCACTGATCACTATTGGTGAGGATTTGACAACTATTGTCTTCTAATATCTTCGAAGGGTCTTTGAACCTGTGTAGAGCTCCGCTATTAATTAGATAAGAGAATTGGGGTACTCAGTTTCGCCCATTCTCTTAAGAGTTGAGAAGGCAATGGTTACTTGACTTCGCCCGCCTCCTTAAGGGTTGTACTCCATGCATCGAGCTAGTTACTAGCCTTCGCCTGCTCTTTGCTCACACTTTTGAAGCACTTGAAGTGTTTACACTCCTTGCATTGAGTTAGCTACTGTGATTCACCTTCTCAATACCATCGAACTTCTGGAATGTAGGAAGTTTTCACTCCAACTTGGAGTAAGTCTCTAATAGTTTTGGTCGCCTCTAGGATTGTACCATCTTTTCCATCAACCCTATCGCCTACTCCACTGAGTAGCAAAGGTATAGCACCGCATACTGCCTGTTTTGTTCCTTAGTTGTGCACTCTTACGTGACCCGAAGTCCTTCACTTTCAGCTATCTTGATGAGAAGCTCGTTGACACCGGTCTTACAAAGTTCCTCGGCCTCTGCCCTTCAGCCTTGTCTCAGTACTTGGAGTTTGCCTCTGCATGCTCCACCTCCTCGGCCTCTTTCACAACCAAGCGCTCTCCCTCCATGAGAGCAAGGAATCAATGACTTTCATGGAAGTCTCACCTCTGCAGTACCATGGCGCTGCCATGCCCATGGCCCTACTATCCATCGCCTGGCATCTACCTCCCTTTTCTTCACGATTAGTAGATATGTCTCTGTGACACTCCTTCGAGTCCACCTTCATTCTAACTAATGCTTGATTTTGGGGAGCTAAGTCCATCTAGACTCATCGTCACTTCCTCGCTCTTTTTGACCCCTTGCTTTAACACCTCTGTATTCTCCAAGAAGCTCCCTTTGGTCGATGGAAAGATGTACTGCAACTCCTATGCATGGCCTCTGCCATCATGTTATAGGGTTTGAACCGATTCTGTTCTCCTTAGCATCCTTGGTAGCAACGTTCGCTTACTCGACCTTGTCCTCTGACTTGTTGGGCTCCCTTAAGCGAATATGGGCTCTGGAGTAGTCCAACTCTCCAGCTACTTCGATCATACCTCTACATGATCAAGTCCCTCTCATGAGACTCACTGATACTTGCATTCAAACTTTTCCCTTGGTGGAACACAGCCCCCATATGCTGATGACCAAGGCTTTCATCCGATACAAAATTCGATGCACGCACAGAAGACTCGCCTCTGTGGTACCATGGCCTTCACTCCTTAAATCCATAACCCTTCTTGCCATCATATTGTTCACCAAAGTGGAGATTCCCGTAGCTCCTGATCATACCTCCGTATGATAAAGTCCATCACGGGACTACACCCGTGCGTATCACATTGCCACGAACTATTCCACCACGATCCGCTGCACCATGTCGCCTCCTGGTAACATCTCCATTGCATTCTGATCCTTGTGGGATGAACTCGAATTGTGGTCCCTCCATGTGTGGTCTCTGCCAACACATCGCAGGGCCTCTTCCAACTTCGATTTTGTTCGCTCCTTTGGCAATCGACCTTCGTCCACCCGCTCTCGGGTCACACATAGACGAAGCATCGCTATAGGACAATCAATCGCCTAGTTGTTCCCGAAGTCCACCGACTTCGCTGAAATTGGTCCACTATTATCTGGATCTTGGGCCTCTGCCCCTACCAGCACAATCTCTGCTGCACACCGCTCCCTTCATGGCAACTTGAATGGTAGCAACACTATGGCATATTCTTCAAGAGTACCCGCCTCTGCGTCCTCTTGCCCCGTGCAAAGGCTTTCTGAACCCAACTTCGCCTCTGTAAGCTGAGTCGCCTCAGTTCCTCCATCAAATGTTTCTTCGAGATAAGGTACATGTGCCCAGAAGCTCCCTTCATCTTTGGCATCATGCAATATGAGTCTGCTCCATCAGCATGAAGGACCCATGGAATGACATAATCCTACTCTTGCCTCTGCAAGAGTTCATATCCTTGACCTTTGCCCAAGAAAAACTCTGTGCCTCCGCTCCATGTTCTATCTTCTTATGTCAACTTCCTTCATGCGGCTTGGGTACTTTGCCAAGTTACACCCAAGTTGCTCTGCCCCTTGTTTTTTTTTTTGGCATTGAGTTAATGGTGGCTCTCGTGCCCACCATTCCACGGGTCAGCCCTTTGTTGAGTCCGATCTCCATATCGACTCCAATTGTACCTTCATTTGTGTTGCATTGGATCACTCCCCCACTTGATCTCGCAATGCATTCCCCAATACATTATCTCAAGCAAGATCATGCGATGACTCCATGTCGCTCACTCAGTCCATTAAGCTTTGTAAAGTTGTTTTTGAGGTACTCCTCCTTAACATGTGCTGTCCATTGCACTTAGTTCTCCCTCTGAAGAGTCGAGACTTATCCCTCCTGGATATCCTATCCCGTTAGAGCAACTTCTCTCTTTGCTTCCTTCTCTTTGGAAGTTTTGGAGACCACTATCCCCTTGGACTACTCCGCCTTGCTGAACAAACTATGCATTGTTTTGTCTCCTGCAAATGCACTTGCTAGATTACGACTCCATGTCAATACAGCCTTCACTGCACCCCTCAAGGTCTAGCAACATGCTAAACTTGCTACACACTTCAGCCTCCTACGGACGTATCCTTCAAATATTGAAGAGAAAGTTTCAATGCTTCATGGTACTGAGTTTCGATCGTCGTGGGATAGCCACGAACACTCCATCGTTCGTATACAAGCCTTTGTATGAGTACCGAATTCTTTGAGTTAGCAATTCCCCTCACCTTTGTGAGCTTTGCATAACTCTTTTGGTCGTTGAACAACCCATTCCACCTTATATGGTCTTATCCTTTACCAAGCGCCTTGCTTGCCTTGAGCACCATCAAGTATAGTTGCCAATGTTGAGCCGTAGCTCAAACTCAGCCATCCTAACCTTTGTGCACTACGTATTCTTCCTAGCTTGCTTGTCCTCATAGTGCCTCTTGTGCGAAGAGGTTGGGCATTCCTTTGAATGCCAATCTCAGATGCTCACTCCTCTGAGCGACTCCTTTTCCCTACACCTCCATGCCCGTTTTCCCTAAAACGGTTGTGTGCTGGCTGCCCTCAACGTAGTCCCGCTAGGTCCCTCACGTTTGCATGCCAAGTATTTTTATGAGTGCTTGTCCCGCTCTGATACCACCTGTCATGGACTTAGCTGGTTTTGCCTAAGTCGTACGGCACCCTTGCGTGTCCGTCCGCTAAGGTCAGCCTCCCCGAAACCTCCCATGGTCCCTTAGGACCTACAAAAAAGAAGACGGGTTAGAGAAAACGCCTCACTCGGGATCCACAAGCAATCATATCCATAAACACTTCTTAGCCAATGCAAATTACAAATAGACTTTACAAGCTTTGAACGATTGTACAATAAAGGGGTAAAATGGTCTACTACAGATCAAATTTCTCTCATAAGTGTCCATATGACATAACCTTTATTTACAAGCCTAAAACGGCTATCAAACCTAACTAAAATGGGACTATTAAGCCTTCGGCCATCCCTCTACATTCTGTATAAAGCATGAACATACCAAAAGACATAGACATACATAAATATTACACCAAACATCCTATTTAGAAGTTTGTCCGTGACAATTTGTCGGAAGTTTTGCCAGAACCAACCGAGAAGTCCAGGAGCTTACCAAAGAAGCTCATCGGAACTTGCCAAGAAAATCATCGTAAAGTCCAGGAGCTTGCCAGTAGTCCACTAGAGTATTGCCGAGAGTTCGTCGGATGTTCGCTAAAAGTACGCCGGAAGCTCGTTGGAAGAGCAACTGATGCACCAGAACAAGAAGTGCTACAATCATGCCTTAAATGTCATAGTTAGAGCGTAAATTAAGTTAGGATTGAGAGGTAATCCCACTAATTTAATTAGGGGCCAACTGGGCCCTTAACAGGGCTGAATTGGGTCGAATTGAGCACCCAATTCAGACCCTAAATTCCTAATCGGCGGTGGCACTGCTTGGAAAGCAGTGCCACAGGATTTCTAGGCAGTGGTACCATCGGCAGTTATTGCTACCAACGGTGGTACCACCCCTATACCACCCCTAGTCAGGCGGTGGTACCACCCCTAGTCAGGCGGTGGTACCACCCCTAGTCAGGCGGTGGTACCACCCCTAGTCAGGCGGTGGTACCACCCCTAGTCAGGCGGTGGTACCACCCCTAGTCAGGCGGTGGTACCACCCCTAGTCAGGCGGTGGTACCACCCCTAGTCAGGCGGTGGTACCACCCCTAGTCAGGCGGTGGTACCACCCCTAGTCAGGCGGTGGTACCACCCCTAGTCAGGCGGTGGTACCACCCCTAGTCAGGCGGTGGTACCACCCCTAGTCAGGCGGTGGTACCACCCCTAGTCAGGCGGTGGTACCACCCCTAGTCAGGCGGTGGTACCACCCCTAGTCAGGCGGTGGTACCACCCCTAGTCAGGCGGTGGTACCACCCCTAGTCAGGCGGTGGTACCACCCCTAGTCAGGCGGTGGTACCACCCCTAGTCAGGCGGTGGTACCACCCCTAGTCAGGCGGTGGTACCACCCCTAGTCAGGCGGTGGTACCACCCCTAGTCAGGCGGTGGTACCACCCCTAGTCAGGCGGTGGTACCACCCCTAGTCAGGCGGTGGTACCACCCCTAGTCAGGCGGTGGTACCACCCCTAGTCAGGCGGTGGTACCACCCCTAGTCAGGCGGTGGTACCACCCCTAGTCAGGCGGTGGTACCACCCCTAGTCAGGCGGTGGTACCACCCCTAGTCAGGCGGTGGTACCACCCCTAGTCAGGCGGTGGTACCACCCCTAGTCAGGCGGTGGTACCACCCCTAGTCAGGCGGTGGTACCACCCCTAGTCAGGCGGTGGTACCACCCCTAGTCAGGCGGTGGTACCACCCCTAGTCAGGCGGTGGTACCACCCCTAGTCAGGCGGTGGTACCACCCCTAGTCAGGCGGTGGTACCACCCCTAGTCAGGCGGTGGTACCACCCCTAGTCAGGCGGTGGTACCACCCCTAGTCAGGCGGTGGTACCACCCCTAGTCAGGCGGTGGTACCACCCCTACCCTAGTCAGGCGGTGGTACCACCCAGTGTCAGGTGTCAGGCGGTAGTACCGCCCAGTAATGGCGGTGGTATCGCCAGTACCCCGGAAATCTGGGATGAGACACTTTTTTGCTCCAATTTTGAAGCCATTGGGGCCTATAAAAACCCCACCCTTTTCTGCATGAAAGGGCACGAAACCTATTGGCATAATCTTGAGTTCTTGAGACTTAAAGTGTTGTAAAAGTAAAGAGTTCTCCTCCTTCATCTCTTAGCCTTGTAACCATCCAAGAAAGAGGAGTGAGACTTATAAGGGTTGTCTCCTAAACCCGGCAAAAGGAGAAAAGCTATAAAAGGTGGGTAGCCTTCGCCTATTGAAGGAAGGCTTTTAGTGGACGTCGGTGACCTCATCGGAGAAGGAATTCGAAAGTGGATGTAGGTCACATTGATTGAACCACTCTAGCAAATTGCCTCTCCTCCTTACTGTGCTTTAACTACGTCTACATATGCTTTCACGTAAACACCTTCCAAGATCATCTTTAATCATATGAAGACTTTACGAAACCGACGCTTTTTATTTGTGCAATTTACATTACTACAAATCACTTTAGTTTTCTCTTGCACTTTCACGAAAGCTTTCAAGTTCAAATTCTAATTCTTTCCGAAACAGGTTGAATTGAAACCATTCTCATCGGAATTGGTTTTAATCGAAACAATTTTTTTTTGAAATAGCGAAAGTTTTTCGCTGCACTAATTCACCCCCCCCCCTCTTAGTGTCTCTCTTGATCCTAATAAAAATCACTTTCATAGTTCAAGAGATTCAAATAATAATAATATACATGGATTGAAAAACTTGATAAGTTTTAGAAATAAAGACATTTTCAAAAGAGATGTATTCCCATTTTTATGTGTTTCAATTTATATGATTTATTTCATATAAGCATATCTTTGTCTTTTATGCCAAATAAAAATATACATCAACTTTTAAAAACAAAAAAACAAGCTTCATCACAAAAATCATCAAGATAAATATTTAAGCATTCATAGAATTTTTTTTATTTGGTATACAAGCATTATATTCAAATTTGTCTACTACTTAATGAGTTATGTCTACTAACATAGCATTTTCAAATAAAAGATTTGATTTGTTAACAATTGTTTTAGTTCCAATGATCTTTCATTTATTATTGTTTGTTGTAGTAATATATTTTCTTTTTTTAGTGAATCTAACTCATTTCATTTAGTATAAGGAGTTAATATGTAATTGTCAAGCTCATTTTTAATTTTTTGAAATCACTAGAAAGAGAAGCATGATTTTTTTTGTCCTTTTTATTTCTTACGAACTAATTTAAAAATAACTTATGAAATGCATCAAGTAATTTCATAGTACAGTAAAGGAGTTTTGGTTGAGTCATTTACAACCTCATCTTCGGATGCACTTAATTCATCCCATGTCGCCTTGAGTGTTTTCTTCTTCTTTTGTAGCTTCTTCTTCACTTGCGGACATTCATTTTGTTAAGTGCCCCAACCGATTGTATTCATAGTAAGTTATTTTATCCTTTTTAAGTTTATTTTTATTCTTTAATTCTTGTTTTATGAACTTTTTAAATTTTATTGTTAGGAGTTCAAGATCATCATCATCATAATCATCATCATCATCATCATCATCACTTGAGTTTTCTCTCAGGTGGTCTTCTAATGTTCGAAGTGTTAAATCCTTCTTATTTTTTGGAAGGTTGTTCTTATGTTTATCATGTTTAATACAAGTCATTTCATAGGTCATTAAAGACCCGATAAATTCTTCAAGAAAGAAATTATTCAAGTCCTTTATCTCATGTATTGTTGTCACTTTTAAATCCCAACTTTTTGGAAGGGATCTTAGTATTTTATTAATAAGTTTAAAATTAGAAAAATATTTATTAAAACTTTTTAAACTATTGATGACATATGTAAAACGGGTGTATATGTCAACAATAGTTTTGCTTGGCTTCATACGAAACAATTCAAAATCATACATCAAAAGATTAATTTTAGAATCTTTAACTCTACTTGTGTCTTCATGTGTAATTTCAAGAGTGTGCCAAATCTCATGTGCAGTTTCACAAATAAAAATCTAATTAAATTCGTTTTTGTTTAAGGCACAAAACAAAGCATTCATCACCTTAGCATTCAAAGAAAAAGTCTTCTTCTCTAAATTATTCCATTCGTTCATTGGTTTGGAAGAACTTTCAAAACTATTTTTAATGATATTTTATAAATCAAAATTCATAGAAAGAAAGACCATCTTGAAAGCCGGAAAAAGCCCTCTCTTTTAGGTGTCAAACCAAATAGAGAGAAACTTGCTCTAATACCAATTGTTAGGATCATGAATGATACTAAGAGGGAGGGGTGAATTAGTGCTTTCGTAAAACTTCCAACAATTCAAAATTTTCATTCGATAAATCCCGTATCAGAAATGCATTTAATGTAAAAAGGGTGTAAAGTAGATTGTGTAGCCAAATCAGTAAGCAATATAAAGAGAAAATATAATAGAAATGGCAAAAAAGAGATCACACCGGATTTATAGTGGTTCGGTTGTCGTGACCTATGTCCAATCCTGATTCCTCTTCTGTTGAGGCCACCAACATTCACTAACAGTTTTCCTTCAATGGGCAATGACTAACTATTCTCTTACAACCCTTTTCTCCTTTTCATAGATTTAGGAGATAACCTTTACAACCACTCAACCCTCTCTTAAACATAAATTAGCAGGGATAAGTGGGGTATTTATAGGCCCCGGATGGCTTCAAAAGGTAGAGGCAAAATTCAAATCCCTGAGATTTCGGGGTACTAGCGGTACCACTGCCAGTATTGGGCGATACCACCACCTGCTAGTCTGACACTGAGCGGTACCACTACCTGACATAGTCTTGAAGACTGTGTCTGAGTGGCACCACCGCCTAGTCTAGGTAGTACCATCGCTAGACCCTACTATAGGACACTGAATTGACCAAATAATAGGTTTAATTCAGCCCTGATTCAAGCCCAATTGGCCTCTAATTGTGTTGGTATTGTTTTACCCCAATACCAACTCAATTAGATGCTGGTCATAAGTGCCTTACAAGCCAATCATATGAGTGATGGCACATGTGATATGACACACACTCTTTTTGCTTATTATATATTAGTATTTTATCACTTTATATTACCTATTGCATGAATATATTGTGATGTCCATGAATATGTGCAACGAGAATCAAATCGTCATGAGATCACGATAATGAGACCGATTCACTTTTAAACATAGATCCTAAATAATCCCGATCATAAGTTACTCGAGAGGGACATCGAGATAACCGGATAAACTGGTGTGTTGTATACCCATCCATATATTGGATGCAGTTGGTCTTATAGCTGCTCATGTGGGGATATTAGGGATACAATACATGTGCTCATTGGAGAATGAGTTCACTGATTGATCTGCTCACGGAATGCTTGATGGTTGATGATGCCTTATTGTCAGAGTATGATTCTATCATCCCTGTGGTGTATATGGTCCTTAGACTTGAGACACTAAGGATGTTCTGTATGAATACTCCACTCTTTGATATTTAATTTATAGGTCTGGAGGTTCCAGATCTAGCACAACCGGTCATTGAGAGTGGTAGCCAATCTTACGAAGGCTATTGAGTGTCAATAGAGGATCATCCACTCTTGATGTCATGAGAAGAATATCTTATATGTTCTTGCTTAGACAAATCTATAGCTAGGGTCATTCAGATTGAGAGAGAAAGAGTTCTTCGGGAGACTCCGATTAGAGCGAGACTTGAGTAGAAACTATATGGGCCTGACAGTACCATGCCCGATATATGGTCTCTGAGGTATTAGATGGATGAGGGACTATAGATACATGATAACTAAGGACAGATAGGTCCAAAGAATTGGATTCCCCTGTATTGTCTGGGGACTACGGCGTAGTGGCTTAGTACGTCCGTAGTTGATGAATTGAGTAAATTGTTATGAGATAATAATTCACTAAGCCAGAAGGAGTTTTGATAGGTATGACTCATGGCCAGCTCGATATTAGGCCTAGAGGGTCACACACATATGGTAGGCATTGCGACGAGTAGAGGTTCGGATATGAGATATCCGTCGAACCCCTATCTTATTGGATATCCAATAAGTTCTTGAATTATTGGATCATATGGATGAGATCCAATAAAACCCAATAAGAGATTATTGGATAGAGATCCACTAATCTAAGAGGCTTGGGTAGTTGGATAAAGATTCAATATTAAATAGGGCAGGATCCATTAGGGTTAAGTTGATAGAGGGGTCTCTATAAATAGGAGAGAACCAAACACCCATAGGCCAGAGGTTTTCTTGGTTGCCACCTCCTATTCTCCTCTCTCCTTCTCCTCCTTCGATAGTAGGTCTAGATATTTGAGGGGTGTTGTCACAGCCTTGCTGTATGGATTACTACTAGAGAGGAGGATGTTTGACCTTTTTCATCATCTCCTACAGATCTATAGGGATTCAGGGATATATGATATCTCTAAGTAGCACAACTATCTCATGTATTGTTTTTAATTTTACGGATTTTGCATACCAATCTTCATATGACAACGAACACATCTTTAGAAAATTTGGAGATTTTATTTTCTATTCTTTTGTTTTGCATATGATATCGCCTCTAGATTTCCCAACATTAGACCTGTTAGGATCAAGGTCGGCACTAAGAGGGGGGGTGAATTAGTGCAGCGATAAAATCACGTCAGTTTAAAAAACTTTCGTACGATAAAAATTGTTTTCGACGTAAAACCGATTTCGGAAACTTAACTTTGAAACACGTTCATAAATGGATAGAAGGCAGTAAGCTATTGAAGAGGTTTGCAGTAAAAATAAAAGTAAGAATAAATACAAACTAGAGAAGACGACAATTTATAGTGGTTCGGTCAATCGTGACCTACATCCACTCCTACGATTCCTCTTCCGTTGAGGCCACCGGCATCCATTAGAGGTCTTCCTTCAATAGGCAAAGACCAACTCCTTTTTACACCCCTCTTCTCCTTTTACCAGGTTTAGGAGATAACCCTTACAAGCACTTACTCTACTCTTAAGCTATTCTAACACTTAGACTCAAGGAGGAGGATTCTAAAGAGATTACAGTAGAGTTTTCTCACTTTTGAATGCTCTGTGCTTGTATACTTTAACCAGGGATGGGAGGGGTATTTATAGGCTTCAAGTTGATTCAAACTTGAAGCCTAAATCTTTCCCATCCCGGGTTCCCCAAGCACGGGCGGTACCACCGACTTCGCTGGGTGGTACCACCGCTTAGTGTTAGTTTGACTAATATTGTCTTGGGCGGTACCACCACCCAGGTTTGGCGGTACCACCGCCCGGGGGGCTATGCTGGGCGGTACCACTGCCCAGACTAGCGGTACCACCACCTGGCACCCTGCTAGGGGCGGTACAACTGCCTAGACTGGAGGTACCACCGCTTGACATAGTCTCGAAGACTGTGTTACGACGGTGAGACTTCTTTAGGCATTGTTTGGGCCTCTTATTGGGCCCAAAATAGTTCTTACATGGGCCTAGCTGGCCCCTAATTGAGTTGGCCCAAATCCAATCCCAATTACGTGCTAACTACGATTCCTAAGACATATTCTAAGCTAAACAAATCCCTATGTCAATTCTTCCGGCGAGCTTCCGGCGAGGCGATCTTCCGGCAAACCTTCGACGAACTCTCGACAATGTTCCGGTAGACTCTCGGCAAACTCCTAGACTTCACGATGATCTTCTTGGCGAGTTCCATCGTGCTTCTCTAGCAAGCTCCGCGACTTCTCGGCTGGTTCTCGCAGAACTTCCGACGAACGTCCGGACTTCTGACGAACTCTCGAACTCCCAATGTGATCGCATCCTTGACTCCCGACTTCATTTTGCTCCATGCCTTACCATCGTAGTTAATCCTGCACATGTAAAACATACTTCGATCTAGATAATTAATACTAAGCATTAATCAAGTTTCCGGCATATCATTAGTCTCTCGACGCTTCGTCTGCGACGCTTCGTCTGATTCTTCGGCACATCGTCTTCTCTTATAGCCTATTGCCCAATCGGCTAATTGACTCCGCAACTCCGATATCTTTGGCGCAATACCCACTCTTCTTGGCCCGATGCCCGAATCCATGGCCCGAAGCCTTCTGTCGATACGTCGACTGATCCACTGGCCCGACATCCAATCTTCTGACATGTTTTCTCCGACACAACATGATTTTTCCTGCTTTAACTGTCTCATCCTGATTGAAGTATCCTGCATCACTCAAAATGCAGATTAAATCATAAACACATATCAACTGGTTTCATCATCAAAATACGAGATTCAACAAGACCTAAACTAACTCGATCTAGACAAATTATTATAAAGCAAAAATCATATGTTGTTCTACATGTCATTGGTTCTTTCGACGCTTCGTCCGATCCTTCGGTGTATTACCTAATCGACATGTTGACTCCCACAACTTTCGATCTCCTTAGCGCAATATCTGATCCTTTAGCCTGTTGCCCGAACTCACGGCACAAAGTCCATCTGTCGGCACGTCAATCGATCCTCTGACTTGACGTATAATCTCTTGACCTTGTCTACTCTAGCCTAATGTTTGATTCCTCTTACTTCAATCCATTTACCTCTCCTTGATCGAAGCTAGTCCTAAGTCACTCAAAACACAGATTAGATCGTAAACTCATCAATTGATTTCATCATCAAAATTCAAGATTCAATAAGTGAAATAGAAGCTTAGAAAAGTTTCAGGTACATTCATGATTTATCTCCATTTGTTAAACTCTTATGATAACATATAAGTATTAAATACCAATAGTGTTTATCATATTTTCAATTCGTTGTAGGTTCTAGTATGACCTAGGAGATTGGCGAGAGGCGAGATGAACCTCAAGATAAGCAATGAAGTTAAAGTTGGTGAAGTAGCTATTGGCAAGGTCATCATACATCTATCTAGTGGAGCTATTAGTGCATTGGATGCATGCTATCTTATTCTTTCTATTATCAAAAATATTATTTTCATTTCATGTTTGACAGTTAGTCAATATAAATTAATTTTTAAGAACAATGGTTATTCAATATTATTAAATGATGAGATCATTACGAGAGGAACATTGCTTAATGGTTTATTTATGCTAGACATTACTCTACATATTATGAATGTAAGTGTGTCTAAGAGGAAATGAAATGAGGTGAACAATGCATACCTATGGCATTGTAAGCTAGGTCACATCCATAAGGGAAATATTTAAAAGTTGTTAAAGGATAGATATCTAGATCCATTCAACTACGAGTCATATATAACTTGCAAGCCTTGCCTTCGTAGAAAACGAACTAATCCTTTTAGTGGAATTGGATAGAGAGCTATTGAGTTGTTAGAACTCATACATAGTGATATATATGGACCCATGTCAACTCATGCCATAAGTGGTTACTCATACATTATTACTTTTATTGATAATTTCTTGAGGTATTGACATGTGTACTTGATGAAGTATAAGTCCGAGGCCTTTGAGAAATTCAAAGAGTATAAGAATAAAGTGGAGAACCAGACTGTAAAAAGTATCAAGACTCTTCAATTAGATCGAGGAGGTGAGTACTTGAATACAGAATTCACCCAGTTCCTCAAAGACTATGAGATTCTATTATAATTGACACCTCCTTATACTCCTTAGCTTAATGGTATATCTGAAAGGAGGTATCGTACATTATTAGATATGGTTGGATCCATGATGAGCTTCACCGACATACCCATCTCATTCTACGTATACGCCCTAGAGACCGTAGCTTATATTCTGAACAGAGTTCCAACTAAGTCGATAGTGTCTACACCTATTAAGATATAAAAAGAGAAGAAGCTCGATTTCAAGGTTGTTAAGATTTGGGGTTGCCTTGCCTACATGAAAAGACATAACCCCGATAAGTTGGAATCGAGGACGGGGCGGTGCAAGTTCGTGGGATACCTTAAGGAAACTTATATGTATTATTTCTATTATCTCGAGGGCCAAACAGTCTTTGTAGATAAGAGAATGGTATTCCTTGAGAAGGAACACATTCTTGGTGAAGACAGTTGAAGCATGATAGAGTTGAGCAAGGTTGGAGAACATAACTCAAGTACCACTGCACAACCTGAGTCTATTCAGGTACCTATAATGCAAATATCAATTTTACGTAAGTTTAGTAGAGTACCCATCCTCCTGAGAGATATATAGGATATATTAAAGGAGAGGATATTGATCCTCAGACCTACGAGGATGCTATTACGAGTATAGACTCCGGAAAGTGACAAAAAGCCATGAATTATGAGATAGATCTAGGGATTTAGATTTATAGAGATAGATCCAAGAGGATGCTTGGCTTGTCCCAATCTAGGTACATATACACTATTGTCAAAAAGTTTAGCATGAAAAATTCCAAGAGAGGTCTCATATCGATGAGACATAGAATATCGCTTTTAAGGAGTATATCCCTAAAGACTCCTAAAGAAAGGGTAAACATGGATAAGATATACTATGCCTTAATGAGAGGGTCTATCATGTATATCATGTTATATACTAAGCTTAATATAGCACATGCTCCAAGTGTCACAAGCAGGTATCAAGCAGATCTAGGCTTGGAGTACTAGAAAGCTATAAAGTGTATCCTTAAGTACTTGCGAAGGACTATGAATCTTTTACTAGTATATGGAGATAGTAACCTTAGGGTTGAAGGCTATACAGACTCGAGTTTCTAGTCTGATGTCGATGATAGCAAGTCAAATTCGGGGTATGTGTACACCTTGAGTGGATGAGTAGTATGCTGGAAGAGTTTCAAGCAAGATACTATTACCGACTTGACTATAGAAATGAAGTACATTATTAAAACAGAGGCAACAAAGAAGGGAGTCTAGATGAAAAAGTTCATTATAGATCTAGGAGTTGTGGCAGGGTAGCAAGAAGCTGATTCCCTTATATTACGACAACAACGGGGCGATTACTCAAATGAGGGAACTCGGGTTTCATCGGAAGTATTCTCAGAAGGTTCCAGTTTATTAGATACATCATGGCCCGAGGAAATATAGTAGTGGAAGGAGTTTTATCTGAAGATAATATTGCAGATCTATTGATAAAGTCGTTATCTCATATTGTCTTTAAGTATTATAGGGGTTTGATCAGGATCGGACACATAGGTGATTGGCTTTAGGACAAGTGGAGATTGCTGGTCATAGGTGCCTTGCAAGCCAATCACATGAGTGATGACACGTGTGATATAATATACATTCTTTCTACTAATTATATTATTTGGTATTTTATCACTTTATATTGTTTATTGCATGAATACATTGTGATGTCCATGGATCTATGCAATGTGAATCAAATAGTAATGACATCACGATAGTGAGTCCGATTCGTCTTTAAACACAGATCCTAAATAATTTTGGTTATAGGTTGCTCGAGAGGAACATCGAAATAACTGGACAGACTGGTGTACTGTATACCTGTACGTATGATTGAGGTTACTGGTCTCATAGTTGCTTGTGTGGGGACATTAGAGATACATTAGATGGTTGATGATGCCTTACTGTTAGATAATGATTCTATAGTCCCAATGGTATATCTAGTCCTTAGACTTGAGACACCAAAGATGTCCTATATGAGTACTCCACTCTTTGATACCGGATTTATAGTTTTGGAGGTTTCGGATCTAGTACAACCAGTCATCGGGAGTAGTAGCCAACCTTATTAGGGCTATTAAGTGTCGATAGAGGATCATTCGCTCTTGGTGTCATGAGAGAAATATCCCATGTATTCTTCCTTAGACAAATCCCTAGCCAGGATCATTCGGATTGAAAGAGAAAGAGTTCTCTAAGAGAATAAGATTAGAGTGAGACTTGAGTAGAAATTGTATGGGCTTGATAGTACCATGCTCGATATACAATCTATAGGATATTAGATGGATGAGGGACTATAGGTAGATGGTAACTGAGGATAGACATATTAGGATCTAGTCAGCACTAAGAGGGGGGGGGGTGGTGAATTAGTGTAGCGGATAAATCACGTTGATTCGAAAAATCTTTATTTTGATAAAATCAATATCAGAAATGTATTTAACTTGAAAGCATTCATAAGAGTGTAATGAGAAAAAAAAGCAAGTAAGGCAGTTTGTAGTGAAGGCAAATAGCAAGAATGAAAATGCAAACCAAGTTTTATAGTGGTTCGGTCGTCGTGACCTACATCCACTTCCGATTCCTCCTACGTCAAGGCCACCGGCTTCCACTATCAATCTTTTTTTAATGGACAAAGATCAACTACCTTTATAACTCAATTCTCCTTTTGACAGATTCAGGAGAGAACCTTTACAACCCCCTTCACTCCTCTCTTAAATAAGACTTAACACTTAGAGCTTGAGAAGAGTTCTCACAAGATTACAATAGCGTTTTTGTTTCTTTTTTGCTCTCAATTCTTGTGTATGTTAACCAGGGATGAGAGGGGTATTTATAGGCTCCAAATGAATTCAAACTTGGAGCCAAAACTTGTCTCATCCCTAGTTTTTGGGGGTACCGGTGGTACCACTGCCTACAGCATTAACACTATATGGTATCATCACCTAGAAGACTGTGTTTGGGTGGTACCACCACCCAAACTGGTGGGACCACCGTCTGACACTGGGCGGTACCACCACCTAACACAATCTCGGAGATTGTGCCTCGTAGATTGGGCCACTGACGGTGCCACCTGTTGGGTCACTATTTGGGCCTTTTAGTTGACTTAACACAGCCCAAACTTGGGCTCAATTGGCCCCTAATTGAGTTGACCCAATTCCAACCCAATTATGTGCTAATTACAAATTTTAAGGCATACACTAAGCTAAATAAGTCCCGTAAGTCTAGGTTTTTTTCAGCAAACTTTTGACGATCTCTCGGCAAGCTCTTGGACTTCACGATGATCTTCTTGGCGAGTTCTAACGAGCTTCTTTGGCAAGCTTCTGGACTTCTTAATCAATTCCTGCAGAACTTCCGATGAACGTCCGGACCTCTAATGAACTCTCGAACTCCCAACAAAATCTTATTCTTGACTCTAGGACTTTATTTTGCTTTATGCCTTGATCGCTATCATAGTTAATCATGCACACTTAAAACCTACTTTTATCTAGATAGTTATTACAAATCTAATCAAATGTTGTTTGGTATATCATTGGTTCATCAACACCTCATCCGATTCTTCGATGCATCGTCCTCTCTTGTGGCCTATTGCCCAATCGGCTAGTTGACCTCTGTAACTCCAATTTCCTTGGCACAATTTTCGTTCTTCTTGGCCCAATGCCTGATCCCATAGCTCGAGGCCTTCTGTCGATACATCAACCGATCCTCTAGCTCGACATCCAATCTTCTAACATGTTCCACTCCGACCCAACATGACTCTTCCTGTTAGGAACAAGTTGGCACTAAGAGGGGGGGGGGGGTGAATTAGTGCAGCGGTAAAAAACGTTGACATCGGAAAACATTTGTTGAAAACCGATCGGAAAGATGTTAACTTAAAAACACTTACATAAATGTGTATTGAGGAAGTAGAGTAGTGAGCAAGTAAAATAATTTGCAACAAAGGTAAATAGTAAAGTAAAAGGTAGCAAACCGATTTTATAGTAGTTCGGTCGTCGTGACCTACATCTACTCCTGATTCCTCTTCTATCGAGGCCACCAGCATCTACTAATGGTCTTCCTTCAATAGGTGAAGACCAATCTCCTTCTTACAACTCTATTCTCCTTTTGCAGGCTTAGGAGAGAACCTTTACACCCCCACTTACTCATCTCTTAAATCACACTAACACTTAGAGCTTGTGAGAGGAGTTCTTACAAGATTACAATAGCATTTTTCCACTTTTTTACTCTCAATTCTTGTGTTTGTTTACCAGGGATGAGAGAGGTAGTTCTAAGCCTCAAGTGGATTCAAACTTGGAGCCTAAAAGTGTCTCATCCCCGGTTTTCCGGGTATTGACGATACCATCGCCTGCAATACTGACACTAGGCGGTACCATTGCCTGACACCCTACCACTTAGCGGCACCATAGCCCAAACTAGCGGTACCAATGCCTGACAATCTCTCGGAGACTGTGTTTGAGCGATACCACCGTCCCGACTAGCGCTACCACTGTTTGACCTCGTTATTGTGATTGGGCCACTGACGGTGCACATGTTGGGTCACTTATTTGTGCCTTGTTAGTTGACCTTAACACAGCCAAAACTTGGGCCAATGGCCCCGATTGATTCGAACCAATTTTCCAACCCAATTTGGCGCCATTACAAATTTTAATGCATTACACTAAGATAAATAAAGTCCCGTAAGTCTAGGTTTTTTCTAGCAAACTTTTGACGATCTCTCGGCACAGCTCTATTGGACTCCACGATGATCTTCTGGCGAGTTTACACGTAGCTTCTTTGGCACGCTGTGAGACTTCTTAATTAATATTCCTGAAGATACTTCCGTTATGAACGTTCGGACCTCTAATGAACTCTCGAACTCCCAACAAAATCTTTTAGTCTGACTCTAGGACTTTTATTTTGCTTTATGCCTTGATCGCTATCATAGTTAATCCTGCACACTTTAAAACCTACTTTTATCTAGATATGTATACAAATCTAATCAAATGTTGTTTGGTATATCATTGGTTCATCAACACCTCATCCGATTCTTCGATGCATCGTCCTCTCTTGTGGCCTATTGCCCAATCGGCTAGTTGACCTCTGTAACTCCAATTTCCTTGGCACAATTTTCGTTCTTCTTGGCCCAATGCCTGATCCCATAGCTCGAGGCCTTCTGTCGATACATCAACCGATCCTCTAGCTCGACATCCAATCTTCTAACATGTTCCACTCCGACCCAACATGACTCTTCCTGTTAGGAACAAGTTGGCACTAAGAGGGGGGGGGGGGTGAATTAGTGCAGCGGTAAAAAACGTTGACATCGGAAAACATTTGTTGAAAACCGATCGGAAAGATGTTAACTTAAAAACACTTACATAAATGTGTATGAGGAAGTAGAGTAGTGAGCAAGTAAAATAATTTGCAACAAAGGTAAATAGTAAAGTAAAAGGTAGCAAACCGATTTTATAGTAGTTCGGTCGTCGTGACCTACATCTACTCCTGATTCCTCTTCTATCGAGGCCACCAGCATCTACTAATGGTCTTCCTTCAATAGGTGAAGACCAATCTCCTTCTTACAACTCTATTCTCCTTTTGCAGGCTTAGGAGAGAACCTTTACACCCCCACTTACTCATCTCTTAAATCACACTAACACTTAGAGCTTGTGAGAGGAGTTCTTACAAGATTACAATAGCATTTTTCCACTTTTTTACTCTCAATTCTTGTGTTTGTTTACCAGGGATGAGAGAGGTAGTTCTAAGCCTCAAGTGGATTCAAACTTGGAGCCTAAAAGTGTCTCATCCCCGGTTTTCCGGGTATTGACGATACCATCGCCTGCAATACTGACACTAGGCGGTACCATTGCCTGACACCCTACCACTTAGCGGCACCATAGCCCAAACTAGCGGTACCAATGCCTGACAATCTCTCGGAGACTGTGTTTGAGCGATACCACCGTCCCGACTAGCGCTACCACTGTTTGACATAGTCTTAGAGACTGTGCCATGACGGTGCCATCTGTTAGGTCATTGTTTGGGCCTTTCACTTGGCCCAACACATTCCAAACTTGGGTCCAATTGACTCCTAATTGAGTTGGCCCAATTCCAACCCAATTATGTGCTAACTATGAATTTTAAGACATAAGCTAAGCTAAATAAGTTCGGTAAATCTAGGTTTCTTCCAGCGATCTTTCGGCGAACTTCTGACGATCTCTCGGTAATGTTCCAGCAGAGTTCTGACAAGCTCTTGGACTTCACAACGATCTTCTTAGCGAGTTCCAATAAGCTTCTTTAGCAAGCTCTTGGACTTCTTGGTTAATTTCGGTAGAACTTCCGACAAACGTCCAAACTTCCGATGAACTCTCGAACTCCTAATGAAACCTCATACTTAACTTCGGGATTTCATTTTGCTTTATGCCTTGATCACTATCATAGTTAATCCTGCACACTTAAAACCTACTTTGATCTAGATAATTATTACAAAGCAAATCAAATGTTGTCTGGCCTGTTATTGGTTCATCGATGCTTCATTTGAATATTCGGTGCATCGTCCTCTCTTGCAGCCTATTGCCCAATTGGTCAGTTGACCTCCGCAACTCTGATTCCTTAGCACAATTTCAACTCTTCTTGGCCTAATGCCCGAACCCATGGCCTGAAGCCTTCTGCCGATACGTCGACCGATCCTTCGGCTTGACATCCAATCTTCTGACATGTTTCTCTTCGGTCCAACATGATTCTTCCTGCTTTAATTGTCTTACCCTAATCAAAGCTTCCTGCATCACTCAAAACACAGATCAAATTATAAACATTATCATTTGGTTTTTATCATCAAAATCTGAGATTCAACACTTCCTGCTTTTAATTGTCTCTCCTTGATTGAAGCTTCCTGCGTCACTCAAAGCGCAGATCAGATAAACACTATCAATTGGTTTCATCATCAAAATTTGAGATTCAATAATCTCCCCCTTTTTGATGATGACAACCAATTAATGACGGAGTTAACCTTAACTCCTCTTATCAATATGCAATATTAATAGAACCTTGAATTCAAGTTGAATTCAAGTCAAAGCAATCATGATTCACATCATATGTAATATATCATATACATCATCATAATAAAATCATGAGTATTGCATGCATCATATGCATGATCATTATCATAAGTATCATCATGGTATCAAAATATCAAAGTATATTACATCATACCATGTATGATTCTCATATTATCATATCTTCTCCCCCTTTGTCATCAACAAAAAGGAGAAATGCAACTATCAAGTTTTAGAGATATGTAATTTCAAATCAATGCATTATAAACATAATCTCAAGTTTTATCATCATACGAGCTCCTGAACATCACAATGATCTTCTTGACGAGTTTCGACAAGCTTCTAACGAATTCTCGAACGCCTAACGAAGTCTCGTTCTTGACTCTAGGACTTCATTTTGCTTTATACCTTGATCGCTATCGTAGTTAATCCTACACACTTAAAGCCTACTTCGATCTTGATAATTATTACAAATCTACTCCAATTCTGAAGCTATTGGGGCCTATAAATACCCCACCCTTTTCTGCATGAAAGGGCATGAAAGTGTGAACAAAATATTAAAGTCTTGGGGTGTGAAAGTGTTGTAAAAGTACAAAGAGATCTTCTCCTCCCTTTCTAGTATTGTAATCATTCAAGAGAGGTGTGAGGCTTGTAAAGGTTATCTCTTAAACCCGTGACAAGGAGAAAGCGTTGTAAAGAGGTTGTTGTCTTCACCTATTAAAGGAAGACCATTAGTGGATGCCGATTACCTCGACAGAGGATGAATCAGAAGTGGATGTAGGTCATAATGACCGAACCACTATAAATTCTGGTATCCTCATTTCCATTTTGCTTTTCATTACTGTCACTACTTTCTACGCTAATTGCTAGCTCATTTACTCTAAAGTCAAGCACTTTCTGAGATTAGTCTTCAACGAATGAATATTTTACAAAATTAATGATTTTTTCTGCTGTACTAATTCAAACCCCCCCCTCTTAGTGTCGCTCTTGATTCTAACAATTGGTATCAAAGCAAGGTCACTCTTAGTTTAGTTTGAAACCTAAGAGATGATAACTGAGAGGGTTGACTCAATTACACGTCCACCCATGTCCAATGGGACGAATTACACCTATTGGAAGACTAGAATGAGGATTTTTCTAATTTCTATAGATGAGTTATGGAATATTATGGAAAATGACTTTCAAAAGTCTTCTCTTCTAAAGAACGATTGGAATAAGTTGGAGAAGAAGACTTTTACTTTAAATGCTAAGGCTATGAATGCCTTGTTTTGCGCTTTAAATAAAAATGAGTTCAATCAAGTATCTATTTATGAAATGGCTTTTCATATTTGTCACATGCTCAAAATCACTCATGAAGACACTAGCAGAGTAAAGGAGTCTAAAATTAATCTTTTAGTCTATACTTATAAGTTGTTTTGGATAAAACCAAGTGAGACCATTGGAGACATGTACATCCGGTTTATGGATGTCATCAATGGTATAAAAAGACTTAGTAAAAGTTTTTCTATTTTCGAACTTGTTAATAAAATATTGAGATCTCTTCCAAAGAGTTGGGACCCTATAGTAATGGTCATTCGAGAGGCCTAGGATATGAATAACTTCCATTTTGAAGAACTTATTAGGTCAATAATGACCTATGAGATGACTTGCAATGCTCATGAAGAGCTTAAGGACAACCTTCCAAAGAATAGGAAGGATATGTCACTAAGAAGACCACTTCAGAGAAAGTTTAAGTGGTGAGAACTATGATGATAACTTAACACTCTTGATAAGAAAGTTAAAAAAATTTATAAAAAGAAATAAATCTAAAAATGACACTAAAAATAAAATTGAACCCAAGAAAGAACAAGTTATATGCTATGAATGCAAGAAGTCGAGACATTTCAAAAGCGAATGTCCTCAAGTAAAGAAGAAGCAACTAAAAAAGAAGAAGACGCTCAAAGCGACATGAGATGACTCGAGCGATTCCGAAGGCGAAGAATAAAGCAACAAAGAGATTGCCAACTACGCACTAATGGCTATAGGAGATGACGTAAGTAGTTCATTAGATGCAAATTTATTTTTCGATGAGCTTTTAATTACATTTTATAAATTATTTGATAAATATAAATTAGTTAGTAAAAAGTATAAACTATTAAAAAAGGAGCATGCTTGTCTTGTTAATGATTTTGATAGATTAAAAATTGAACATGATAATAGTTTAGCTCCTTGCACAAAATGAGAAACACTTAAAAAGGAGAATTTGTACCTACATGAAACCTTAAAAAAATTTGAAATAGGTAGCAAATCCTTAAACATAATCTTTGTAAGTAAGAATCATGTTCATAGAAGAGATGAAATCAGCTTTGTGAGTAGCACTCATAAAAATTCAACCATCTTTGTTAAAGGCCTAACTTTATATGTTTCACCCCGAGACAAATGCAACTTTTGTTGCAAATTTGGATATGTTGCTTATAAATATCCGTTTAAGAAATATAGTCCACACAAATTGATTTGGGTTCCTAAAGGAACCATAAAGAATTTTATGCAAAATGATAAGTTGAGTCGATCGATTTTTGAGACACCCAAGGTCAAATGGGTACCTAAAAATCACTCTTTTTTGTAGAAATGTTTACCATCACAAGCTAGGAGCAAGAGATGATATCTTGATAGTGGATGCTCAAGGCACATGACCAGAGATCCATCTCAATTCTCTAAGCTCACTAGCCTAGACAAAGGGTATGTCACTTTCGGAGACAACGTAAAATCATTGGCAATAGAACCATAAGTAACAAATCCAACTTTTTGATTAAAGATGTGTTGTTGGTTGATGGCTTAAAACATAATCTTTTAAGCATTAGTCAATTATGTAATAAATGATATGTCATTATATTTGAATCTAATGCTTGCATTATTGAAGAATCACACAATAACACCTCTATGAGCGCCCTAAAACAAAATAATATATACACTATTGATATTAATGATCTTTGTAATGAAATGTGTTTTTCGATTTTGAATGACGATGCTTGGCTTTGGTATAGGATGTTAGGTCATGTTAGTATGAAACTAATCTTTCAAATCTCATCTAAAGAACTTGTAAGAAGTATTTCTAACATTAAATTTGTTAAAGATAATGTGTGTGATGCATGTCAACTAGGAAAACAAATAAAAGGTAGTTTCAAACTAAAGAATCAAATAAGTACCTCTTGACCATTCCAATTGATCCATATGGATTTGTTTGGACCAACTGATACATCAAGCCTAGGAGGTAGCAAATACGTAATTTTCATTGTGGACAATTATAATAGATACACTTGGACATACTTCTTGGCATAAAAGTGAATGCTTTAGGTATTTTTCTAAGTTTTGTAAACTTATTCAAAATGAAAAAGGCTTTATAATTTCATCAATTTGGAGTGATCATAGTGGCGAATTTCAAAACCATGATTTTCAAAATTTTTATGAATCTAATGGATACAACCACAATTTCTCTACTCCGATAAATCCTCAACAAAATGGAGTAGTAGAAAGAAAAAATAAAAATTTACAAGAAATAGCAAGAACCATGTTAAATGAGCATAGCCTACCCTAATATTTTTGGGCCAAAGCTATTAATACAGCATACTATGTCATGAATAAGATTCTAGTAAGACCATTACTTTCCAAAACTTTTTATGAATTGTGGAATGAAAAAAAACCCAATGTTTCATACTTTAAAGTTTTCGGTTGTAAATGTTTTATCTTAAATAAAAAAGATGCCTTAGGAAAGTTTGATGCAAAATTAGATGAAGGCATTTTTCATGGATATTCTTCTATTTCAAAAGTATTTTGTGTCTTTAATAAAAGAACATTAGTCATAGAAGAGTCTATTCGTATTGTCTTTAATGAAGTCTTCGAATTTAAGAAAAATAAGTTTGATGATGATCTTAATTTTGATACTTTGAATTTAAATGAACCCTCTTCTCTAACTAGCAACTTAGATACATCTTCTTCTGAAACATTCTTACCCAAGGAATGAAAGTGTTAAATCTCGGATTTTGATGATGAAACCAATTGATATGTGTTTATGTTTTAATCTGCATTTTGAGTGATGCAGGATGCTTCAATCAGGATGAGACAATTAAAAGGCTTCGGGCCATGGATTTGGGCATCGGGCCAAGAAGAGCAGATATTGCGCCAAGAATATCGGAGTTGCGGAGTCAACTAGCCGATTGGGCAATAGGCAGCAAGAGAGGATGATGTGCCGAAGAATTGACGAAGCGTCGAGAGACCAATGACATGCCGGACAACTTGATTAATGCTTAGTATTAATTGTCTAGATCAAAGTTTGTTTTATATGTGCAGGATTAACTACGATAGCAAGGTATAAAGCAAAATGAAGTCCCGGAGTCAAAGACACGATCATGTTGGGAGTTCAAGAGTTCGTCGGAAGTCCGAATGTTCGTCGGAAGTTCTAGAGGAACCAGCCGAGAAGTCTCAGAGCTTGCTAGAGAAGCTCATCGAAACTCACCAAGAAGATCGTCGTGAAGTCCAGGAGCTTGCCTGGAGTCCGCTGGAGCATCGCCGAGGGTTCGTCGGATGTTCGCCGGAAGTTCGCCGGAAGCTCGCCGGAAGAATAGACATAGGGACTTGTTTAGCTTAACAAATGTCTTAGGATTTCATAGTTAGCACGTAATTGGGCTTGGATTTGGGCCAACACAATTAGGGGCCAGTTAGGCCCATGTAAGAACTGTGTTGGGCCTATTAAGAAGCCCAAATAGTGCCCCAAGAAGTCTCACTGTCGTGGCACAGTCTTCAAGACCGTGTCAGGTGGTGGTACCACCACCACCGCCCAGGACAGTGTCAGCCAAACTGACACTGGGCAGTGGTACCGCCCATGCTTGGGGAACCTAGGATGAGATGTTTTTAGGCTCCAAGTTTGAATCAATTTGAAGCCTATAAATACCCCTCTCATCCCTAGTTAAAGCATATAAGCACAAAGAGATTAAAAGAGAGAAAATACTGTTGCAATCCTTAGAAATTCCCTCCTCCATCTCTTAAACTTAGAATTTTGTTTAGAGAGGAGTGTGTGTACTTATAAGGGTTATCTCCTAAACCTAGTAAAAGGAGAAGAGGGGTGTAAAAGGTGATTGGCCTTCGCCTATTGAAGGAAGGCCTCTAGTGGACGTCGGTGACCTCGTCAGAGGAGGAAGCCGAAAGTGGATGTAAGTCACATTGACCGAACCACTCTAAAACTACTGTGTTCTTTGGTTTGCATTTACTTCTTACAATTTACATTAACTACAAACTACCTTCAATACGCTCTTACTTTGCTTTCAAAGCATTACTTTTACGAAACATTTTTACGTCGAAAATAGTTTTATCATACGAAAGTTTTTAAACCAACGTTCTTTTATCGCTGCACTAATTCACCGTCTTAGTGTTGACCCCCGATCCTAACAATTGGTATCAGAGCCACAGTTTTCTAATTTGGTTTAACACTTAAATAGAAATGGCTTTTTTCGACTTTCAAGAGGGTCACTCTCTCATTCGTCCTCTCTTTTTCAATGGGATGGACTACACTTATTGGAAAACTCGAATGAGAGTTTTCTTTCTTTCATTGAATCTCGATTTATGGCACATGGTCAAAAACGGATTTGAAATGTCTTCTCTTCCAATGAACAATTGGAATGATTTGGAGAAAAAGATGTTTTCTTTAAATGCTAGAGCTATGAACGCTCTATTTTGCGCCTTAGACAAAAATGAGTTTAATCAGGTTTCTACTTGCGAAACAGCTTTCGATATTTGGCGCACTCTTGAAATCACACATGAAGGGACTAGCAAAGTTAAATATTTAAAAATTAATTTTTTAATATATGATTTCGAGCTTTTTCGAATGAAGCCAAACGAAATCATTGTTGATATGTATACCTATTTTATGGATGTCGTCAATGGTTTAAAAGCTCTTGACAAATGTTTTTCGGATTTTGAACTTGTAAACAAGATCTTAAGATCTCTTTCTAAAACTTGGGATTCAAAAGTAACGACTTTACAAGAAACAAAAGATTTAAATATTTTTCCACTTGAAGAACTTATCAAAACATTGATGACAAATGAAATGGTGCACAATGCACATGATGAACATGATGAACAAAACCACCTTCCAAAGAACTGGAAGGATTTGGGACATAGAATAATTGAAGACCACTCGAGCATAAGCTCAAGTGATGGTGAACTTGAACTCACTAAAGAATTTAAAAAGTTAATGAACTAAAAATTAAAGAACAAAAAGAACGCAACTACTTACTTTGAACGTAAGAAGAAGAACACAAAGTGGGATGAATTGAGCTCCTCCGAAGACGAGGAGAAAATCAACAAAGGTGAGATGACAAATTACGCCTTAACGACTTTCGATGTTGAGGTAATAAAAAAACCTTTAGTTTATTTTGAAATTATATAATGCTTTTCATAATGTTTTTTTTAATTTTCTTAAAAATTACATGTTTAATAATGAAAATACAAAAATTAGGAATCATGCTTATCATTTTAGTAATTTTAAAAATAATCATGAAAATAGCATATTTATGATAAACAAAATAATTTTGATTGAAAATATGAAATCATGCTTGATGATTTAATAATGCATAATGATGTCTTGATACCATGATTGATGATTCTTGTGATTTATGGATTATCGATTTTTATCATGATGAAATATTACTTTTTCGGTTTTAAATAAGATGGATGATTTTGATACAAAAACTTAAGCATATTGATTTGAAGTCATGTTTAATGGTTTTATAATTCAAAACTATACATGATGAATCTTACGATTTACGGATTATTGATTTTTACCATAATGAAAGTGCCTTATTGATCCTTGTCGTAATAAATCTCACACTTTTAGTTTTAAACATGATATATGTTCTGATTTGGCATAAAAGAAAAGAACATGCATGTATGAAATTAATTAATAAGTTGAAACAAAAAGTGAAAAGTATTTTTCTTGAAAACTTCTCAAATCCCTACCTTATCAATTTTTCACTATGAGAGAGTGATAAAATCATTTATGCCATTTTGAATCTCTTGAAAGTAATATTGATGATTTCATGTTTTGAAATTGAATGAATTTTGTCTATATCATGATCTTGATTTTTTGAAATTATAACTTGAGATTTTCTCTCATATGAATCAAGATCTTTTGCTATTTGATCTTCTTTGATTCCTCTTGATATATATTAAAAAGAAGCATTATTGAAATCATGATCTTGAATTCTCAGAATCAAAACTTGATTTTTTTATGTGAATCAAGATCCCTCACTTTTTATTCTCGAATGATTTCCTGCATTTTATTAAAGAAATTATTTATCAAAATGAATCATGTCATTTAGTATTCATGACTTAATCCTTCATGATCTTTGATATTTTATTATGATGAAAGGATGTAATGTAATTTGATAAATTGATACCATCATGATATGAAATATTTATGATTTAAAATGTTGCATGCAATACTTATGCTTTTTATGATGTATTGCATATGATGTGAATCATTATTGCTTTGATTTGAATTCAAGGTTTATCTCAATTATGATATTTTAAAATAAGAATAATTACTTACCCTTGTCATGATTTGAAGATTATAGTAAAGGGAAATGAATTGCACTATTGTATTGTTCTTCCCTTCCTTTTGACAATGACAAAGGGGGAGATAAAGTTTGCTAGTTTGCATACTTCAAGAAGAAGCAAAATTTTGCTAGCTTGCACTTTGCTAAGGAGGCAAAAATGGCTCATCTCAAAAGAGAAGCAAAGAATGCTAACTTGCATATTTCAAAAAGCAAGAGTTGTTTTCTTGAACATCTCAAATATTGCTAGCTTATATTATTAGAAAACGATGTAAAAAATTGCTAGCTTGCATGATGTAGAACTTACTATCTTGAACATCACCAAGACATACTATCTTGCCTATCTCAAGAAGCAAAACATGCTAAACTTGCACATATAGCAAAATTTACAAACTTGCAAAACTCAAATTTTTGCTAGCTTGCATGAAAAAAATTATATCTCAAAGTTTTGCTAGCTTGCAAAACTCAAAACTTGAGATTTTTTTTTCATGCAATGATTTGAAATTATATCTCAAACCCTTGATAGTTGGAACTTCTCCTTTTTGTTGATGACAAAGGGGGAGAAGTATGTTGATGTCATGCATGATTTGATCATGACATGTTGCTTGGATTTTTGAATCTAAAAGTTTCTATCAATATGGCATATTGATAGGGGGAGTTTGTTTAAACTCCCGGAGTTAAGGTTAACTTCGTCGTCAATTGGTTGTCATCATCAAAAAGGGAGAGATTATTAAATCTCGGATTTTGATGATGAAACCAATTGATATGTGTTTATGTTTTAATCGGCATTTTGAGTGACACAGGATGCTTCAATCAGGATGAGACAATTAAAGCAAGAAAAATCATGTTGGGCCAGAGGAACATGTCAGAAGATTGGACGTCGGGCCGGTGGATCGGTCGACGTATCGACAAAAGGCTTTGGGCTGTGGATTCGGGCATCGGGCCAAGAAGAGTAGACATTGCGCCAAGAATATTGAAGTTGCGGAGTCAACTGGCTGATTGGGCAATAGGCCGCAAGAGAGGACGATGTACCGAAGAATCGGACGAAGCATCGAGAGACCAATGACATGTCGGACAACTTGATTAATGCTTAGTATTAATTATCTAGATCGAAGTTTGTTTTACATGTGCAGGATTAACTACGTTAGCAAGACATGAAGCAAAATGAAGTCCCGGAGTTAAGGACGTGATCACGTTGGGAGTTTGAGAGTTCGTTGGAAGTATTGATGTTCGTCGGAAGTTCTGGAGGAACTAGTTGAGAAGTCTCAGAGCTTGCCAGGAGTCCGCCGAAGCATCGTTGAGGGTTCGTCGGATGTTCGCCGGAAGTTCGCCGGAAGCTCGCCAGAAGAATAGATATAGGGACTTGTTTAGCTTAGCAAATGTCTTAGGATTTCGTAGTTAGTATGTAATTGGGCTTGGATTTGGGCCAACCCAATTAGGGGCTAGCTAGGCCCATGTAAGAACTGTGTTGGGCCCAATAAGAAGCCTAAACAGTGCCCCAAGAAGTCTCACCGTCGTGGCACAGTCTTCGAGACTATGTCAAGTGGTGGTATCGCCAGTCTGGGCAGTTGTACCACCCCTAGTAGGGTGTCAGGCGGTGGTACCGCCCATGCCCGGGGAACCCAGGATAAGATGTTTTTAGGCTCCAAGTTTGAATCAACTTGAAGCCTATAAATACCCCTCTCATCACTAGTTAAAGCATACAAGCACAGAGAGATTAAAAGAGAGAAAATACTGTTGCAATCTTTAGAAATTCCCTCCTCCATCTCTTAAACTTAGAATTCTGTTTAGAGAGGAGTGTGAGTGCTTGTAAGGGTTATCTCCTAAACTCGGTAAAAGGAGAAGATGGGTGTAAAAGGTGATTGGCCTTCGCCTATTGAAGGAAGGCCTCTAGTGGACGTCGGTGACCTCATCGGAGGAGGAAGCTGAAAGTGGATGTAGGTCACGTTGACCGAACCACTCTAAAACTACTGTGTTTTCTGGTTTGCATTTATTTCCTGCAATTTACATTAACTGCAAACTGTCTTCAATACGCTCTTACTTTGCTTTCAAAGCATTACCTTTATGAAACATGTTTACATCGAAAACGGTTTTATTGTTTGAAAGTTTTAAATCGACGTTCTTTTACCGCAGCACTAATTCACCCCCCCTCTTAGTGCCGACCCCTGATCCTAATAGAAAGTATATAGATGCTCATCCTAAGGAGCTAATAATAAGAGACACATAAAAAAGGGTTCAAACTCGTTCTTCTCTTAAGAATTTTTGCGCCAACACTGTTTTTCTTTTTCAAATTGAACCAAAATGCATTGATGAAGCCTTGAAAGATAATTCATGGGTTATCGCAATGCAAGAAGAGTTGAACTAATTTGAGAGAAACGATGTGTGGAAACTTGTTCCGAGGCCAAATGACCATTTAGTTATTGGAACTAAATCGGTCTTTAGAAATAAACAAGATGAATTTGGTATCGTGGTTAAAAACAAGACTAGATTAGTGACCAAAAGTTTTAACCAAGAAGAAGGTATCAATTATGAAGAAACCTTTGCTCTTATGGCACAATTAGAAGCCATAAGGATACTTCTTGCTTATGATAGAAGTAATAATTTTAGATTATTTCAAATGGATATTAAAAGTGATTTCTTAAATGGCTTTATTTCCGAAGAAGTTTATGTTAAACAACCTCCTGGATCTAAGAATGATAATTTACTGAATCATTTATTTAAATTGACTAAATCTCTCTATGGATTAAAACAAGCTCCAAGAGCTTGGCATGAGAGACTTAGTTCATTTTTTATCTAAAATAATTTCTCTAAAGGCAAGGTCGATACGGTTAGGATCAAGAGTGTCACTAAGAGGGGGGAGTGAAGTGGAAAAAATATTGATTTCAGAAAATATTCTTTTCGAGTAAATCTATTTCGGAAAGATATTAGACTTGAAAGAGCTCGTAAGAGTGTAAAGAGAAAATTAAAGAAGTTTGCAGTAATGAAAATTGCTCAAATAAAATGCAATCAGAATTTAGAGTGGTTCGGTCATTGTGACCTACATCCACTTCTGATTCCTCCTCCATCGAGGTCACTGGTGTTCACTAATGGCCTTCCTTCAATAGGAGAAGACCAACCACCTTTTACAGCTTTATCTCCTTTTACTAAGTTTAGGAGATAATGCTTACGAGCCTCACTCCTCTTTCTTGAATGGTTACAAAGCTAAGGGATAGAGGAGGAGGATTCTTCTCATTTTTACAACACTTTTAACACCTCAAACACTTAGAATTTTTCATACTTTCGATTGTACTTTGATACCCTTTCATGCAAAAAAGGGTAGGGTATTTATAAGACCCAATGGCTTTTGAATTAGAGCCAAAAAGTGTCACTTTCTTGGATTTCGGGGTACTGGTGGTACCACCACCATTATTGGGCGATAGTACCACCTGCAGACTGACACTGGGCGGTACCACCGCTCAGTCTAGGTGGTACGATCGCTTGACAGAGCTTGAAGATCAAGCTCTAGTAGTACCACCGCTTGACAGCATTAACTATTGGTGGTAACACCACCCAGAACACTTGGGAGACAGAGTCCCAAGCGATGCCACTGCCCCAGTCTGACGGTGCCACCACCAGATAGGGTCCAGCATCCTGGTTGGGCCTTGAATCCTGCCCAAACTAGCCTATCTTCAGGCCCAATTGGCCCCTAACATAGTTGATGAAATTACCTCCAAAATCACACTCTAATTATATGCTACATATGATTCTTAGGACACATTCTAAGCAAATCAAGTTCGGTTAGTCTTGGTTTCTTCCAGCGAGCTTTCGGCGTCCTTTCGACGATCTCTCGGTAATGTTTCAATGGACACCCGGCAAGCTTCTGGACTTTACGATGATCTTCTTGGCGAGTTCCGACGAGCTTCTTTGGCAAGCACTTGGACGTCTCGGTCACTTTCGGCAGAACTTCCAACGAGCGTCCGACCTTCCGGCGTACTCCCAAACTCCCAATGAAATCTCGATCTTGATCTGGTCCATCATTTACTTTATGCCTTACTGCTATCGTAGTTAATCCTGCACACTTATCTTAACACATAGATTAGGTTAAACAATTTACCAATTGATTTCATCATCAAAATCTGAAATTCAACAATCTCCCCCTTTTTGATAATGACAACCAATTGGTGACGGAGTTAACCTTAACTATCCCTATCTATATGCCATACTTGAGAAAAGACACTCTTGAATTCAAGGTCTTTAAATTCAAGCATTAAACTAAAAAGTTATATTCATTTAAACTTATCAACATACACAACATGATACTTATTATAATTCACCAATTCAAAATATGATACCACATATTCGTCAATAAAAATGATGTCAAGGTATGACATCCATTTTTAATTCCAATAATGATAGACAATCATCATTTTCCAATATAATACGAATTTTGAATATGAAATTTAGCAAGATGACAATTCTTATTTTGCAGCATGGTATCATTTTTAAATAGCAATTTAAGCTCATGATTCCTTATCATAATGTTAGATATTTATCAAGCATTTATGAAACATTTCAAGTATCTACGATACATATGATGCATACGTAATACATTTTGAGGTATCTACGATAAACATTTCAAATATTTGTATGTAATACATTTTGACATGTTTCAAGTATTTGCAATGTATAATACATTTTGAGATATCTACGATAAACATTTCAAATATTCATATGCAATACATTTTGACATGTTTCAAGTATTTGCAATGTATTTGATGATTCCAATTATATTTCTAGCATTCGTAAAGCATTCAAGTGTATTTTCTACAAGATGCATGCAAGTGTATTTTCTGCAAGATACATTTGTCTCAAATGTATTTTTACCAATTTGTCATCAATTTGCTATATTTATCCCCCTTTGTCATCAACAAAAAGGAGAATTATTCAACAATACAAGTGTGGTAAAAATTCAAGTAAGGTACACACTAATTTATCCAAGCCATAACTACTTTTGGATAGGCTAACATTTTTACTTTAAATACGCAAAAGCTTTTTGTTCTTCTTGAGAAGGGTAAATTTCTTTCTTCCTTTTTTATAAGAATAATAGGTAGAGGAAAAATGAGAAGGAATTCATCAAGAACTAAATTCATAAAAGGATATGAACCATGTTAAATTCAAAACAATAAATGAGTTTCATCAAATCATGCGTCAACTTTAGCAAGGAGAAGGGATTCATGAGCAGAATCAAGATATCCAAATCAAATTGTCATTCTTGCAAGTGATCATTACACACTAGAAAATTCATAGAATTCTTCTTTCATAACAAGAGTAAGCATCAATTGAAGGATTATGAATCAAATCTGTTTCTCTTAAAAAATTCACAAGAGTGAAATCTGTGAGAGATATATTTGTCAATAAATTCCATAAGTGAAGGGATTAAGTGTATCAAAAATTATTAAGTGATGGGGCAAGGGTATGAAATAAATTTGATACCAAGTAAATTGATATTTCAGATTTCATGAAAGCCTTATTTATGAAATGAAATAGTTTCATGAAAGCTTTAGTTAAAAAATTTGAGAAAGTCCGAAAAAGATATAAATTCATGCATTCGGACAATTTAATATCCCTAACTCCCTTCTAATAAAATCAAATTATTCTTCATTTAAAGATTTTATAAAGATATCGGCTAATTGATGTTTTATATCAATAAACTCTAAAGATATGTCATGGATATTAACATGATCTCTTATGAAATGATACCTAATGTTAATATGTTTAGTTCTAGAGTGTTGAATAGGATTTTTTTGTTAAACATATTGCACTTGTACTATCACATTTTATAAGTATATTCTTAAGATAAATTTTATAATCTTCCAATGTATTTTTCATCCATACAACTTGTGCACAATATGCACTAGCCGTAATGTATTCGACTTCAGTTGTGGATAGTGCAACCGAGTTTTGTTTCTTGGAAGACCAAGAGACAAGTGCGTGTCCTAAAAATTAACATGTTTTGAATATGCTTTTTCTATCTAATCTACATCTAGTAAAATTCACATTAGTATAAGCAACTAATTTAAAGTTTTTAGATTTTGGATACCATAATCCTAGATTTGTGATTCCTTTAAGATATCTAAGTATTCTTTTGACTGCTTTAAGATGAGATAGCTTAAGATTAGATTAAAACCTAGCACAAAGTCCTACGCTAAACATAATGTCTAGTCTAGTTGTGGTAAGATATAGTAAACTACTTATCATACCCCTATAAGCTTTTTGATCAAAGCTTTCTCCATTTTTGTCAATGTCTAACTTGATGGAGGCACTCATAGGAGTGTTGATAGCCTTTGAATTATCCATATTAAACTATTTTATTAAGTCTAATGCATATTTTGTTTGGTTAAGAAAAATATCATTACTAAGTTGTTTGATTTGTAAGCCTAAAAAGAGAGTTAGTTCATCCATTAGACTCATTTCAAACTCTTGACTCATACTTTTGACAAATGATTCACATAAGGATTCATTTGTAGAACCAAAAATAATGTCATCAACATAAATTTGAACAACAAAAAAATTATTTTTAAAATTTTTAATAAATAATGTAGTATCGACCTTGTCTTTAGAGAAATTACTTTAGATAAGAAAAGAGCTAAGTCTCTCATACCAAGCCCTTGGGGCTTATTTCAATCCATAGAGAGCTTTAGTCAATTTAAACACATAATTAGAAAAATTATTATTCTCAAATCCTGGAGGTTTGTTCAACATAAACTTCTTTGGAAATAAAGTCATTAAGAAAAGTACTTTTAACATCTATTTAAAATAACTTAAAATTATTACTATTAGCATAGGCAAGGAGCATCCTTATGGCTTCTAATCATGCCATAGGACCGAAGGTTTCTTTATAATCGATACCTTCTTCTTGGTTGAAACCCTTGGCCACTAATCTGGCCTTGTTTCTAACCACGATAACAAATTCATCTTGCTTATTTCTAAAGACCCATTTAGTACCAATAACTAAATAATCATTTGGCCTTGAAACAAGCTTTCATATCTCATTTCTCTCATATTGGTTCAACTCTTCTTGCATTGCGATAACCCATGATTCATCTTTCAAAGCCTCGTCAATGCATTTAGGTTCAATTTGGGAGAGAAAAGTGGCGTTTGCATAAAAATTCTTAAGAAAAGAACAAGTTTGAACCCTTTTTTATGTCTCCAATTATTAGCTCCTTAAGATGAGCATCTACATACTTCCATTCTTCGGGTAAGTATGTTTCGGAAGAAGATGCATCCAAGTTGCTAGATGGAGAAATGGTTTTATTTAAATTCAAAGCATCAAAATTAACATTATCATCAAAATCATTTTTCTTAACTTCGAAAACTTCATTAAAAACAATATGAATAGACTCTTCTATAACCAAGGTTCTTTTGTTAAAGATACAAAAGGCCTTAGAAATAGAAGAATAGCCAAGAAAAATTCCTTCATCGGATTTTGCATCAAATTTTCCTAAGGTATCTTTTTCATTCAAGATAAAATATTTACACCCGAAAACTTTAAATATGAAATTTTGGGTTTTTTGTTGTTCTACAACTCATAAGGGGTTTTGGAAAGTAATGGTCTTACTAGAATCCTATTCATGACATAGCATGTCGTATTTATGGCTTCGGCCGAAAAATATTTGGGTAGGCTATGTTCGTTTAATATGGTTCTTGTCATTTCTTGTAAGTTCCTATTTTTTTTTCTACTACTCTATTTTGTTGATAATTTATTAGAGTAGAGAAATTATGATTGTATCCATTAGATTCATAAAAAATTTGGAAATCACGGTTTTGAAATTCACTAGCATGATCACTTCGAATTGATGAAATCATAAAACCCTTTTCATTTTGAACAAGTTTACAAAATTTAGAAAAATACCCAAAGCAATCATTTTTGTATGCCAAGTAAGTCCAAGTGTATCTACTATAATCATCCATGATGATAAAAGCGTATTTACTATCAACTAGGCTTGATGTAGCAATTGGTCTGAACAAGTCCATATGGATCAATTGCAATGGTCTAGAGGTGCTTATTTGGTTCTTTAGTTCGAAACTACTTTTTATTTGTTTTCCTAGTTGACATGCATCACACACATTGTCTTAACAAATTAATTTATAATTTTTACTAACTACTTTATATTCATCGAATAAATCATAAAAAGTACTTAGTAATTCATCAAAAGATAAATTTGCATCTAATGAACTGCTTACCTATTCTCCAATAGCCATTAGCGCATAGTGAGCAACTTGCTCGATGTTGGTTTGCTCCTCTTCTTTGATACACTTGAGTCATCCCACATTACTTTAAGAGCCTTTTTCTTCTTTGGTTGTTTCTTCTTTGCTTGGGGACATTCACCTTTGAAATATCCCAGCTTCTTGCATTCGTAGCATATGACTTGTTCTTTCTTATGTTTAAATTTATTTTTAGTGTCATTTCTAAATTTATTTCTTTTTATGAATTTTTTGAACTTGCTTGTCAAGAGTGCCAAGTCATCATCATTGTCCTCATCACTTGAATTTTCTTTCAAGTGATCTTCTTGAGTTCTTAGTGTCATATCCTTCCTATTCTTTGGAAGGTTGTTCTCAAACTCTTCATGAGCATTACAAGCCATCTCATAGGTAATTAGTGACCCGATTAGTTCTTCGAGAGGAAAGTTATTTAAATCCTTGGCCTCTTGAATAGTCGTTAATTTAGGGTCTCAACTCTTTGGAAGGGATATTAAAATTTTATTAACAAGTTTAAAATCTGAAAAACTTTTACCAAGTCCTTTTAGACCATTGACGACATCCGTAAATCGAGTGTACATGTCTCTAGTGGTCTCTGTTGAATCTCGAATTTTGATGATGAAGTCAATTGTAATTTGTTTGATCTAATCTATATGTTGAGAAAAGTGTGCAGGATTAACTACAATGGTAGTAAGATATAAAGCAGGTGTTGTGCCGGAGTCAAGACTGAGATCACGTTGGGAGTTCGAGAGTTCGACGGATGTCCGGACGTTCGTCGGAAGTTCTACAGGAACCAATCGAGAAGTTTAGAAGCTTGCCATAGAAGCTCGTCGAAACTCGCCAAAAAGATCGTCCCAAAGTCCAGAAGCTTGCCGGGAGTCCGTCGGAGCATTACCAAGAGTTCATCGGATGTTCACCAGAAGTATGTCGAAAGCTCGCCAGAAGAGCAATTGACACATCGGAACAAGAAGTGCAGTAATCATGTCTTAAATATCATAGTTAGATCGTAAATTAAGTTAGGATTGGGAAGTAATCCCACTAACTTAATTAGGGGCCAATTGGGCCCTAAGTTGGGCCGGTTTGGGCTAGATTCAAGGCCCAACCAGGACCGTGAAAAGTTGGCCGATGGTGGCACTTCCTGGAAAGCAGTGCCGTCTCAGGAATTCTGGGTGGTGGTACTGCTGGCAGTTACTACTGCTAGCGATGGTACCGCCATAGCTCGGTCTCCGAGTTTTGTCAAGAGGTGGTACCGCCCAGACTGGGCGGTGGTATCGTCCAGTGTCAAGTGCTAGGCAGTGGTATCGCCCAATAATGGTGGTGGTACCGCCAGGATCTTGGAAATCCGAGATTAGACACTTTTTGGCTCCATTTTTGAAGCCATTGGGGCCAATAAAAATCTCACTCTTTCTTACGTGAAAGGACATGAAACTATTGGCATAATCATGAGTTCTTGAGCCTTAAAGTTGTTAGGATCGGAGCGGCACTAAGAGGGAGGGGGGGGGTGGGTAGGGGGGTGAATTAGTGCAGCGGATTAAAACTTATAAGTTTGAAAACGATTTCATAAATGCATAGAGATTTCAATTCGAGAATGAATAACTTGGCAAGAGTAGCTTGAGTAAAGTTAGAAGATAAAAATCGAAAGCTTGCTACTATGTAAATAACGATTTCAGAAAGGTAAACACACACATTAGAGGAACACACCAATTTAAAGTAGTTCGATCAAATGACCTACATCCACTTGTGAAGCCTTCTTCGATGAGGCTTCCAACTTCTACTAGCAAATCACTTTGAAGGGGAAGGACAAATACACCTCTTACAACCTTTTACAAGTGGTTCACACTCTTACAAATTTTCAAAGAGAAAGAGGGAGGTGAACACTTAAACTATTGAAAACAAGACTTGCTAAAGACTTTGCTAAGGCTTTATATCAATCTCTTACTTCTCAAAAAGGTTGTTTTCTCTACTGAGAAATGAGGGGTATTTATAGGCCCCAAGAGGATTCAAATTTGAGCTCCAAATTTGAATTCTTTTGGGTTTCCCGATGCTAGCGGTGCCACCGCCTATCAATGTCTGATACTAATAGTGTACTGGCGGTGCCACCGTCGGAACTCTCGGGTTCTGGGCGGTGCCACCGCCCAGTCCGACGGTACCACCGCCTGATCCCTCGAGTTATGGGCAGTGCCACCGCCCGTCCTTATAGGTCACTGGTTGGGCTCTAAATTTGGCCCAAACCAATTCATATTAGGGCCCAATTGGCCCCTAACCAGGTTATAGGATTAACTCTTAATCCTAACCCTAATTGTTGAATCTCGGATTTTGATGATGACAACTAATTGATTGTGTTTAGATGTTTAACTACATTTTGAGTGATACAGGTCTACTCGATCAGGATTAGACAGTTGACGCAGGAGGAATTGACGTTGCGTCAGAGCAGATCATGTTAGGATATTGGACGGCAAAACGCTTCGGACGTCAAGCATCGGGCCAAGGAGAGCGGAATTGCACCAAGGATATCGGGGTTGCAGAGGTCAACCAACGATTGGGCAACAAGCCATAAGAGAGGACGATGCGCTGAAGAATCGTACGAAGCGCCAACCAATGATGTGCCGGGCAACAGAATGTCAATTCGCGTTGTAATAATTGTCTAGATCGGAGTAGAGTTTTGGCTTGTGTGTGCAGGATTAACTACGATAACGATGAAGACATAAAGTAAAACAAAGTGCCGGAGTCAAGCGCGAAGAATTCGTGGGAGTTCGAGAGTTCGACGGAAGTCCGAAGGTTCGTCGGGAATGCTATCGGAACTAGCCGAGAATGAGTAGGGAGCTTGCCGATGGGTTTTCGGAAGCTCGCCGGAAGGTTCGTCGGAAGTTCACAGAACTCACCGAGAAAGATCATAGCTTGCCGAAGAAGCTCGTCGAAACTCGCCAAGATCAAATCGTGAAGTCTCGGAGCTTGCTGGGAGTCCGTAGAATGGTTTCCGAGAGTTTATCGGAAGACCGCCGAAAGTTCGCCGGAAGCTCGCCGGAAGAAATCTTGACTTGCGGACTTTGTAATAGCTTAGGAAATGTCTTTAAATTCGTAGTTAGTATATTAATTAGGGTTAGGATTATGTGTTAATCTTATAACCCAAGTAGGGGCCAATTGGGCCCAAGTTGGGCCAAGTTTGGAGCCCAACTAGTGAGCTGAAATAGTGTAGGCGGTGGCACCGCCCAGAGCCCGAGGATAAGGCGGTGGTACCGTTGGTCTGGGCGGTGGCACCGCCTAGCACCCGAGAGCTAGGCGATGGCACCGTTGGACTGGGCGGTGGCACCGCCCAGTACACTGTCAGTGTCAGTGACAGGCGGTGGCACCGCTAGCTTCGGGAACCGAAGAGAATTCAAATTTTGGAGCCCAAATTTGAATCCTCTTGAGGCCTATAAATACCCCTCAATTCTCAGCAGAGATTACAACTTTTGAGAAGCAATAGATTAAGATAAAAGCCTTAGCAAAGTCTTGTTTTCAATTGCTTGAGTGTTCACCTCCTTCTTTCTCGTTAAAACTTTGTAAGAGTGTGAACCACTTGTAAAAAGTTGTAAGAGGGGTATTTGTCCTTCCCCTTCAAAGTGATTTGCTAGTGGAAGTTGGAAGCCTCATCGAAGAAGGCTTCGCAAGTGGATGTAGGTCATTTTGACCGAACCACTTTAAAATTGGCATGTTCTCTGGTTTGCATTTACTTATTGCACTTTACCTTACTGTAAATCTTTATAAGTGCTTTACTTCCTCATTACTTTTGCTGCACACATTTACGAACACGCTTTCAAGTTAAGCACTTCCGAGTTCGGTTTTTATCATACAAAAAAGTTTCCAAAACCGACGTTTTAATCCGCTGCACTAATTCACCCCCCCTCTTAGTGCCACTCCGATCATAACACTAATTACATGCAAACTACGAAGTTAATACATAGTCCTAAGCAGGTTTTTAACCGGCAACGTCGAGTTTCCTTTCGGTGAGCTTTCCGGTGAACTTCCGGCGGACTTCCGATACACCCTCGGATTTCTCCAGCGGACTCCCAGCAGGCTCCCGGTCTTGTGGCGAGTTCAACGAGTCTTTGGCAAGTAACCGAACCTTCTTGGTGATCTCTGCGAACCTCCAACGATCTTTCCGACAGACTTCTGAAAACTTCGGCAAGTCCCCGATTTCTTCTCTGTTGGTTCTGGCAGCACTTCCGACGATTCTTCGGACTTTCGGCGGACTCTCGAACACCCATCGAACTTGACTCTGGTAGACTTGTTTTATGCCTTCAAGCCATCATAGTTAATCCTGCACATATAAAACACACTTCGATCTAGACAATTAATCCTAAGCATCTAATCAAGTTGTCCGGTATGTCATTGGTCCCTCGACACTTTGTCTGATTCTTCGGCGCATCGTCCTCTCTACGGCCTATTGCCCAATCGACCAGTTGACTCCGTAACTCCAATATCCTTGGCACAATCTATGCACTTCTTGGCCCGATGCCCGAATCCACGGCCCAAAGCCTTCTGTCGATACATCGATCGATCCACCGACCCGACGTCCAATCTTCTAACATATTCCTCTGGCCCAACATGATTCTTCCTGCTTTAATTGTCTTATCCTGATCAAAGTATCCTGCGTCACTCAAAAAACAAATTAAATCATAAACATATATCAAGTGGTTTCATCATCAAAATACGAGATTCAACAATCTCCCCCTTTTTGATGATGACAATCACTTGATGACGGAGTTAACTTTAACTCCCGGAGTTTAAACAAACTCCCCCTATCAATATGGCTTATTGATAAAAACTCTTAGATTCAAAACTCTAAACAATATGTCATCATAAACTTATGCATAACATGTCATGTCATCATACTTCTCCCCCTTTGTCATCAACAAAAAGGAGAAGTTCCAACTCTTATGTGTTTAGAGATAAAAAGTTCAAATCATTGCATAATAAACATAGTATCAAATTTTATCATCATGCAACCTAGCAATTAAAGATGTGCAAGTTTAGCATGTTTGCTTTTCTTGAGATAGAAACTGTTTGCTTCTCTTTAGACTATAAGCTAGCAATTTTTACAATATGTAAGTTTTACTACATACAAGCTAGCAAAAATTTCGAAAGCAAGTGCAAGATAGCTTTCTTGTGTAAGCTCATGATTCTTGCTTCCTATTGCAATGTGCAAGTTGCAAGTTTTGCTTCTTGAGATAGGCAAGATAGCACTTTTGCAATTTTTCTTTCTTAAGATAGGCAAAGCTTGTGATGTTCAAGATAGCAAGCTCTTTCTTCTCTTTTGAGAAGTGTTATTTTTTGCTTTCTTAGTAAAATGTCAAACTAGCAAGAGACAATGTTTTCGGACAATGTTTCCTAACAAAATACCAATTGTGAGGATCAAGAAAATCCAAAAATGAAATTTAACACTTTCATGCATTCGGACAAGGTTTTGCTATAGATTTTCAAATACAATCATGAAGATAAAACATGCTCATTATCATGGAAACCACGGCACAAGATTTTCAAAGTAAGCATGTTATAGAGACATTCAATTTCAAAGTGAAGTGATAAAGGAAAATCCGAAAATGAGTAACATAAAGAGATTCAAGGAAAATCCAAAAATGATGCTCAATTAATATTCCTTACTCTGCATATGCTCACCAAATAATTCATCAAGTAAAACACATCAAGGATTAGTAGTCATTAAGGCAAGGGGGCATTAAAAAGTAATTGTTACAATAAGACAAGAAGTGATTATGTCCACATTTACATGAGGTAAGCAAACAATTTGGCAAGTGTTACATTTGCATCTTCTCTTTAGATGTGCAAGAAAGTAAGTAAGTTTTTGCATTTTCTTGACTTGTGCAAGCTAGCTAATTTCTCTTTGAGATGACCCTTTACATCAATTCAAGATAGCACATTAGCAACTCTTTCTCCCCCTTTGTCATTGGCAAAAAGAAAGGAAGACCCTTTACATCAATTTCTAAATCATGACAAAGATAAGTATCAATCTTATTTGTGCATAATTATGTTTTCAAATTAAAATATGCACAATTTCAAAACTTTACATTTGTATCCTTACTTCATGCATTATACAAATGAATTAATCACTATGAGCATATCATACATGATACATTATTTTGGTAACAAATCATAGCATTTATCAATATTTTGATCATTATACCAAGCATTCATCATTTAGAATATTCATGATACACATTACATATCATCACAATAAAAAGCAATTGCATGCATAATTTCAAATCATAAATGTTTGAAATCATGACGGTATTAATTTATCAAATTGCATCCTACCATGCATGATCAAAACTTCTCCCCATTTGTATTTCATACATAATTTCATTTCATCATATTAGGAGTATCAAGAAGAATTAATTGGGTGATGAGATGAATATACGGAATTGTATAAAAATCATATTATAAGCGTTTCATGCATTCATATCATCACATGAAGGAATATAAAAAATTGGTGATGAGATATTACTTCATGAATACAATAAAATTCATATAGCATATCATGGTTTATTAAAATTAGTCTTCTTTTTGGTGAATAGCAAAAAGAATAGTAGGAGAGCAAGATCTCAATTCATGCATATCAAATATTCAATCATCAAAATCATGATTCATCTAGAAAATTCTCCTCTTTAAATATTCAAAGAGAGATCTTAGGAGATCAAATAAGAGATTTTCAAATAAAATTTTAAATCAAGAATTAAAAAAAAGATATTCTCTATAGTAAATCACAAAAGGAAACGTAGGAGAAAAAGATGTCAATTCATGCATAAGAACTCTTATGATTCATATTGAAAATTTTCTCAAAATATAAGAGAATAAAGAGTAAGAAATCTTGATTCATAAAGGATTTCATGTAATAAATTTCAAGAGATCAAGATCATGATTTCAATAAAACCCATTAGATTCAAACTATCAAAATCAATCTCAAGGTTTACAAAATTCATAAATAGATTCATGATTTTAAACCCAATAATATACTTTTCTTTATATGTGATACTTTTTAAGTGATTGATTTCGTATAAGCATGCCTTTTTCATTTATGTCAAATAAAAACATGCATCAACGTTTAGGAACGAAAAATGAATTTTGTCATAAAAACCATCAAGATCAACAAACCACAAAAATCATCATGTATAACTTTAAATCTCATGCATAAAACCGTTAAGTCATGGTATCAAAATTTCAATATTTTCATTACAACTTTATGCATCATTAAGTATACAATCGTCAAGCATATAAAATTTCTCAATTCATTATGAATCATAAAAAGAATTGTGGTTCCAAAAAATCATGATTCATTTAGGATAGTAGATGCTAAAAAGAAACATTGAGGATAAAAGATCTTGATTTTTATAGGGTAAATCTCAAGTTCTAAATCTCAAAAAATCAAGATAAAGCTCATTCAAATTCAAATCATCAAATCAAAATCATTTTCAAGATGATAAAATTGATTCATCAAAGTCAATAAGATAGAGAAAAAGAATTTTCAAGAAAAAAATATTTTTCTCTATTTAGTTGTTTCATACAAGCATTCCTTTGTCCTTTTTGTGCATAATATATATATATATATATATATATATATATATATATATATATATATATATATATATATACATATATATATACATATATATACATATATATATATACATATATATATATACATATATATATATATATCATCAATCTTTAAAGCCACTGTTATTATCATGAAAATCGATAATCCATAAATATCAAGAATCATCATGCATAATGTCAAAATATAAACTCATTAATCATAACTCCAAATTAAACATGATTTTATATACTCAAAATCGAGAAATAACAAAGGAAATCAACATGATACACATTATTACTTCTTAACCACATATAGCATGATTTTATAAGGTATTTTTATGAAAGTGAGAAGGGAATAATTCAAAGGTACAATGGTTTTAACCATCTCATAAACAAATGAAAGATCAAGTCATGAATCCAAAATTCTATGAATCAAAATAATCAAAATGATCATCAAAGGTAATCTCATGTTATTCCAAGAAATCAATATCATGATTTTGATAAAACTTATTTCAAATTCAAATCATCAAAATTATCAAACTCTCAACCTTACTTTCAAGATATTCAAAAGGACATAAATAATTTTATTGTTCTCTTAGTGAAAAATCGATAAGATAGAGAAAAAGAAAAATTTTCAAGAAAAATGCTTTCCTCCTTTTGTTTCAACTCATTGATTGATTTTGCACATGCATGTTCTTTTCTTTTATCCTAAATCCATGCATCATTCATTAACGCCGAAAAAGATCTTTCAAAAGATTGCAAAGTTCGATAATCACAAAAATCATCATGCATCATTTCAAAAGAAAACTCATTAAGCATGATCATTATATATAACTTCAAATCAAACATGATTTCATTTATTTTCAAAATATTGATAGGACATACAAGGCAAAAAAATTATTAAATATAAAGCATATTCATCAATCATGGTTTCATTGAGCATAAGGTATTTTCAACCAAATTCATTTTGTTATTTGTTGTTATCTCCGAAGGTGACGTAGCCTTCTTCTTTGCTAGTGAGCATAGAGAAATGATATGGATCTCCTCGAGCATCCACTATCAAAATACCATTTCTTACTCTTAGCTTGTGAGTTTGTCTACAAAAGAGGATGGTATTTAGGTACCCATTTGATTTTGAGTGTCCCATAAATTTATCTACTAATTTTGTTATTCATTATTGAACTATTTATAGTTTCTTTAGGAACTCATATCAACTTATGTTGACTAATTTTCTTAAATGGATATTTGTAAACAACATGTCTGGATTTACAACAAAAGTTACATTTCAAATGAGGTAAAACATGTAATGTGGGTCCTTTAATGAAGGTGGTAGGTTTTTGGTGAGATCCTCTCACAAAACCAATTCCATTTCTATTTACGACATGACCCTTGTTTGCAAGGATCGTCCAAGCCCTTGCTACCAACCTTAAACTTATTTAAGGTCTCTTTAAGTAGCAAATTCTCATTTTTTATTGCTTCTAAGTATTCACACTTAGAGCATGGAGAAGTTTAAAGATTATCAAGCTTATTTTGTAGTAAGACATGCTCTTTCTTTAATAGATTAAACTTCTTACTAATAGTTCTACACTCATCAAATAATTCATGAAAAGCGATAGAAAGTTCATCGAAAGATAAATCTTTATTAATTAAATCACATACCTCTTCTCCTAAAGCCATTAGCGCGGAGTTTGCCTCCTTTTTGTTATTAGCTTCTTCACTTTCAGAATCACTTGAATCGTCCCAAGTCGCTTTTAAAGATTTCTTCTTCTTTGGTTGCTTCTTCTTGGCTTGGGGGCATTCATTTTTGAAGTGCCCCGGCTTCTTGTATTCATAGCATATTACTTGGTCCTTTTTATGTTCAAGTTTATTTTTGGTGTTATTTTTAAATTTATTCTTTCTTATAAATTTTTTAAATTTTTAAGTTAAAGGTGCAATGTCATCATCACTATCCTCATCACTTGATGTTCCTTTCAAGTGGTCTTCTTGTGATGTAAGTGTCATATCCTTCCTGTTCTTTGGAAGGGGGTTCTCGAGCTCTTCATGAGCATGGCACATCATTTCGTAGGTCATTAGAGACCCAATAAGTTCTTCGAAAGGAAATGTTTTAAGGTCCTTGGCCTCTTGAATGGCCGTAACTTTTGGATTTGGAAGGGATCTTAAGATTTTAGTTACTAGTTCAAAGTTAGAAAAACCTTTACCAAGAGCTTTGAGTCCATTGATGATAGCCATGAAACGGGTGTACATGTCTCCGATGGACTCACTTGGTTTCATTCGGAAAAGTTCGTAAAAGTGCACAAGAATATTGATTTTGGATTCTTTCACTCAGCTAGTGCCTTCATAAGTAACCTCAAGAGTTCTCCAAATATCAAAAGCGGAATCAAAAATTGAAATACGATTAAATTCATTTTTGTCCAATGCACAAAACAAGGCATTCATAGCCTTTGCATTTAAAAAAAAAACCTTCTTCTCTGATTCATCCCATTTGCTCATTGGAAGAGAAGATTTTTGAAATCCATTTTTGACAATAGTCTAAAGCTCGAAATCCATAGAAATGAGGAAGATCCTCATTCGAGTCTTCCAATACGTGTAATCCGACCCATTAAACATAGGCGGACGTGTAATAAAATGACCCTCATGTATGCCGGAGTAAGCCATCTCTCTTGGGTATCAAACCAAATATGAGAGTGAGCCTAGCTCTGATACTAATTGTTAGGATCGGAGCGGCACTAAGAGAAGGGGGGGGTGAATTAGTGCAGTGGATTAAAACTTGTAAGTTTAAAAATGATTTCATAAATACATAGAGATTTCGATTCAAGAATGAATGACTTGGCAAGAGTAGCTTGAGTAAAGTTAGAAGATGAAAACCGAAAGTTTGCTGCTATATAAATAATGATTTCATAAAGATAAACACTCACACATTCAAGGAACACATCAATTTAAAGTGGTTCGGTCAAATGACCTACATCCACTTGTGAAGCCTTCTTCGATAAGGCTTCCAACTTCCACTAGCAAATCACTTTGAAGGGGAAGGACAAATACCCCTCTTACAACCTTTTACAAGTGGTTCACACTCTTACAAATTTTCAAAGAGAAAGAGGGAGGTGAAAACTTAAGCTATTGAAAATAAGACTTGTTAAAGACTTTGCTAAGGCTTTATCTCAATCTCTTACTTCTTAAAAAGGTTGTTTTCTCTACTAAGAAATGAGGGGTATTTATAGGCCCCAAGAGGATTCAAATTTGGGCTCTAAATTTGAATTATTTTGGGTTTTCCGATGCTGGCGGTGCCATCGCCTGTCAGTGTCTGATACTGACAGTGTACTGGCGGTGCCATCGCCAGAACTCTCGGGTTCTGGGCGGTGCCACCGCCCAACCTTTCGGGTGCTGGTCCGTGCCACTGCCTAGTCCGACGGTACCACCGCTTGATCCCTTGAGTTCTGGGTGGTGCCACCGCCCGTCCTTACGGGTCACTAGTTGGGCTCCAAATTTGGTGCAAACTAGTTCATATTAGGGCCTAGTTGGCCCCTAACCAGGTTATAAGATTAACTCTTAATTCTAACCCTAATTACATGCAAACTATGAAGTTAAGACATAGTCCTAAGTAGGTTTTTAACCGGCAACATCGAGTTTCCTTCTGGCGAGCTTTCTAGTGAACTTCTGGCGGACTTCCGATACACCCTCGGATTTCTTCCGGCGGACTCCCAACAGGCTCCCGGTCTTATGGCGAGTTCAACGAGTCTTTGGCAAGTAACTGAACCTTCTCGGTGATCTCTGCGAACCTCCAACGATCTTTCCGATGGACTTCCGAAAACTTCGGCAAGTCCTCGATTTCTTCTCGGTTGGTTCCGACAGCACTTCCGACGATTCTTCGGACTTTCGGCGAACTCTCAAACACCAATCGAACTTGACTCCGGTAGACTTGCTTTATGTATTCAAGCTATCGTAGTTAATCCTGCACATATAAAACACACTTCGATCTAGACAATTAATCCTAAGCATCTAATCAAGTTGTCCGACCTGTCATTGGTCCCTCAATGCTTCGTCTGATTCTTCGGCGTATCGTCCTCCCTTGTAGCCTATTGCCCAATTGGCTAGTTGACTCTGCAACTCTGATATCCTCGGCACAATCTCCGCACTTCTTGGCCTGATGCCCGAATCCACGACCCGAAGCCTTCTGTCGATATGTCGACCGATCCATCGGCCCGACGTCCAATCTTCTGACATGTTCCTCCGGCCCAACATAATTCTTCTTGCTTTAATTATCTCATCCTAATCGAAGTATCATACGTCACTCAAAATGCAGATTAAATCATAAACACATATCAAGTGGTTTCATCATCAAAATACGAGATTCAACAAAAGTGGTGTAAAAGTTAGAATTCTCCTCCTTCATCTCTTAGCCCTGTAACCATCCAAGGAAGAAGAGTGAGACTTGTAAGGGTTGTCTCCTAAACCCGACAAAAGGTGAAAAGCTATAAAAGGTGGTTGGCCTTCGCCTATTGAAGGAATGCCTCTAGTGGACGCCGGTGACCTCGTTGGAGGAGGAATCTGAAAGTGAATGTAGGTCACATTGACTGAACCACTCTAAATCTTGGTTTGCATTTACTTTGAGCAACTTTCTTTTATAGCAAACTACCTCTCCTCCTTACTATGCTTTAACTACGTCTACATATGCTTTCACGTAAACATCTTCCAAGATCGGCTTTAATCGTACGAAGACTTACGAAATCGATGATTTTTATTTGTGCAATTTATATTGCTGCAAATCACCTTAGTTTTCTCTTACACTTTCACGAAAGGTTTCAAGTTCAAATTCCTTCCGAAACGGATTGAATTGAAACCATTCTCATTGGAATTAGTTTTAATCGAAACAAATTTTTTGAAATGGCGAAACTTTTCCGCTGCACTAATTCACCCCCCCTCTTAGTGTCGCTCTTGATCCTAACAATTGGTATTAGAGCAAGGTTCACTCTTGTTTGGTTTAAAACCTAAGAGAGATGGTATTTACTAGCAACCAAGAGAGTCATTCAATTACATATACGCTCATGTTCAATGGGACGGATTACACATATTGGAAGACTAGAATGAGGATCTTCCTAATTTCAATGGATTTTGAGCTTTGAAATGTTATCAAAAATGGTTTTCAAAAGTCTTCTCTTCCGATGAACAATTGGAATGAGTTGGAGAATAAGACTTTTACTTTTAATGCCAAGACTATGAATGCCTTGTTTTATGAACTAGATAAAAACGAGTTTAATAAAGTGTCGATTTATGAAACGACTTTTGATATTTGGCACACACTCAAAGTGACTCATGAAGGCACTAGTAGAGTAAAGGAGTCAAAAATTAATCTTTTAGTTCATTCTTATGAGTTATTTCGAATGAAACCGAGTGAGACCATTGGAGACATGTACACCCGATTTACGAATATTGTCAATAGTCTAAAAGGACTTAGTAAAGGTTTCTCAGATTTTGAACTTGTTAATAAAGTTTTAAGATCCCTTCCAAAAAGTTAGGACCCTAAAGTAATGGGTATTCAAGAGGCCAAAGATCTAAATAATTTTCCTCTTGAAAAATTAATTAGGTTACTAATGACCTATAAAATGACATGTAAAGCTCATGAAGAGCTTGAGGACACCCTTCCAAAGAACAGAAAGGATATGGCACTAAGAACACAAGAAGACCACTTGAGAGAAAACTTAAGTGATGAGGACCTTGATGATGACTTGGCACTTTTAACAAGGAAATTCAAAAAATTCATTAAAAGGAACAAATTTTAAAATGACACAAAATAAATTTGAACCCAAAAAAGATCAAGTAATATGCTACGAATGCAAGAAGCTAGGACACTACAAAAGTGAATATCCCCAAGCCAAGAAGAGGACACCAAAGAAGAAGGCAATCGAAACAAATTTTTTGAAATGGCGAAACTTTTCCGCTGCCACTAATTCCACCCCCCCTCTTAGTGTCGCTCTGATCCTAACAATTGGTATTAGAGCAAGGTTCACTCTTGTTTGGTTTAAAACCTAAGAGAGATGGTATTTACTAGCAACCAAGAGAGTCATTCAATTACATATACGCTCATGTTCAATGGGACGGATTACACATATGGAAGACTAGAATGAGGATCTTCCTAATTTCAATGGATTTTGAGCTTTGAAATGTTATCAAAAATGGTTTTCAAAAGTCTTCTCTTCCGATGAACAATTGGAATGAGTTGGAGAATAAGACTTTTACTTTTAATGCCAAGACTATGAATGCCTTGTTTTATGAACTAGATAAAAACGAGTTTAATAAAGTGTCGATTTATGAAACGACTTTTGATATTTGGCACACACTCAAAGTGACTCATGAAGGCACTAGTAGAGTAAAGGAGTCAAAAATTAATCTTTTAGTTCATTCTTATGAGTTATTTCGAATGAAACCGAGTGAGACCATTGGAGACATGTACACCCGATTTACGAATATTGTCAATAGTCTAAAAGGACTTAGTAAAGGTTTCTCAGATTTTGAACTTGTTAATAAAGTTTTAAGATCCCTTCCAAAAAGTTAGGACCCTAAAGTAATGGGTATTCAAGAGGCCAAAGATCTAAATAATTTTCCTCTTGAAAAATTAATTAGGTTACTAATGACCTATAAAATGACATGTAAAGCTCATGAAGAGCTTGAGGACACCCTTCCAAAGAACAGAAAGGATATGGCACTAAGAACACAAGAAGACCACTTGAGAGAAAACTTAAGTGATGAGGACCTTGATGATGACTTGGCACTTTTAACAAGGAAATTCAAAAAATTCATTAAAAGGAACAAATTTTAAAATGACACAAAATAAATTTGAACCCAAAAAAGATCAAGTAATATGCTACGAATGCAAGAAGCTAGGACACTACAAAAGTGAATATCCCCAAGCCAAGAAGAGGACACCAAAGAAGAAGGCGCTCAAAGCTATATGGGATGACCCAAGTGCTTCCGAAGAAGAGGAGCCAACCAACATCGAGCAAGTTGCTCACTATACGCTAATGGCCATTAGAGATGAGGTAACAAGTTCATTAGATGCAAATTTATCATTTGATGAACTATTAAATGCTTTTCATGATTTATTTGATGAATGTAAAATAATTAGTAAAAAATATAAATTATTAAAAAAAGAGCATGATTCTCTTGTTAGTGATTTCGATAAATTAAAAATTAAGCATAATGATAGTTTAGCTCCATGTATGAAATGTCATGAAGTAGAAACACTTAGAAAGGAAAACTTGCTACTCAAGGATACCTTAGAAAAATTTAAGGTTGGTAGCAAGTCCTTGAACATGATCCTTGCCAATAAGGGTCACGTTCATAAAAGAAGTGGAATCAGATTTGTGAGTAACTCTCACCAAAATCCAACCACCTTTGTTAAAGGCCCTATCTTACATATTTCACCCCAAAACAAATGCAATTTTTGTTGCAAACTTGGATATATAGCTTATCATTATCCATTTAAAAAGTGTAGTCCACACAAATTGATTTGGATTCCTAAAGGAACCGTAAAGAATTCTATGCAAAATGATAAGTTAAGCCAATCAGTTTTTGAGGCACCGAAGGTCAAATGGGTACTTAAAAATCATCCTCTTTTGTAGAAACGTATACCATCACAAGCTAGGAGCAAGAGATAGTATCTTGATAGTGGATGCTCAAGGCATATGACCGGAGATCCATCTCAATTCTCTAAGCTCACTAACCTAGACGAAGAATATGTCACCTTCGGAGACAACAACAGGGGTAAAATCATTGGCAAAGGAACTATAGGTAACACATCCAGCTTTTATATTGAAGATGTGTTGTTAGTTGATGGCTTAAAGCATAACCTTTTAAGCATTAGTCAATTGTGTGATAAAGGATTTATTGTTAGATTTGAATCTAATGCTTGTATTATAGAAAAACCACACAAAAATACATCTATGATTGCTCTAAAACAAAATAATATATACACTATCGACATTTATGATCTTTGTAATGAAATGTGTTTTTTGGTTTTAAATGACGATGCTTGGCTTTGACATAGGAGATTAGGTCATGCTAGCATGAAACTAATCTCTCAAATTTCATCTAAAGAACTTGTAAGAGGAATTCCTCATATCAAGTTCGTCAAAGATAATGTGTATGATGCATGTCAACTAGGAAAACAAATAAAAGGTTACTTCAAACCTAAGAACCAAATAATCACCTCTAGACCTTTGCAATTAATCCATATAGACTTATTCGGACCAATTTCTACATCAAGCCTAGGAGGTAGCAAATACGTATTTGTCATCGTGGATTATTATAGTAGATACACATGGACTTATTTTTTGACACACAAAAGTGAATGCTTTAGGTATTTCTCCAAGTTTTGTAAACTTGTTCAAAATGAAAAGGTTTTTATGATTTCGTCAATTCGAAGTGATCACAGTGGTGAATTTCAAAATCATGATTTCCAAGAAATTTGTGAATCTAATGGATACAACCACAACTTCTCTACCCTAAGAAATCCTCAACAAAATGGAGTAGTAGAAAGAAAGAATAGAAATTTACAAGAAATGACAAGAACCATGTTGAATGAACATAGTCTACCCAAATATTTTTGGGCCGAAGCCGTAAACACGGCATGCTATGTCATGAATAGAGTTCTAGTAAGACCCTTACTCACCAAAACTCCTTATGAGTTATGGAATAACAAAAAACCTAATATTTCATATTTTAAAGTTTTTGGGGTGTAAGTGTTTTATTTTTGAATGAAAAAGATGCCTTAAGAAAATTTGATGCTAAATCCGATGAAGGAATTTTTCTTGGCTATTCTTCTATTTCTAAAGCATTTTGTATCTTTAATAAAAGAACTTTGATTATAGAAGAATCAATTCATGTTGTTTTTAATGAGGTTTCCGAAATTAATAAAAATGATTTTGATGATGATGTTAATTTTGATACTTTGAATTTAAATGAAACCCTTTCTCCATCTAGTAACTTGGATGCATCTATTTCTGAAACATCCTTACTCAAGGATTGGAAGTATGTAAATGCTCATCCTAAGGAGCTAATCATAGGAGACACATCTAAAGGGGTTCAAACATATTCTTCTCTTAAAAAATTTTGTGCCAATGCCGCTTTTCTCTCCCAAATTGAACCTAAATGCAATGACAAAGCCAAAAAAGATGATTCATGGATTATCACAATGCAAGATAAGTTAAATCAATTTGAGAGAAATGAGGTGTGGAAGTTTGTTCTTAGGCCAAATGACCATTTAGTTATTGGTACTAAATGGGTCTTTAGAAACAAGTAAGATGAATATGGTATCGTGGTTAGAAACATAGCTAGATTAGTGGCCAAAGGTTTCAACCAAGAAGAAGGTATCGATTATGAAGAAACCTTCGCTCCTATGGCTCGATTAAAAACTATAAGAATGCTCCTTGCCTATGCTAGTAGTAATAATTTTAAGTTGTTTCAAATGGATGTTAAAAGTACTTTTCTTAATAGCTTTATTTTCGAAGAAGTTTATGTTGAACAACCTCCCGGATTTGAGAATGATAGTCTCCCTAATCATATGTTTAAATTGACTAAAGCTCTCTATGTTTTAAAACAAGCCCCAAGGGCTTGGTATGAGAGACTTAGTTCATTTCTTATTGAAAATAATTTCTCTAAAGGCAAGGTCGATACTACATTGTTTATCAAAATTTTAAAAATAATTTTCTTATTGTTCAGATTTATGTTGATGATATTATTTTCGGTTCCACGAATGAATCTCTTTGTGAATCATTTGCTAAAAGTATGAGTCTTGAATTTGAAATGAGTTTGATAGGAGAATTAACCTTCTTTTTGGGCTTATAAATCAAACAACTAAGTAATGGCATCTTTCTTAGTCAAATAAAATATGCTTTAGATTTGCTAAAAAAGGTTTAATATGGATAGCTCAAAAGCTATCAATACTCCCATGAGTACCTCCACTAAGTTAGACATTGATGAAAGTGGAGAAAGCTTTGATCAAAAAGCTTATAGCGGTATGATAAGAAGTCTACTATAACTCATCGCAACTAGACCGGATATCATGTTTATGATAGAACCCTTGTAGATTCTAAGCTTGGGGTTGATCTCTTTAGGGGATCGGCCTTCTTGGAACTCTATAGGGGTTCCTTCCTCCAAGTTGCTGCACAAAGGCTGCAGAGAAGATTCATTTATTGCTTATCAAAAGAGGATAAATACATAACTATTTATAGGGTTTCTAAACCCTAACTCTAATAGACTCCTACTCAATACTACTAATAAGACTCTACTCAAGACTCTTAATAGGACTCCTATTCCTTTACAACTCCTAATTCTTCTCTAAGAAATAACCTCCAAACCCTAGCCAGCCTCTTCACCTCTTTCATAAGGGTCGGCTTAGGTAGGTTTTACATGAATGCCCCTATCAATTAGGACTCTCCTAGCTAGAGTCTTAACAGACCTGCCCTCTTCAAATTAGTCTTATCCTCGAGGCTAACAATACATAAATTCTGGGAATTTGATCTTCAAGTCGTCATAGTTCTCCCAAATGACACTTTCTACTAGTAAGTTTGCCCATTATATTAGCACTTTAATAATAGGTCATCGTCGTCGAGTCACGATCCGTCGATTAATAATGGCACTCAACGGGGTCTGGAGTTCTCCTTGGGTAGTCATATTTAGTGGGTGGCTTTGGGTTGTCTCCAAGCACCTGTTTACCATTTCCGTCTGGCCATTGGTTTGTGGGTGATATGTTGTACTCCTTTTCAATTTAGCACCCTACATATGGAATAACTCTATCTAAAATCTGCTCGTGAAGATGCAAGTAGAATTTGGCACAAGCATAATGTGTCCCTTATAGCATAATTCTTTTGAGTCTCAATTGTAATGAGTTACGGAGTTTAGTACTTCCTCCAAATCTTTTATAATCTTACTAGTCTCTAGATCTTCCTATCATTCCCTATTAATATCCTTAAGGAAGTCATAGGTCAAAAGTGAAATGGTCGAAAATTCAGCTTGCTTGGGTAGCCATGAAAGCGCATCTGCAACAACATTCTCTTTCCCCTTGTTGTAAGTTGTTTCATAATCACATCCAAGAAGCTTTGTTATCCATTTTTGCTGCTCAGGGGAAGATATCTTCTGCTCCAAGAAATATTTTAGGCTTTTATGGTCAATTTTGATTTGAAAGCGTCGCCCGATCAAGTACGATCTCTATTTGGCCACCGCATGCACAATCGCAAGCATCTCCTTGTCATAAATAGTTATTTTGAGATTGGAAGGAGATAATGCCTTACTAGTATAAGCGAGGGGGCGGCCATCTTGTATTAATACAACACCAATTCTGACTCCGAAGGCATCGGCTTCAATAACAAAAGTCTTGCTGATGTCGAGCGTTGTCGTCACTGCGGCTTTATGTTCGTTGAAGGTAGTGGTGGCTTTATTTGACCATTGGAAAGCATCTTTTTTCAGCAAGGAAGTAAGTGGTGTATTGATCTTTCCATAGTTTTTCATGAACTTACGATTGTAGCCTATTAAACCGAGAAAGCCACGTAGCAATTTTATGTTCCTCGAGGTCGGCCAGTTCTGCATTGCTCCAATTTTGGAGGGGTCCACTGCCACACCTTCCTCTGATATGATATGCCCAAGATATTCTACCTTCTGGTGAAGAAAGCAAAAATTCGTAGTGGTCGTTGTGTGTTCGAAAGGCAATTTTCGGTATGTCTTTTTTGCACACTCATATTTGATGATACTCGGATCGAAGGTCCAACTTTGTGAAAATTTGTACTTCCTTTCATCTAGCAATTCATCTGCTATTAGAATAGGGTATTTGTCCTTGACGGTTATGCCATTGAGGGTTCGGTAATCAATGTACATTCGCCATGTTTCGTCCTTCTTTTGTACGAAGAGCACCGGTGAAGAGTAGGGGCTACAACTTGACCGAATAACTCATGTTTTGGTCATGTCTTTTACAATCCTTTCTATTTCATCCTTCTGCAGATATAAATGTTGATATAGCCAAGTATTTGCATGAGGTTTTCCTAGAAGAATTGGTATACAATGATCATGCTGACGGGCAAGAGGTAGGTTGTGTGATTCATCAAATGTATCTGAAAATTCAGCAAGCAAAGGAAGTACATTTGGATCTTCAAATTCTATTAGCTCTCTCTTAGTTTGTTGCTCAAGTTGTACCAAAAAGTCGCTGCATGCTTTATGCAAAACCTTCTCCATTTGTTGTGTACAAATCATCATTACGTCGCCCCCACGTTTCCCATGTAGAATCACCTATTTCCTTATACTATAAAATCTCAAAATTAGTTTCATAAAATTTCAAGAAACATCACCTAATGTCATCAACCATTCAATTCTGAGCATGGCCTCATGATCATCAAGAGGGAGGAGGAAGAAATCTGCAATTATCTCTTGTTCCTACAGTAATAGTTTCTCCCGCGGGCGCCTACGATCACACTTCAAAATCCATCCATCGGTGAACTTGACGTCATACCTACTATAATACTCGATAGGTAAGGCCATCCGAATAGCAACTTTACTATCTAGGAAGTTGTTAGTGCTGCCTGTGTCGATGAGAACATTGATCGATTGTTGTTTGAGAAGGCCTTCAACTTTCATCGCTTGTGGGTTTGAGTAGCCGGCTAGTGCATGTACCATAACTTCGGTCGGTTGTGGCTCTTCTTCTGTATCTTCTTCTTCATTATCAAGGCTCTCTTCTATATGTTCAATGACCTTTTCTTCTATTGGTTTAATCATAAGAAGTCTCCCTTTTCTATAGTGATGCTCGCGGCTCCACGGCTCATCACGGTGCCAACATAACTCGTTCGTAGATCACTCCCGAAGCTCTTCTCTTATCATCATTTTTGGTGCAGGGACTCGGTTGATAGTAGGGGGGCTGAGGGCTTCTGCATTACAGGTCGAGAAGCGATCCTAGTCCTCCGAGCTTCATGGTTCAATTGCTCCTCTTGATGTCGTGCTGCCATAAGCATGTACGGTTGTCATGCTTTAACTTCTCCCTGGATCTCCAACTTCAAGCCCTCAATGAAGGTGCCCAATAGCTATTTTTGAGACCAATCACAAGTTTGATTAGATAACCTTTCAAACCTAGTTTGGTACTCCTGAACGGTAGAGGTTTGTCGGATCTTTGCTAGTTGTTCGTCAATGTTCTCGTAATCGATTGGTCCGAAGCGGATCAATAGTCCTTTTTTGAATTGTCGTCATGATAACCTTTTAACTGTCGATAGTATCACCACCAAACCACCTGGGAGACTGAGTCCCAAGTGGTGCCACCGTCAGACAGGGTCCAGCAACCTGGTTCGGCCTTAAATCCGACCCAAACCAGTCTAATTATGGGCCTAGTTGGCCCCTAACAGAGTTAGTGGGATTACCTCTCAAATCTAACCCTAATTACATGCTAACTACAATTATTAAGGCAAACACTAAGCAAGTCAAGTCTAGTTAGTCTAGGTTGCTTTCGGCGAGCTTCCGATGATCTCTTGGCAATATTCCAATGGACTTCCGGCAAGCTCTTGGACTTCACGATAATCTTCTTGGCGAGTTCCGATGAGCTTCTTTGGCAAGCTCCTGGACTTCTCGATTAATTCCGATAGAACTTCCGACGAACATCCGGACTTCCGACGAACTCTCGAACTCCCAATGAAATCTTGATCTTGACTCTGGCATTTCGTTTTGCTTTATGCCTTGATTATTATCGAAGTTAATCTTGCACACTTTTCTTAACATATAGATTTAATCAAATAATTTATCAATTGATTTCATCATCAAAATCTGAGATTCAATAATCTCCCCCTTTTTTATGATGGCAATCAATTGATTTAACAATCCTGCACACTCTTGAATTCAAGGCCTTTGAATTCAAGCATCAAACTGATAAGTTATATTTATTTAAACTTATCAATATGCACATCATGATACTCATCATGATTTACTAATTCAAAATACGATACCACATATTTATAAAAATGATGTCAAGGCATGACTTCTATTTTCAAATCTAATATAGAGAGTGTTGAATCTCGGATTTTGATGATGAAACCAATTGATAAGTGTTTATGATGAAACCAATTAGGAGCCAGTTGGGCTCATGTAAGGACTGTGTTGGGCCCAATGAAAGGCCCAAACAATGACCCAATAGGTGGCACCATCGTGGCACAGTCTCCGAGACTGTGTCAGGCGATGGTATCGCCCAGTGTAGTGTTAGTGTTAGACTAACACTAGCGGTGGTACCGCCCGTACCCAGGAAACCCGAGATAGGAAATTTTTAGGCTCCAAGTTTGAATCAACTTGAGGCCTATAAATACCCCTCTCATCCCTAGGTAAAATAGACAAGCACAGAGAATTTAAAAGTAAGAAAATGCTACTGTAATCTCTTAAAAAATTCCCTCCTCCACTCTAAGTTTATATTTCTATTTAAGAGAGGAGTGAGTACTTGTAAGGGTTCTCTCCTAAACCCATAAAAAGGAGAAGAGGGGTGTAAAAGAGTAGTTGATCTTCGCCCATTGAAAGAAGATCGATAGTGGATGTCGGTGGCCTCGACGGAAGAGGAATCGATGGAGTGGATATAGGTCATGATAACCGAACCATTATAAATTTGATTTGTTTTTCAATTGTGCAATTTACTTTAAACCACAAACCACTTTACTTGCTTATTGCTTTCAATACTTTTATGAACTCGCTTTCAAGTCAAGCATATTTTTTAAATCAATTTTCAATGAACGAGAAAATTTCTTAAACCGACGTTATTTTACCACTGCACTAATTCACCCCCCCCCCCTCTTAGTGTCGATTGCTTTCCTAACAATTGGTATCAGAGCCTCGGTATTTCTCATTTGGTTTAACACCCAAGAGAAATGGCTCTTTTCGACTTTCAAAAGGGACTTTCTCTCATTCGTCCTCCCTTGTTCAATGGTTCGGACTACATATATTAGAAAACTCAAATAAGAGTTTTCTTACTTTCTTTAGATTTGAATTTATGGAATATTGTTGAAAGTGGTTTTCAAAGGTCTTCTCTTCTAATGAACCATTGGAATGATTTGGAGAAGAAGACTTTTTCTTTAAATGCTAGAGCTATGAATGCTCTATTTTATGCCTTAGATAAAACCGAATTTAATCAGGTTTCTAATTGTGAAATGACTTTCGATATTTGGTACACTCTTGAAATCACACATGAAGGCACTAGCAAAGTTAAAGATTCGAAAATCAACTTTTTGATGCATGATTTTGAACATTTTCATATGAAATCAAGTGAAACCATTGGAGACATATACACCCGTTTTACGAATGTCGTCAATGGTTTAAAAGCTCTTGGTAAAACTTTTTTGGATTTTGAACTCGTTAACAAGATCTTAAGATCTCTTTCTAAAAATTGGGAATTGAAAGTAACGGCAATACAAGAATCAAAAGATTTGAATCATTTTCCAATTGAAGAACTTATAGGGTCTTTGATGACCTATGAAATAACGTGCAATGTACGTAAAGAACCCAAGAACAACCTTCCAAAGAACAGGAAGGATTTAGGATATAGAACAATTGAAGACTACTCAAGCATAAGCTCATGTGATGGTGAACTTGAACTCCTCATGAAATTTAAAAAGTTCATGAAGCAACAGTCAAAAAATAAAGACAAACTTAAAAAGAACACAAATTAAGACGAAACGAGTGCATTTGAAGAAGAGGAGCAAACCGATGAAGACAAAGTGGCGAACCTTGCTTTGGTGACTCTCATCAATGAGGTAAAATGCTCAAACGAAACCCCCTTAATTTATTTTGAAATTACATGATGCATTTCATGAATTATTTTAATTTAGTTTAGAATAATTATTTTCCTTGAAAATTGTATGTTTAATAAATAAAATACAAAAAATTAGGAATCATGCTTATCTAGTAATTTTTAAAAATAAACATGAAAATTACATGTGTTATGATAAAGGAACAAAATGTTAGACTTAAATCATGCTAGATATTTTAATGATAATGTGTATCTTAATGACTTTCATATTACTTTTGATTGAAAACACTTTATGAAATCATGCTTAATGAAATAATGTAATGATGCATAAAGATAGTGCTTAATGAATTTATCTTTCGAAATTATGCATGATGATTTGAAGTAATGATGATTTTTGGGTGATTTATACCTTATTGATCTTTGTCATAATAAATCTTGCACTTTCGGTTTTAAACATGATACATGTTTTTATTTGGCATAAATAAAATAAATCATATGAATTAACAAATAAAAAGAGGAAAATATTTTTCTTGAAAATTCATTTTCTCTATCTTATTGATTTTGATGAATCTATTTGTATCATTTTTACAAATCTCTTAGACTTTGAAAATAATTTTGATGATTTAAATTTGAATAATTTTTTATCCAAATCATAATATTGATTCTTTGATATTTACAAATTAAAATTTATTATGAATCAAGATTTTTCATTAATCGTTCTTCTATGATTCTAGTTGGTATTTTCTTAAGAGGAGATTTTCTAAATGAATCATGATTTTTCGGAATTACAATTTTTATGATTCATAATGAATTGAGACATTTTATATACATGAATTAATATCTTGTTCTCCTACAAGATTGAATGAATTTTATCCATATCATGATCTTCTAAGAATTCTTTTCGTTACTTATTTAAAAAAAAGATTTACTCTATGAATCATGTCTTTTGGTATTTACATGATCTTATCTTTCATTATATGATTTTTATAATTCCTTGTATTTATGAAGTATATCTCATCACCGAAATTTTCTTGATATCTTCCATGTGATGTCTTGAATATTTACACCATTATGTTCTTCCCTTCTTCTTTCTTGTTTACAATGACAAAAGGGGAAAAGAAAATAGCTAGCATCTTAAGAGAACCAAATTTGCTAACTTGAATGATAAACTTAGACATGTTAGATCTCCTAAATGCATAAATTCTTCTTATACATTTTACATATTATGATCTTGATTTCTTGAACTTTAGACTTGATCATTGAAATAATAATTGGAATATTAATGTAATTATAATGATGATTTAGAATCTTGCATGTAATGATGATTTTATATTTTTTAAATATACATGATGATTTGATATTATACATGCAATACTTCAACTTACTAAAATGATGTATGCAATGATGAAATATTCATGATGAAAAATTATTTTGATATTCATGACTTGATTTTTCATCTTTGTTATTTACTCTTGTCATGATTTGAAGATGGTAGTAAAGGGAAATGAATTACACTATTGTATTGTTATTCCCTTCTATTTGACAATGACATAGGGGGAGCAAATTTTGCTAGCTTACTAGCTAACTTGCATACTTCAAGAAGAAGCAAAAAGCTTGCTCATCTCAAAAGATGCAAAATTTTGCCAACTCTCATATGTGTAAAATTTGCTAGCTCACAAATAGTAAGAAGAAAAACTTGCTTGCTAGCTTGCAATCTCAAGAAGCAAAAGTGCTATCTTGCATATCTCAAAAAGCTAAATTTGTAAACTTGTACAACTCAAAATTGTTGCTAGTTTGTATATTACAAAACTTGCCTTCTTTTTAAAAAACTTGCTAGCTTGAACATTGCAAAACAAACATGCTAAACTTGCACATCTAGCAAAATTTACAAACCTGAAATGATACAAATTTTTGCTAGCTTGCATGATGATAAAACTTGATGTTTATTACACAACGATTTGAACTTGTATCTCAAACACTTAGAAAGTTACACTTCTCCTTTTTGTTGATGACAAAGGGGGAGAAGTATGATCATGTTATGCATAATGACGTGTTGCAAATATTCATGATGAATATTGCAATAACTTGAATTCAGCTTGAATTCAAGGTTCTATCAATATGGCATATTGATAGGGGTGTTAAATCTCGGATTTTGATGATGAAACTAATTGATTGTGTTTAGATGTTTAACTACATTTTGAGTGATGCAGGTCTACTCGATCAGGATTAGACAGTTGACGCAGAAGGAATTGACATTGCGTCGGAGGAGATCACGTCAGGATATTGGACGGTAGAATGCTTCGGACGTTGGGCATCGGGCCAAAGAGAGCGGAATTACACCAAGGATATCGGGGTTGTGGAGGTCAACCGCCGATTGGGCAACAAGCCGCAAGAGAGAACGATGCGCTGAAGAATCGGACGAAGCGCCAACCAATGACGTGCCGGGCAATAGAATATCAATTCGCGTTGTAATAATTGTCTAGATCGGAGTAGAGTTTTGGCTTGTGTGTGCACGATTAACTACGATAATGATGAAGACATAAAGCGAAACAAAGTGCTGGAGTCAAGCGCGAAGGATTCGTTGGGAGTTCGAGAGTTCGACAGAAATCCGAAGGTTCGTCGGGAATGCTGTCGGAACTAGCCGAGAATGAGTAGGGAGCTTGCCGAAGGGTTTTCGGAAGCTCGCCGGAAGGTTCATCGGAAGTTCGCGGAGCTCACCGAGAAAGATCGTAGCTTGCCGAAGAAGCTCGTCGAAACTCGCCAAGATCAAATCGTGAAGTCTCGGAGCTTGTCGGGAGTCCGCAGAATGGTTTCTGAGAGTTTATCGGAAGACCGTCGGAAGCTCGCCGGAAGAAGTCTTGACTTGCGGACTTTGTAATAGCTTAGGAAATGTCTTTAAACTCGTAGTTAGCATGTTAATTAGGGTTAGGATTAGGTGTTAATCTTATAACCCAAGTAGGGGCCAATTGGGCCCAAGTTTGGACTGGTTTGGGCCAAGTTTGGAGCCCAACTAGTGAGCTGAAATAGTGTAGGCGATGGCACCGCTCAGCACCCGAAGAGCTAGGCGGTGGCACCGCCCAGTACACTGTCAGTGACAGAACTGACAGGCGGTGGCACCGCCACTGACAGGCGGTGGCACCGCTAGCTTCGGGAACCGAAGAGAATTCAAATTTTGGTGCCCAAATTTGAATCCTCTTAAGGCCTATAAATACCCCTCAATTCTCAGCAGAGATAACAACTTTTGAGAAGCAATAGAGTGAAAAAAAGTCTTAGCAAAGCCTTAGCAAGTCTTACTTTCAAATTGCTCGAGTGTTCACCTCCCTTTCTTTCTTGCTGAAATTTTGTAAGAGTGTGAACCACTTATAAAGGTTGTAAGAGGGGTATTTGTCTTTCCCCTTCAAAGTGATTTGCTAGTAGAAGTTGGGAGCCTCATTGAAGAAGGCTTTGCAAGTGGATGTAGGTCATTTTGACCGAACCACTTTAAAATTGGCGTGTTCTCTGGTTTGCATTTACTTATTGCTATTTACCTTACTGCAAACCTTCATACGTGCTTTACTTCCTTATTACTTTTGCTGCACACCTTTACGAACACGCTTTCAAGTTAAGCACTTCCGAGTTCGGTTTTTATCGTACGAAAAAGTTTCCAAAACCGAAGTTTTAATCCGCTGCACTAATTCACCCCCCCCCCCCCCCCCTCTTAGTGCCGCTCCGATCCTAACAAGGGGGAGTTTGTTTAAACTCCGGGAGTTAAGGTTAACTCCGTCATCAATTAGTTGTCATCATAAAAAAGGGGGAGATTTTTGAATCTTGGATTTTGATGATGAAACCAATTAATGAATGTTTATGATTTGATCTGCATTTTATGTGACGCAAGATGCTTCGATCAGGATGAGACAATTAAAGCAGGAAGAATCATGTTGGGCCCGTGGAACATGTCAGAAGATTGGACGTCGAGCCAAAGGATCAGTCAACGTATCAACAGAAGGCTTCGGGTCATGGATTCGAGCATCAGACCAAGAAAAGCGAATATTGCACCAAAGATATTAGAGTTACGGAGTTAACTGGCTAATTGGGCAATAAGCCGCAAGAGAGGGCGATGTGCCGAAGAATCGGACGAAGTATCAATGGACCAATGACATGCTGGACAACATGATTCATGCTTAGTATTAATTCTTTAGATCGAAGTATGTTTTTACATGTGTAGGATTAACTATGATAGTAAGGCATAAAGTAAATTGAAATCCTAGAGTCAAGAACACGATTTCGTTGGGAGTTCGAGAGTTCGTCGGAAGTCCAAATGTTCGTCGAAAGTTCTACCGGAATCAACCGAAAAGTCCTGGAGCTTGCCAAAGAAGCTTGTCGAAACTCACCGAGAAGATCTTCGTGAAGTCCAGGAGTTCGCCGGAAGTCCGCTGCAACATTGCTGAGAGATCGTCAAAAGTTCGCCAGAAGATCGCCGAAAGCTCGCTAGAAGAAACTTCACTTACAGACTTCTTTAGCTTAAAAAATGTCTTAGAATTCGTAGTTAGCACATAATTAGGATTGCATTGAGAGCCAACCCAATTAGGGGCCAGTTGGGCCTATGTAAGGACTATGTTAGACTATACCATCGTGGCATAGTCTCCGAGACTGTGTCAGGCGATGGTACCACCCAAACACAGCCTCCGAGAGGCTACATGTGATGGTACCACCCAGCACAGTTTCCTAGGCGATGGTACCACCAAGTGGCAGGGTGTCAGGCGATGGTACCGCCAGACTGGGCGGTGGTACTGCCCAGTGCAGTGTTAGTGTCAAACTGACACTAGCGGTGGTACCACCTAGCACAGGCGATGGTATCACCCGTACCTAGGAAACCCGGGATGAAAAATTTTTAGGCTTTAAGTTTGAATCAACTTGAGGCCTATAAATACCCCTCTTATCCCTGGGTAAAATAGATAAGCACAGAGAATTTAAAAGTGAGAAAATGCTGCTGCAATCTCTTGAAAAATTTCCTCCTCCACTCTATGTTTAGATTTCTGTTTAAGAGAGGAGTGAGTACTTGTAAGGGTTCTCTCCTAAACCCATGAAAAGGAGAAGAGGTGTGTAAAAGGGTAATTGATCTTCGCCCATTAAAAGAAGATCAATAGTGGATGCCGGTGGCCTCGACGGAAGAGGAATCGACGGAGTTGATGTAGGTCACGACGACCGAACCACTATAAATTTAGTTTGCTTTTTAATTGTACAATTTGCTTTAAACCGCAAACCACTTTACTTGCTTGCTACTTTCAATACTTTTATGAACTTGCTTTCAAGTTAAGCATATTTTCGAGATCGGTTTTCAACAAACAAGAAAATTTCTTAAACCGACGTTATTTTACCACTACACTAATTCACCCCCCCCTCCCTCTTAGTGCCGATTGCTTTCCTAACAGAGAGATGATAGAAAATCATTATTTTCAAGTATGATGCGAATTTTAAATATAAAATTTAGCAAGATGATAATTCTCAATAAAAGATAATAATTCATCATTTCGAGGCATGATATCAATTGTAAATAGCAAGTTAAGCTTATGATGCCTTATCATAATGATAGATAATTATCAAGCATTCATGAAACATTTCAAATATCTACAATGCATATGAAATACATTTTGATGTATTTCAAGCATTTGCGATGTGTTGCGATGTATTTGATGATTCCAATTATATTTCAAGCATTCGCAAAACGTACAAGCATTTACAATAAGATACATTTTATACATTTATCTTAAACATTCATAATGTCAATTTGTCATCAATTTACCACATTTCTCCCCCTTTGTCATCAACAAAAAGGAGAACCATTCAACAATATAAGTGTGGTAAAAAAAAATTAAAGCAAGTTCCACACCAATTTGTCCAAGCCAAAAAGGAAGGTAAGCAAAAACTTTGCATGATAACTTCATTTGGATAAGCTAACGTTTTTACTCGAGGGCTTTTTGGTTCTTCTTTAGATGTGCAAGTTTCTTTCTTCCTTTGTCATAAAAATAAGAAAGGATATGAACCAAATTCATCTTTAGATGGGTAAAGAAAGAATCCATCAAGAACCAAATTCATGAAAGGATTTGAACAAGTCAAATTCAAAATAATAAATAAGTTTCATTAAATCATGCTTCAATTTTGATAAAGAGAAGGGATTCATGAAAAGGATCAAGATATCCATATGAAATCAAATCCCCATTCTTGCAAGTGACCATCATATACCAAAAATTCATAAAAATTCTTCTTTTATGAGAAGAGTAAGGAAGAATTTATGGGAAAGGAGCATCATATGAAAAAGAAATCCATGAATTAAACATCATAAATCAAATCTGTTTCTCATTAAAAATTCACAAGAGTGAAATCCATGAGAGATGCATTTATCAATGAATTCCATGAGTGAAGGGACTAAGTGTATCAAACATCATTAAGTTTGTATTAAATAAATTTGATACCAAGTAGATTAATATTCCAGATTTCATGAAAGTCTTATTTACAAAATGAAATAATTTCATGAAAGCTTTATTAAAAAAAAATGAGAAAGTCTGGAAAAGATATACAACAAATTCATGCATTCAAATAATTTAACATCTCTAACTTTATAAATACACCAAGTTATAAATACCAAAAGTTGAATCTTTTCTTTTTTAAATATCATGAGAAAGAAAAATGTTCTTGATTTAAAAAGACAACTGAGAAATTTAAAGAATGTATCAAGGAATTTATGCATTCAAAAAATTTATCAAGTCTAGTTCTTAGAGTCATGCAATTATTAAACCATCATCAAAAAGTACATCATAATATTGAAAAGCACATGACGTCAAAGGGTACGTCATAGAAGGTAAGAAGTATAGTATATCAAAGAGTACAACTCGTCATGGTACTTTTTAGTTCTCTGCTCCCTTTTAGGAAATATATAACCTATTTAGGTGGTGGTAAATCAAAATGTCTAAACAAAGTATTCAGTTGCCGATAAATTTGCTACGTCTCGATTAAGATTTGATTTTGACGTAGTTCAATTCAATCCAGTCGAGTCACTATTGGATCGGCAGATGAGGAGGATACTTGCTCTATTGGAGGTGCTACCTTAAGGGGACATGTAGGAGGAGAATGACTTTCCTTATAGATAGGTGTTTCTGGTTATGGTTCAGGTGGGGGGAAGTTCGGTCCTCCTAGGTAATCTAGTCCAGATTCCATTTCTTACTATGCATCTTAATCTCCTTAATCTAGTTTTAAGATTTCTTCATCAGATGGAATAACTATGTTATGTGCACACATTAGTCTAGTGATTAAACCACCATAAGGAAGCATTGTATCTTTTGTTGATAGTTCAATCATATTTTGTTTTATTAGATATTTAAAACAATTATTGTGTCCTCTCATAATCCAATATATTGTTCATAATTTCATTTGACTAACTTCATCATGATGGTATTATTTTGGAAGTATGATACTTATCACTATGTGATGTAGTAATTTTGTACTAAATGGTAGCAAATATTCACAACTTTTTGAAATGATGGAAAGATTTGTGTTACCAAAGATAGTTCTTAATGCCTCAGAACACGTAATCTCAACTGATTCTTCATCCCATAGGCCTCTAAAGTAACAACCTATTCTTTTCTTAGGAATTCCTATAAAGTTACAAATTACACTATCCGTGATGGGTATATGATGCCCTAAGAGATAAGTAGACACCATATCATTTTCATCTACTTACAAGTTGTTATAAAATAATCGAATAAGTCTAGGATAAATGAGTTCACTTATTTGGAGGATTGGAAAGACATCTAAGTTAGTAAACCATTGAATTGGTTCTAAATTATCCATTTCTTGTAGATCTATATATTTTCACTTATGAACACTTCTATATTCAAAGGTTGGGAATTTAAGGGCCTGTTGGGGGGAATCAAAGAGTGTGGAGTCATAGGTTTCATTTACTCTTCTCTTACCTTTGTCCCCTAAGGATCTTATAGATGCCATGGAACTACACATATTATTAATGAGAAAACTATAAGAAGTAAGATCTAAAAATTGAGAGAAAAGTTTTTGAGGATTACTCTTGTAGTGATCTCTTGAAATATTGAGATTGATCTTTAGATTCGTAAGAGATAAGGGTTTTCTTGAGTTTCTAGAGGAAGAGCAAGAAGAAAGAGAGGTGGAGAAAGGTTTAGAGGTGTGAGGAAGAGGTCTAGTAAGGCTTGGGGGCGGTTCTGCCACCAGCCCTAAAAGCCCTTTTATAGGGCATAGTTACGGGCGGTGTTGTCGCCTATGGGTAATGTGCTCTGGCGGTGCCATCGCCAGTCCAGCGGTGCTACTACTAGTGCATAATTTTCAGCCCATTTTCAAGCTACAATTTTATCTTTCAACCTAGCAGTTATATTTAGTATTCCAGTCATTACTTTGTGCTTAAGGAAAGTACATATCTATTAGTACTAATGATTCAATCATACAAACCATAAATATCAAAAAATTCAAGTCACATACATCAAGAAATAATTTATTCGTATAACTCCTTTCCTTGTTTAAAGAAGGGCAGAATGAGGTGAAAGAATCAAGATTTGTATTGAAAAATATCTTCAAGAAATAAGCAGATTATCTTATGTTTGGTACATCTCAAGTTGTAGATGGCGACATATTGTCTAATCCAAAGTCATCATCACTTTTTGTGAAACCCAATGGAGGCAATGTAAATGGTTTCCTAAGTATGCTCTAGTATTAAAAAAAATCATTCATCATCATTTAAATCCAAAAACCAAACAAAAATTTTCAAGATCAAATGTGTAGCATATAATTTCAAAACATATGATTTCAAATCATATCATCAGGCATGATTTTATTGAATATAAAATATTTTTATTTAAATTTATTTTATTATAGATAGTTCTAATTCCAATGATATTTCCTTTATTGTTTTGGCTAAAGAGTTTTATGAAGTATTTTGGATCTCCGATCATAAGCCTTGAGCATCCACTATCCAACTATCGTTCTTGTTCCTAGCTTATGATGGTAGACACTTCTACAAAAAAGGATGATTTTTAAGTAATCATTTGACCTTGGGTACCTCAAAAATCAATCTACTTAACTTATCGTTTTGCATAGAGTTCTTTATGGTTCCTTTAGGAACCCAAATCAATTTGTGTGGATTATATTTCTTAAGTGAAAAATTATAAGCAACATGTCTGAGTTTGTAACAAAAATTACATTTGGTACGGGATGATACATGCAAGGTAGGGCCTTTAACAAAGGTGATTGGATTTTGGTGAGAGCTACTAACAAATCCGATTCCGCCTCTTCTATGAACGTGACCCTTATTAGCAAGGATCATGCTCAAAGACTTACTACCAACCTTAAACTTTTCTAAGGTTTCTTTGAGTAGCAAGTTTTCTTTCTCAAGTACCTCTAAGTGTTCACACTTAGTCCATAGAGGCAAAGAAGGATTATCATGCTTAAATTTTTTAAAATCAATATTTATAAGGGCATGCTCCTTTTTCAAAGAATTATACTTTTTACTCAAAGTTCTACATTTATCAAACAATTTATGAAAAGCACTTAAAAGCTCATCGAAAGATAAATTTGTATCTAATGAACTACTTACCTCATCCCCGATAGTCATTAGTGTATAGTTAGCGATCTCCTTGTTGCTTTGTTATTCACTTTCGGAATCACTCAAGTCATTCCATGTTGTTTTGAGCACCTTCTTCTTTACTTGGGGACATTCGCTTTTGAAATATCCCGGCTTCTTGCATTTATAACATATAACTTGTTCTTTCTTAGGTTCAATTTTATTTTTAGTATCATTTTTAGATTTTGTTTATGAATTTTTTAAACTTTCTTATCAAGAATGCCAAGTCATCATAATTTTCTTTCAAGTGGTTTTCATAAGTTCTTAGTGTCATATCATTCTTGTTCTTTAGAAGGTTGTCTCAAGCTCTTTATAAGCATTGAAAGTCATTTCATAGGTCATTAAATGATCGTTACTTTAGGGTCCTAACTCTTTGGAAGGGATCTCAATATTTTATTAACAAGTTTGAAATTAGAAAAACTTTTACCAAGTTCTTTTATACCATTGATGACATCCGTAAACCGGGTATACATGTCTCCAATGGTCTCACTTTGTTTCATCCAAAACAACTCATAAGTTGAACTAAAAGATTAATTTTGGACTCTTTTACTCTACTAGTGCCCTCGTGAGTGATTTCATGTGTATGCTAAATATCGAAAGCTGTTTCACAAATAGACACTCGATTGAACTCGTTTTTATTTAAAGCGCAAAACAAGGCATTCATAGCCTTGGAATTTAAAGCAATTTCTCCAACTAATTCCAATCATTCATTGGAAGAGAAGACTTTTGAAAGTCATTTTCCACAATGTTCCATAACTCAAAATCCATAGAAATTAGAAAATTCATCATTCTAGTTTTCTAATAGATGTAATACATCCCATTAAACATAGGTGGACGTGTGATTAAGTGACCCTCTTGGTTGTCGATAAATGTCATCTCTCTTGGGTTTCAAACCAAACTGAGAGTGACCTTGTTATGATACCAATTATTAGGATCAAGAGCAGCACTAAGACAGAGGGGGTGAATTAGTATAGTATAAAAAATCATCGGTTTTGAAAGATATTCATTCATTGAAAACCAATTTCGGAAAGTGCTTAACTTTAGAGTAAATAAACTAGCAATTAACTTAGAAAGTATTGACAGTAATAAAAAGCATAATATAAATGAGCACACCAGAATTTATAGTGGTTCGGTCGTTATGACCTACATCCACTTATGATTTCTCCTCCGTTGAGGTCATTAGCGTTCACTAACGGTCTTCCTTCAATAGGCAAAGACCAACCACCTCTTTACAGTGCTTTCTTCTTTTCATAGGTTTAAGAGATAACCCTTACAAACCTCATACCTCTTCTTAGATGATTACAAAGCTAAAGAGGGGAGGAGAACTCTTCTTACTTTTGCAACACTTTTAACACCCCAAATCCCAACACTTCGAATTTTTTTCACATTTTGATTGCACTTTTGTTATCTTTTCATGCAGAAAAGGGTGGGATATTTATAGGCCCTAATGGCTTCAAAATTGGAGCCAAAAAGTGTTTCATCTCGGATTTTCGGGGTATTGATAGGACCATCGCTAGTATTGGGTAGTACCACCGCCTGACACTCTAATACTAGGCGATACCATCGCTTAGTCTGGGTTGTATGACCACTTGACAGAGCTCGGAGACCGAGCTCTGGCGGTACCACTGCCCAAACCACTTGGGAGACTAAGTCCTAAGCGGTGCCATCGCCAAATAAGGTCTAACAACTTGGTTGGGCTTTGAATCCGACCCAAACCAGTCTAATTACAAGCCCAATTGGCCCCTAACAGAGTTAGTGATATTACCTTCCAAATTTAACACTAATTACGTGCTAACTATGATTCTTAAGGCAAACACTAAGCAAGTCAAGTTTGGTTAGTCTAGGTTTCTTTCGGCGAGCTTTCGATGATCTTCCGGCGAACTTTCGACGATCTCTCGGCAATGTTTTAGCGGACTTCTGGCAAGCTCCTAGACTTCACGACGATCTTCTTAGCAAGTTCTGACGGGCTTCTTTGGCAAGCTCTTGGACTTCTCGGTCAATTCCGACAGAACTTCCGATGAACGTCCAGACTTTCGATGAACTCTCGTACTCCCAACGAAATCTTAATCTTGACTCCGGCACTTCATTTTGCTTTATGCCTTGATTGCTATCGTAGTTAATCATACACACTTTTCTCAACATATAGATTTGATCAAATAATTTACTAATTGATTTCATCATCAAAATCTGAGATTCAACACCTCCTTCCCTCTCACCTTCGGCACCTTGGTAGTGAGAAAGAGTATAAAAAAGATGGCAACGATGGATACGACAAACAAGAAGGAGGATGAGGGTTTGTTGTCACTCTCATCATCAAATCTATAGTTTTCAGGTCTCGATTTCGTGCAACGATTAGTCCTCATCGTCCAATCGGATCCCCTTCGATCATAAGCAAAGTTGATATTAGAAGCTGATCAACGATCATGTCATTGTGGTCGGGGCGTGCATTTCATTTGCATGTGTAGCTAAGGCTCGAGAGCTTGAAGTATGTGCACCTCTTCGTTGAGCTCGCTTGCAACCTCTACCTGCCCACCTCCCCTTCCTCGAATCCGTCGTGCTACTAGATGAAGTGATCGTCCGAGGTTTAGTATGGCGCTAATGCAAATGCCTCATATGCCTCCTCTTTCTCCTTTGGCGCCGAAGCAGATGTAGAGCGGTGTCGGAGGAGGAAGAGGAGGCAAAGCAATATGCACCGATGCAAATGTCTCACCTCCCTCATCTTTCTTCTCCGACGGTAACATAGATACCTCATTGTTTTGTCTTCTCTTTCTCCTCGTCATCAATGTTCGAATCGACATCGACAAGGTCGACCATTGCATCGTTGTTGTCGACCATCAGTATAACAACCACCAACGATGTCATCAGCCGTCATCATTATTAAAATTATATTTTTATCTATCGTTTTCGTATCATTCATGTACATGTTGTCACATGTTATATTTTTCGTTGATAAGACCGATGTTATCAGAATAAACAAGATTATTTTTTTTATTTTTTTATTTTTTATAATTATAAAAAAAATAATATAATTTTTTAAATTTATAAACTGAGTTATTAAAGAGTACTAGATGGGGCGATGTATAATTACCCCTTGCAGTTACAACTCGTGAATGGAAGAATACGAGGGATCCAGGTCAACATTCTGACTCGGAGCCATCCCTATTCCTGTCAAAGCCACAAAAAAAAAAACTTGTTCTGATCCACATAACACAATCAATCGAGTCATATCCTTGTCAGGTATGTCCTGCAAATGAGGTGGTTGCATGAACATAATATGTTTTAAATATTCAGAAGGTTATCACCGATTTGGGGCGGTGAGTTGTATGGACATAAGCACAACACGCTGCGCTGGTCAGAGACGCATCCACACATCTCGAGCCGATCCACAACGTCCCTGTCACGCCCAACGTCACCGATCTCGTCAACAACAGGCGCCGACATCGACCATGAACCGCACCCAGACCTGTCTCCCTCAGCCGCTCAGGCCGGACCCATGCTCGTTTCCCCCAGCGATCCATATCCGAACCCAACCCTAATCGTCTCTCGTGGGCCCCAAATCCTCGCCCCTGTCCTTTTTTGTTTGTCTTTCTGCCCTCACCTCTCCGCCACGCTCCTTTCACGTCAGTCAATGTCATTCCACCCATTACACCGTCCATACACACCGTTGACGCCGACGTAGCCCCTACCAACTCCTCCCAACTGTTCGATCGATTCTTCCCCTATATTACCCCCCCGACTGCCGGTACCCACCTCTCTCTCTCTCTCTCTCTCTCTCCGCCGAAGAAGAACGCAAAGAACAGGTTGGGAGAATGGAAGGTGGTTGCTCCTCTGCTCCTTTCTCAGTCTCCCTCGCCTTCTTCCTTTTCCTATCCTTCATCCTGTTCTACTTCAACTATGCCTTCGCAACGGTCAACAGCCTTCTGCTCTCCTCTGCTTGTTTGGTTTTTATTTCCTTGCTCCTCGGTTGGTCCCGCTTCCTCAAGCTCAGGGCGGCCCGAAAGGACGTATCGGTTCGTTGGTTCGTCGGCGAAGACGTCTTCGGAAGAGCTTCCAACAGAGGATGCATGATCGGGAAGGCTGCGAGCGAGGGAGTAATGTTCTTTGGCAACGGGGATACCTATGAAGGGGAGTTGCACAAGGGGAGGTGTCACGGGAGTGGAGTGTACTGTTTCAACGCTAGCGGGCGGTACGAGGGGGATTGGGTCGACGGGAAGTACGACGGGCACGGGATCGAGAGCTGGGCGAGGGGCAGCCGGTACCGGGGACAATACCGGCAGGGGGCGCGGCACGGGTTCGGGGTGTACCGGTTCTACGACGGGGACAGCTACTCCGGCGAGTGGGTCAGCGGGCAGAGCAACGGGCGCGGCATGCAGACCTGCTCCGATGGCAGCTGCTATGCAGGGGAGTTCAAGTGCGGCGTCAAGCACGGCCTCGGCCGGTACCGCTTCAGGTAAGACGTCCTCTTCTGTTGCTTTAAGATTAATGGCTCCAACCTCCTGCCTCCTTGTTATCGAATTGGAGGGACGTACCATGGATCAACGCTTGGTTGATTGCAGGAATGGCGATACCTACAGCGGTGAATACTTCAGGGACAAAATCCACGGCTTCGGGGTATACAGCTTTGCCAACGGCCACTGCTACGAGGGCTCATGGCACGAAGGAAGGAGACAAGGTTTGGGAACATACACGTTTCGCAATGGCGATTCAAGATCTGGTGAGTGGGACTGCGGCATTTTGAAGAACAGCTTCCTCGCAACGGACCCTGCCGTCGAGCGAGCTGTCGAGGTAATGTATACACGGATCTCCAACTAGTGTGCACCGTATCGATCTTGTTGAACTCCAATCCTCTTCATTTCTTCAGGCTGCAAAGAAGGCCGCAGAGAACTGTGTCCTTCTCCCGCAGGCGGAGGAGCAAGTCAAGCATGCCGTTTCAGCAGCAAACAAGGCAGCCATGGCTGCTCGAGTTGCTGCAGTCAGAGCAGCCCAGAACGAGAAGGAAGACAAATTGTGTGACATATACGTGTGAGATTACACCTCGATACTGTAAATACTGACAACAAATTTGCACGCCACGAGACGGTAACATGTAGATGAGAACATGGAAGTTTGCAGAGCTGTGACTGCTCTCCATGTTCTAGTCTTCAACATCTTCAACAGAGAAAGAAAAAGAGAAAGATCTGCAAGCTACCATGTGCCATGATCCTTGGGCTGTCAATTGTGTTTGAATCTGCACATGGGGAACAGCATCCATTAGATGCTCATTTGTTTTAGAAGCTCTTCTAGTAAATTTACTTGTTTGATAAAATTACTTGGATCTGGAACAGAGCGCAGTGGCATCCACCTGTTGTAGTGTCTCATAGCTATCGGGCCTTCGCACAAGCCCATTATTGGCTTCGATTGGCCCGACAAGCGCCAGAAAGCGTCGTCGTTCTCATGGAACATATGCTGCTCGAGATCCACCGTGAACACGGCTCTCAAAGCACATTGGACGCATCTGGGCCCGGCTCTTTTTTTTTTTTTCCCCCACCCCAACAAAAATAAAAAGAAAAAAAAAGAAGATTATTTATCACTTAATAGAACGAAAATAATCCCAGAGAATTGCTCAAAGTTACATCCAAAAGAGGGGCCCAGCTCTCTTTACTGGATATCCATAAAATAATCCAAATATAGAGCTCATCGAGATCCATCATAAACATGAATCTCAAAGCACTAATACGATTAATATAGGGTATATTTGAGAATATATCTCAAATGTGTATTAGGGGTTTAATGTAAATTTTAAATATGAATTGATGCTTGATAAAGTATTTAAAATTTTTTATATATTATTTTATCAAACGTTCAAAGTATTTTATAACTAATACATTTATTTAAACCTATTTATCTAAATATTATTTTTAAAATATAAATATATTATTAAATACAAATATATTTATCAGTTGTTCTCCAAATGCATATTAATTTAATTTATTTTTTTAATATTTAAAATCATCTTATCATTGTTGGAGAACGATTTTACTTTCGTTACGTGACATAATGAGCTGTCAATATCAGTTTGATGAAATTTGGAACCACATGACATTTTCCTTATAGCCCCGTTCCACAAAGTCTTTGTCACATTTCCACGTTTTCTTCTCCATCATCTTCTTCCTTTATGTCTTCAGTTGAGTTGCTTTCAATGCCGTATTAATCATAATGGGTTTGCTTGGTCTCATCTAAAGTGGGGGGGGGGGGGGGGGGGGGGTTGGTTCAACCAAATTTGTAGACATCCTAATGTAGACTATTATTTATATGTATAGTGGTAAGTGTTCCAAGGTATTTCTAGTGTAGTAGTGAAGCTAAACATGTAGGAAATTGAGTGTTATGCATGATGATGATTATTATTATTATTTTAATAAAGGAGAATCAGTTAAAGCTTTCAAAAGTCTAAAGAAGGACCCATAAAGATCATTCTACGACATTTGAAATAAAGGAGAGGGAAAACTTTCTCTCCAAAAATCATCAACCAATCAGAATAATTAAATTTAACACACTGTTTGCAGAGGTATTTAATATCAGAAATAAAATTCTTTTACTTCCAAGGTAGATTTTTTCCTTTTAAGTGTAAACAGTGAAGACGAGATTAAGCGTAATAACCTTATTATAAATAAATAGTCAAACACAAACTTTTCTTATCAAGTATAAAGTTCTTTAAAGATAGATAGCATTCCTCTCGTCTCCTTGAGCATTCTTCCTGTAGCATCACCAAATACATGCTACGACTGTAATGCATTGATTATGGTTGGAACAAAGACCTTTTTAATTGGAAGCATAATGGCTGGACCGTACTTAGTGTATCAGCACTTCTTTACACCAACAAATTTTAATCTATAACACTTGGATATCCTCATCATATATGTTTTTTTTTATCGTAAAATATTCACATCTAAATAATTAGTTTGATACTAATCTATCCACTCACTTAACTGAAGGTCCTGTTCATCTTTTTTTTTTTCTGTGTGCTGGAATTTCGATTTCTTTTCCTTTTCCTAACATCGACCATTCGAATTGAGCATGGTTGGACCGGGCCTCATCTCCATCCCTTTCCCCTCCATGACAAAATTTTCATATAGCGTTAATCTCATCATGACATCCCCATGATGACCAGGTCCAAATAAACACCAAAACCCTGCTATGAAATCTCCAAGTCTCATCGATTGTCCGCATAAATATCCTACGGATCCAAAATCTCATCCGTTCATCGATTGCCCCTCTGACGCGTACGGCGGACAACGTTAACGCACAAAGCGTGTATGCGGCTTACTATCTCCTCCTTCGTGCGGCTCGGGCGGTGAGGTGGCGCCGTGTCGTCAGGTCAGACCAAGTGGGGCTCGCCTTGGGGCCCACCGAGTGCGGTCAACACACCGGAAAATTAAAAAAACAAAAAAAAGAGAGGAGGAAATAAAAGAATATAAAGAGACATTTTATCGTGATGACAATAAAGCAGGAATGTTTTGCCCATCGACGAAGAGGAAGGAGGAGGAAGTCGTAGGAGGAGAATTGAATGATGAGAGGTCGAGGAAGGGGGGCCGGAGGGATCACCTGCTCCTCGATCCCGTGATTGGCGCCGCTGTTCTTGAATGCCTGCTTTTTGCCGACTCCGTCTCCTCTCAGTCCGGATGATTTCTTTGTTCTGCTGTGTGTGTGGGCTTGGACCGTCTCTTCCTGATAGATAGGGAGGATCCGAGTACGTATGCTGTTTCTTTCCTCCTCTTCGATCGGCTTTTGACTAGTACTAATCTTCTTCTTTTTGGTTTGGATGGGAATTACTCTTGTGCGGCAGCAAGTTTTGAGTCACGGTGTTGCTTTTGGTTGTCGAAGAAGGGCATCAGATTTTGGATTATACCGGTGTTTTAAACTTCACTAGAATTCAGATGAGAATCCTTGTTGTTGTTGGGAAGTTTGGATTGAGTCAACTTTGGCTGTGAAAGATGGTTGATCTTTTTGGAGTTTAGGTTTTGGATTCTAGTGGTGGTTCGGAATTCAGAGGCTTAGATGGATAGGTAGGAAAATGGAAGAACTCCGATTTGTGGAGATGATGTCTGGGAGCTTTAGTGCATGTTCGAGGATTGCCTTCTGCCTTGTCTTTCGGTTTAAAGCCAAAAAATGTCTCGTTCGGAGCGTCTTCATGGGATCGTGCGAAGATCTTGATGCGTGATGGGCTATTTCTTGTGGGTTCTTGCTTTTAGGACATGGTCAATGTTTGGACCCTTTTGGATTTGTTTTTGTGTTTTTTTTTGTTGATCAAGTGGGTCTCATCACAAAACCTTTGCAGCCGCTTGGGGATGATGCAGATTCCAAGAACATATCTTGCTGAATATTCGTATCAGTAGTTTGAGCTTATCTTTGGTGCTTCCATCAGCAAAGAGGCAGTACCTCCTTTCCATCATTTGTCTAGCCGATTGTTCTCTGTATTACACGCAACTTGTTTGCAGTTAGATCATCGTTAACATCCTTCAAGAATTAGCTGACCAAAGTATCACTAGTTGTTAAGGGAGGGAAACATCTTATGGTATGCTAGTTTTGACATGTTACTCCTTTAATCAGTAGGGATCATGTCGTATAATTTATCTTGATTATCTACCCAATGATCATGTCTTTTTATCTGTTGGAAAACCCTTGAACCCTGACTAATTCTGTTACTCTAGGAGCTATCATGAATACTTTGGGAGACTCTAGGTAAACTTGCTTCATTTCAAGGGCATGCTTTAGGTTCTATAACTTTTTGATCTTTCATCAATTGGTTTCTGGTACCAAATTTAAAGTGGTACAGATCTGATTTTAGGCTATTTATCATCCATTGTGTTAACTGAATGTTTAGGAGTGCAATCTCTTTACAAATTTGGAAAGCAATATGAAGGCAACCATCATATTAGATAGCTTCTTTGGAACACTTTGCTGTGCATTATACAGAGAGAGTACATGCAGATATTGTGGTGGGCTTCTTCAAGAATAGACTATAATGACTTCGCTCTTTCTTTAACCTTTAGATCATTCTAGTACTGTAGCAAAAATTTCCAGTTGGTATTAACTGGTTAGAAAGGTGTAATTGATGTTGTCATGTCCTTGATGAGGAATGTAGAGGACATCACATATCAGAGTTTCAAGGTTGATAAATGAATAAATAATTTTGTCATTGAGTTCTGCTCAGGAGAGTCAATGACTGCTCTTGTATTGTAAATTACATGATCATCGAAAAATTAATGGAAGTGAAGATACTCATATATTGGTGCCAAATAAGATGGAACTAAACTAAACTCATATAATGATGGAGATTGATAGTTCCAGAATATAGTCTTGTACTTTGATATAAATTAATCACGCTTTAGAGTTGGTTCATTTTGTTTTCATATTTTAGGATCAGCAATTAATTAACCACGAAATTGTTTCTTCCCCAAGAGTAAACTTTGGGCATGATTTTAGCTGTTAGTGTGCTCAATGATACATAATGTATAGTAACTGCATGTGATATTTTGAGAAAATTATGCTGACTTTTAAAAAAATGCAGATGGATTTTGTGATCAATCCAGTAAATTGTTGTATAAAGTTAGCATTCAGACTATGGACTGTTCAGAAAGATATCTTGTCTTTTGTTGTGAAATTTTGGGTTGAGACTTGAGCTAAAGAATCAGAGTGTTGTTGATTCTGAAGATGATAATTAAAAACTATGCTTATCAGAATAATAGATGCAGAAATGATAAAAAATAGTAAATAAAACAATATATTACATTGGACTCCTGATCATGGTATGTTCAATTTAGTAAGGATCTAACTTTGTTGTATGTGATGCATGTGGCTATAAGAGTAAGAAAAATTTCTGTATTCTGTCATGAAATATAACCTATGAAATGATCTATGATAGCTTTTATTCTTTGTTTTGTTCCTTGCATTTGAGTTCACTTTAGTCTGCTCATCAATTGGTACAGTAGAAACATTTGCTCGGATGAAAGGTACTGTATGTTATTGCATACTCTGACAGTTGTATTTTAAGACCAGAAGGTGGATGATGTGGACATGATACATCAAACTTGTAGGTTTCATCCTAATTTGATGTTGTTTTTATGAGTCACATTTTGACATGGTTATAGGCATATTTATCGACAAGTTGTGCTTCACAGCAACATAGACTATCTACTTGAATCTAACTTTCATCAAATAAATCTTTCATACTTGTATATTTGTTTCAGCTGTAGAATACAGAAGCCGGGTCAGATATATCCTACTTGTGAATGGAAGCAACAAGGGATACCTGCACAGATTTATCTGGAGTCTCCCCTACGACCATGTCTTTTTCAACAGAATGTCTTCCAACTTCTGCAGCATCTCTAACTTCCACAGTTGTTGAAAAGAATTCTGACACTAGTTGCTTGCAGGGAAAAGGTATGCATGCTTTTGAGACAAAAAATGAGCAATATCTTTCAGATCCTTCGCCGTTAGACAATTATATACCTATGAGTGAATATATCAACACAAATAGCAAGCAGGAAGGTGCTGTCGAGGATTCTGTGTCATCAGTTCAGCAAAACCTTCTGGATATCACATCTCAACATGTAGCTATTGCTGAGAATTTTGATAGTCATCACCAGCAACAGACAGTTGTTGAAGAATCTGAACCACTAGTTCTGCAAGACATTCCTGATGCTTCAACAATGGACAAGAATAAACCAAATACTATAGAGAGCTTGAATATATCAGGTACTCCTACTGACGATGCTGTGGTTGTGTTACCCGAAACTGTGACTTATCTACCATCTCATTCTTTTGAGGCATCAAAAGCAGAGCTGGAAAATATATCAAAGCAGGAAAATGAGACTTTTGTCAAAGTTGATCCCATTCAGATTAGTAATGATTCTTCTGCATCCACTGAGACAAGACAGACTGAAGGGAGGCCATCTTTGCAGCCTTCTGACCTCAGTCACATAAAGGTTCTTAGACATACACAAAAGAAAACACCAGAATCAACTAAATCTTCTAAATACAGAAAAGATGACAATGCAAACAGAGGCTTTGTCGACACTGCTGCCCCTATTGAATCTGTTAAGGAGGTTGTGACCAAGTTTGGAGGAATTATTGATTGGAAAGCTCATAAAGCTCATAATTTAGAGGTAATAATATTCTCTGAGATGATGATTATGTGAAAATTTGATGCATGAGACTACAATCTTGTTCATGTTCATTGCATTCTTAATGGCCTTCATCTTTCTCTTTTGTCCAATGTGAACCATTACTTACTAATGAAAATGACACATTCATATTTATTGACAAACTCATGATTCAATTTCTGTTCTGAGCTTCACATTGGTAGAAGCATGTAGAATCCCTTGCTATTTTTCTTAGTAAGGTTGTGTTCCAAGACCATTTCTATCGAACTTTGCAAATGAAATTTAGAATACATCAAGATGCACCTAAGTTTTAGGATTTTGTTTCCTTGCAGAAACAGAAGTATGTTCAATCAGAACTTGAGAAGATTCGAGAAGAAATTCCAGAGTGCAAAAGACAATCAGAAGCTTCGGAAGAGGCTAAAATCCAAGTACTGAAGGAGTTGGAAAGCACGAAGAGAATCATAGAAGAACTAAAGCTGAACCTAGATAGAGCTCGAAAAGAAGAGGCCCAGGCGAAACAAGACTCAGAACTGGCCCAACTGAGGGTCAAGGAATTGGAGCAAGGTATTGCCAATGAATCAAGCACTGTAGCTAAAACACAACTGGAGGTTGCCAAAGAAAGACATGAAGCAGCAGTTGCTGAATTGAAGTCAGTAAAAGACGACTTGCAAGCTTTACAAAGGGAATATGATTCATTGATCAGTGAAAGGGACATAGCAATGAGGAAGGCTGAGAAGGCAGTTTCATCTGCAAAGGACATTGAGAAGACAGTTGAGGAACTTACTCTAGAACTCATTGCAAAAAAAGAATCACTGGAATCAGCACATGTTGCACATCTTGAAGCAGAAGAACATAGGATTGGTGCAGCCTTGGCGAGAGATCAAGATTGCTTTACATGGGCAAAGGAATTGAAGCAGGCCGAAGAGGAGGTGCAACAGGTTAATCAGCAGCTTACATTGACAAAAGATCTTAAACTGAAGCTAGATGCATCTTGCACTTTGCTGCAGACTTTCAAGGCTGAGTTAGAGGCATATATGAAGGCAAAACTGAAGCAAGAATCTGAGAGCACTGACAATGAGAAAATGCCAGATGATGTGGAAGAAACAAAGGGAACTATGAGCTCCATTCAAGCAATAAATTCAACCAGAAAGGCGCTTGAAGAAGTGAAGGCTAGTATTGAGAAAGCCAAAGATGAGGTTAACTGTCTTAGTGTCGCAGCTTCATCCCTCAAGACTGAGCTTGACGCAGAGAAAGCAGCACTTTCCACCTTAAAACAGAGGGAAGGCATGGCGTCCATAGCAGTTTCTTCTCTTGAAGCTGAGCTTGATAGAACAAGACAAGAACTGGAAGTGGTCCGGATGAAGGAAAAAGAAGCTAGAGAGAAGATGGTGGAGCTGCCCAAATTAATGCAACAAGCAGCTCAGGAGGCAGATCAAGCTAAATCAGTTGCTCAGATGACACGAGATGAACTACGAAAGGCCAAGGAGGAAGCAGAGCAAGCAAAAGCTGCTTCAAGCACCACACAGATAAAATTGCATGCGGTTCTTAAGGAAACAGAGGCTGCCAAAGCATCAGAGAAGCTGGCAATGGCAGGAGTTAAGGCATTGCATGAGAGTGAGCAGGCTGCAGGCATGGGGGGCGCGGACTCCCCTGCTGGTGTGACCCTTCCGTTAGATGAGTACTCAACTCTTAGCAAAACAGCCCATGAAGCAGAGGAGCTTGCGCATGAGAGGGTTGCAGCTGCCCTTGCGCAAATTGAAGTGGCCAAGAAATCAGAGCGAAGTAGCATAGAGAGACTGGAGCAAACGTACAGGGAGATGGATCAGTGCAAGGAAGCCCTGAGAGTTGCTATTGAGAAAGCTGAGAAGGCGAAAGAAGGAAAATTGGGTGCAGAACAGGAGTTGAGGAAATGGAGAGCCGAACTGAAACAGCGCAGAAGAACTACAGATGCAGCTAAAGATACCATAAATCCTCCACTGAGGAGTTTTGAGCAGAGTAGTGAACCAAAAAGCAGTAGTAAGGAAGCAACCGATGTTCATGTCCATCCTGAACCAGAAAATGCAGAACATGATGCACCTGCTAGGAACAAGACGAAGAAGAAGAAACCTCTCTTCCCACGGATTGTTCTGTTCTTGGCCAGGAAGAAGCCTCAACCTGTGAAGTAATGAGCGTGCATGGTGTATGATTGCCAGTGTGAAGATGTCTTTCTTGTACCTGTAACTCCTTTTCTCTGCAAATATAGATGTGTCAGAACTTCGATCTCGTAGTCTTTTGGTGGAGAACCTCGAGATCGATTTGTGCAAACAAGTCAAAATGTGTAATCTTTTTGATGATCGAGTATTACAGGTTATAAATGAGCAGTGTGTAGAGCCACGGCTTAATTATTACTGGATGTATACACGCATACGTATTATATATATCCACGCATACGCTTATACGTACATGCGTTTATATACGTGAAAACATCGTACATGGGAAAAGGATGAGTTTGTTTGGGATGTGATTGCAACATGTCTTGATGCAAAGGGGCACAAATAGGGCGGCCTTTGGCGGTGTTTTCCCCGCGCAAACTCCTGTTGGATCCTCTCATTGCTTCAGCTTGGGGGAGGCATCAGGACTGTGGGGGACCGGCTGTGGATCACTCCGGAAGGCGGCCCTTCCCACCCCATTCTCTCCCTTCTCTTCCTTGACCTCGCAGTTCAGGTTTCCTTTCCAAACCCCCATTGTTTTTTACATTCTCCACTCTGTCATCAAATTACAGGTTCTGCGTCTCTTGTGTGATCGATTGGATTTGATCTGGATAATCGATGGCAGGAGACATTAGTGCATCTTCTGGCGGTGGCGCTCCGTCACCCGTCTCTTCCAATCGTGACGGCTGCAGCGCCCGGGATGAGTTGGACGCGGACGCGGACGTGGTCTGCGCTGCCGTCTCCGACCTCTCTTCCATCTCTATCTCCCCGCAGGTTGGTAAACTGTCACCGAACTAGATTGAGTGAAAAATTGAATCTTTAAGTTTGACTTGGGTGGGCGATAGCGATTTAGTGTTTGATCTCTTCGTATGGACGTGTTGATTCTTCTTTTTTGCCTATTTGGTCATCACTTGCTGGTTTCCTTTGCCGAGAAGACAAACAGTTAAACTTGTTGACCCTTAAAAGTAGGACCTTTTTTGGCAGAAAGCTACCGTACTAATGGATTTGTAGAGGAGGGTCATCGGAGACTCAGAAAGCCAGAAGCAAGGGAGATGATTGTTCCTGTTTTAATAGCTTAGGAAAATGATCTCATGTATCCAAATGTATAGAGATTAGTTAATCATCCTAGGGTATTAATCGACTTAGCCCAATACTGGTTATCTATTAATATATCCAATCTTTTTCCCATGAATTAGACCTTTTTTCACATGCATACATTCCATCTTGTTTTGCTACTTGATGATGATCATTCAAGGTGGGAAACTATAATAATATACGTCAATTAGTTGGGCTATATGGATAATGTGTTGATTATGCTTGAAGATACCACGGGATTTGGTTTTTGGACCTCTATGGCCTAGCTTTCGTGTATCACTTGAGCTTAAGCTTTTTTAGAGGATTGTTTGTATATAATCTTGGTAAAGAATCTGATCACAGCAGCCATTCTTGATTGAAAATCTATATGTAAATATAACTGGAAATCATCCATTGATCTCACTCCTCTTGCCTTCATGCTCTTTAAATTTAAAATGACATAAGTGAAGCGTCAATGTAATCAATTTGTCCCACAACTTTTTGAGTATTTAAGTTAAGTTCTTATATTTATGTTATCTACGCATATGCAAAAGGAATCATAGAAGTAGTAGTAACTTCAAATAATCTTCATATTTATATATGGAAGAGATAATATAAAGCAAGAGAAATATGCTTGATGCAATCACTAGAGATACTGAATAATTCATTGTTTTCTTCAAGAGGTTTAGTTTAGTCCTGTCCGCAATTTCTCTGTGATAGAATCATTATCACATGTATTTTCTTCCGTACTGGGACCCTTACTGATAATCATATTGTTTCTATATCGAGATTATTTTGCTGAAAATTATAACATTTCTGTTAGCTTGTAATTATGCATACAACTCAAGTAATAGCTTTCTCTGTGCAATATATTGACCTGGCTGAAAATGAGTTTGCAGTAGTACTAGAAAAGTTCTGCTGCTCTGCTGCAGAATGGGACCAATAAGTAGCCTTTTTCCTGAATCTAGCACAGAAGCTCAAAAGTCATGTATGATAGTTATAGCAGATGGCTGCCTGCTCTTGGTGCAGGAGAGGCACATCTTTTGACTGATTACCTTGTAGGTTATGAACTACCTACAAGAAAGTTGAATTCTTATAATTATATAACTGAAACTATTTGCATCCTCTGTTCATCATCAATTTGCTTTTCAAATTTCTCATACAAATTTGTCTGCTGTTATGTTATCAACGTCAGTGTCATTTTTATACTCTGTCTAATACTGATCTGGTTTATGGTAGATTGTCGATACACAGTAACTAATGATTTGCAACTGTTGCTGGCTTTCTAATCTATCCTCCTTTTGTCCAGGGTCAAAGTTCTTGAACATAATAAGCTAGCTTGTGATATTGCTTTTTCTTTAAGAATGAACTACCTACAAGAAAGGTGAATTCTTATGATTATATAACTGAAACTATTTGCATCCTCTGTTCATCTTCAATTTGCTTTTCAAATTTCTCATACAAATTTGTCTGCTGTTATCAACGTCAGTGTCTAATACTATGTCTAATACTGATCTGGTTTATGTGTAGGTTGTCAATACACAGTAACTAATGATTTGCAACTGTTGCTGGCTTTCTAATCTATTCTCCTTTTGTCCAGGGTCAAAATTCTTGAACATAATAAGCTAGCTTGTGATATTGCATTTTCTTTAAAAATATTTCCATGATGAAAATTTCAAATGACATGCTGACACAAAAATTTAAATGGTTCTAGCTTAAGAGATAATTTAAATGGAAGCCATATTACCTCTAGCTTAGAGATATTTTGACACTTTTTTAGGTTCAATTAGACATGATAATTTGTTCTTGGTGAAGTTGATTTTCTCATTTACTGGTCTTTGAGATAAATTTGACTTTTTGCCAATTTCCAACACATTTGAGGCCCTTTTTAAATAATTTGAATGTTCTACACACATATACACAATCCATTAATACAAAAGTAATTATGGCATAGGAATCCGAATATGTTATGAACTATTGACATGCTGTCACATCCCAGATTTATAAAAATAATAATAAAATAATATTTTATTATCCATAATTTACATAATAAACTCTCTCCAACTAAAAAAATGATAACAACATTTTGGTAGGGTCACAAGTCTCTTCTCTTCCACCTAAGCTTCAGATCTATTATACAGTAGTAGATTACTCTAAAAATAAATATAAAATAAAAATATATCAGCAACCACACATGCTAGTAGGAACCTCAGAAAAATCATAAAAATACTTTTCAATATTCATGAAATATAAACAAATATCAATAATTCAATAAGAAAATATATCTATTTATCATAAAACTTATGCATTACAAAAATGATGATAATTTCTTACATAATAAATAAAATCATGCATCAACCACATGTAACACATACATAATAACAAAATCGTACATCACCGGTATCTCTCACCTGCCTAAGTGAGGACATATTCCTCCTAACAACGGATGGAGGAATCGTCTAACCATCACGTCTGACGGCCCGCTAATCCCCGAAGGGAATCGTCATACCTACCCTCGGTAAGGATACATAAACATCCATGATCATTCATTTACACTCATCCAATCACTCACGCATATATCAAGAAATCAATATGATTAAATATTATGAGAGACTATACCTGATATGCTAGACTATGTTCATTGATGGTTCCGCACTATGATGGGCTCGTAGCTCCTTTCATAGGTTACACTCCCAATGTGAACTACTAGTCAAGTCACATCTACTACATGATACTCATCATATCAATATCATAAACATAAGAAAATAGAAAACCAATAATTATTTTCAAATGACATCTTCAGATTAAACCTTTAAATTTATCAAATCATAAAAGCATGAAACATCAATCTCTTAATAGTCTTCAATCAATCAAAACCCTAATTGTAATAGCTCAATTGATTTAAACCAAACTCAATTTGATTATGATCTAACAGAACCAACATCAACTCCTTATAGAACCGATTTAGAATCACCCTAGACTGGTCTAATTTAGATTTGATTGATCTCGATTAGGTCAAATAGGTTTGAACTAGTCAAGTTAGTTTGGAATCACCTTAAACCGGTTTTAACTGATCAAACCTATTTGATTTAGTCAATTAATGAGTTCAAACCAACAGAGAGGTAGGAAATTGGACTATGTCGTATAGTACTAACACAAATCGAACCAACCCACATGAGTCTTGGACGGGTCACATACATTGCATATACTTATTCTATATACACTGCATATACCTGTTCTAAGTACTAGGTTGAGTTGAGGTATGACGGGCTATATAAAAGGAGCGACGATATATCTAATGCCAATTGCGTAGCTGGGCAGACTTAAGTTCATGAACTAGGCTAAGCCTCACTTATAAGTTGGGCTGAGCCTTGCCATTGAACTAGGCCTTGCTTGGCTCGCGAGTTGGTCCTAGACACATGAGTTGTGGTCGTATCTAACTACATGGATTGGGTTATACCTAATCGTATGAGCTGGCCGATGCCTGGCCACATGGTTGGGTCATGCCTTATCATATAAGTTGGGTCATACATGGCCATATGGACTGGATTGTACCTAGCCACATGAGCTGGCCCATGCCTAGCCATATGGTTGAGTCATACCTTACCACATGGGTTGGGTCATACATGGCCATATAGACTAGATCGTACCTAGCCACATGGGTTGGGTCATGCCTGACCACATGGGTTGGGTCGTACCTTGCCATATGGGTTGGCTTCTACCTAGCCACAAAGGTTGAGTCATGCCGAGTCATATGAGCTAGGTTGTACTTGGTCACATGAGTTAGGTCATACATGACCACATGGGCTGAGTCGATTCGATCTGATCGACCAACTTGACTTAAGCCAGACCTCAATTAGACTCCTCTTATCAAATTAGATTTCAACATTTAAAATTATTAAAAAATGATTCAAATCCATTAATTAAAACTTTAAATTCATGATCTTAAATTTAAAACTAATTATATTATAGAAATTTACACATAATTTTTGAAACATAGATATATCTAATTAAATAAATTAGAACTATTATGTTAATCCAAAAATAAGAGTTTTAATAATTAAATCAATATTAAAATTCACTTAAGCTTAAGAGATCAAGATAAATTTAATAATCATTCTAACATCATAAAAATAATTATCATTATTTATTAATCATAAAATTTTAAAATTAAAACATTATTATGCATAAAAAATTATAACAATCTCAACATCAAGATTTCAAAATATAGATTAAAGCTAGTTAAAAAGAAAGGATCCTACCTCTCTTCGATTATCCCTTCCTCGATATCATCTTCCTAGGAAGTTCTCTCCTCAATCCTCTAATTGTTAGGCTTGGTGGGGAATGAGAGAGGAGTAGTCTCTTTATATAAGAGAAGATGAGATCTCCCCGAAAGGTAAATAATAATTTAATTTTTATTTTTAATTTATTTTTCTTTTGCTTTCACGCACAAAGAAAGTAATATAATATTAATTTCTTATTGTTCACACACAAAAATGGAATGTAAACTATTTACTTCCTAAATATCAAATCATTCGTTAGGAAATAAATCAATTAATAATTTAATTAATTAGTAGAATTCTTAACTTATTTATATGATTAAGGAAACTAAATTTAATTTTTTATTAACTATAATACACAGATATAGAAGTTAATAATAAAGCAATAGATTATTTATGATAATTAATTTATGTTAAAGAAGAAATTATCGGTGATTACACATGCGGTTGGAAATTTCTAGCACTAATACAATTATGGCATAGACGTGCAAGTATTTTGAAGTATCTATACTTAGCTAATGAGATTTTTCTCATCTCAATGCAAATAGTGATGCTGTGTTTCTCGTGTGACATGTTATGTTGAAGTTTTTTATGTTATCATTAAAAGCTTATTTTTGACGTATTGTCACAAATGATCATTGTGTACATGTAACATCTTCACTCAATGAACTGTTCATTTTTTTTTCATATTTATACAGATGCTTGATAGCATGTTTTGCCTTGTTTTTGTGTGGTTTTAACTTGAAAATTATAAGCAACTTTAACACTTCATAGCACTATGGTGCAATCATTCATCACGCCAAGCAAAACCATCTCAAAATGGCTTCATTTTCTCGTGCCACGGCCTGTTTTCTATAGACCGCATTTACATGCGAAATGTCAACCATCTCAGACCCTTGGAACCCCCTAGGTGGCACCGGGGGGATGGGGCTTCGGAGTAGTGTTAAGTGTTGATCGGTATACACAAGTTTGTATGTTAATTTGATAGGAACTTGCTATTGCGCCCAACACTCGATGAGAAGTTGTTTATGGACTTGCAACTGTTCGTTTTGCTTTTAAAGTCCTTGCTTTCTCCTTCACCTAACTTTTCTCTTGCACTCAAAAGTGTTTGTTGAATTGTTTGTAAAGCTTCCCTCTTCGTGAGACGTCGGGACTTATCCACCGCTCGCTTTCGAACTAATCAACTTTCTCTTTTTACAAGTCCTACAGGACCTGAGCAAGGATGCAAATTGGTTGACCCTTTGTGGATGCATATCGCAAGGGTGCATCATGTCTTAGGCAATCCCAATTAAGTTTGAGAAGTTGGCGCAATGGTGCAGCATGACTTAGGCAATTCTAGCTAAGTTTGTGACTTTGCCACAAGGGTGCCTCACAACTTAGACAATTTCAGCTAAGTTTGTGACATTGTGGTATCAGAGTGGGCAAGCAATTTGAGCAAACAGCAAAAAAACTTCATAATCTCGTTATGGCGAAGCATTGTGGCGAATCGACCAAGACAGGACAAGTCAAACTATTGCCCTAAGCAGCCGCAAGTGGGCTACAAGTGCAAACTCGCTCTTATGTTGTTGGAGCTGCTTAGGAGGAGCGTAATAGTGAACATGACGAGTGAGAAGTTGGTTACTCTCTACAACCGAAGGAGGCATAATCTGGAGCACCAATCCAGAAAAAAAGCCACAATGAGAGACTCACAGTGGCGGAAACCCACATGAATGTTCTTGAAGCGAGTTTGGAGGAACTCTACTAAGGCCAACAAAGGCTTATTAGGGTAAAGAGCTCGCAATAAGAAGTTGAATATCGAATCGACAAGGTTGAGTCCCTAGTTGATCGATTGATGGAAGACACCAAAGACTCTGTGTAACATCTGCACGAACTCGTGGTGAAACTCACTTCCAGAGTGACATTGCTCACAAGAGCATTAAATGCAGGAGGAAGCAACACCCTTGTTGTGTCGCCACAAAACTTGAGGGCACTTGAGCCTCGTTGTTATGGGGGTGCCAGGATTCAATAGAGCTCGAGAATTTCTTATTCGACATGGAACAATACTTTCAAGCTATAAGGTCCGGTTCTGAAGGTACCAAAGCTTCGATAGCAACCATATATCTAAACGGAGATGTAAAACTTTAGTGGTAAACTCGTTGGGAGGAGATCCAACAAGGTCGGTGTCGAGTGGACACATGAGAGGACTTGAAGCGGGAGTTGAGAACTCAGTTCCTACTCGAGAACATAGAGTTTATTGCAAGGAGGAAGCTGAGACAACTCTGCCAAATTACTTTCATTCGGGATTACGTGAAGCAATTTTTCACACTGATGCCGGACATACAGGATATGTTTGAAAGGGATAAGCTATTCAGCTTTCTCTTGTTAGGACCATAAATGACAGAAAGAGGGGGAAATTAGTACTTTCAATAAAATGTTGGTTTGAAAAATTTCGTTCAATGAAGCTGTATCAAAAATGCGTTTAAACTTAGAGTGCAAGTAAGAGTAGTAGATAGTTTAATCAATAAGTAATGACAATGGAAAGCATAACAGAAATTGCACACCGAGTTTATAGTGGTTTGGTCGTTGCGATCTACGTCCACTCCCGATTCCTCTTCCCTTGAGGTTACCAGCGTTCACTAACTATCTTCTTTTAATGGGCGAAGACCAACTACTCTTTATACAACTCTTTCTCCTTATTATAGGGTCAGGAGAGAACCTTTACACCTCTCTCTTTTACACTTATACCTCACTTCTCCCTTTAGAAGAACTTCTAAACACTAGGAGAAAGTGACTCTACACTTCAAGAGAGATTATAACTCTTTTTCACAAGGATTCTTTTCCCCTTTCTACTCTTTTTCTTGCTTATCCAATAGAAATTAGTGGGGTATTTATAAACCCCAAATGACTTCAAAAAGTAGAGCCAAAATTCAAATCCTTGGGTTTTCGAGGTATTGGCGGTACTACCGCTAGTACTGGGTGGTACTATCGCCTACAGCAGTGACACTGGGTGATACCACCGCCTAACACAGTTTGGAGACTGTGTCTGGATGGTACCACTACTGGGTCTTTCGGAAGAAGTACATTTCGTACTTTTCTAGCTCATAGGCGGTTCCACTGCCTGTTCTGGCAATGCCATCGCTCGACCCATCTTTGGGTCACTGAATGGGCCTTTCAATGGGCCCAACTCAGCCCCGATTAAGGCCCAATGGACCCCTAATCGAGTTGGCATGGTTACACCCAAAACCAACTCAATTATGACCTAACCTACTTTGATCAAGATACGACCGATTACAAACATGAATACTATGTTGTCCGACATATCATAGGTTTATCTAGCACTTCGTCCGAACCTTCGATGCATCATCCTCTCCTTCGGCATATTGCCTGACCATCGGTATGTTAACCTCTTGCAACATTCGATTTTCTTGGCATAATGTTCGATCCTTTTGGGCCGATGCCCGAACTCATGGCACGAAGTCCTCGCATGTCGATCAGTCCTCCGGCCTGATGTCTAATATTTTGACATGTTCCACTCCGACCCAACATTTGATTCTTTTGCTTCAATCGATTTGCTTTTCCATGATCAAAGTTAGTCCTGCTGTCACGGACTTAGTTGGTTTTGCCTAAGTCGTGCGGCACCCTTGCATGTCCGTCCGCAAAGGTCAGCCTCCCCGAAACCTCCCATGGTCCCTTAGGACCTACAAAAGAGAAAACGGGTTAGAGAAAACGCCTCACTCGGGATCCACAAGCAATCATCTTCGGAAAACACTTCTTAGCCAATGCAAATTACAAACAAACTTTACAAGCTCTGAATAGTTGCACAACAAAGGGGTAAACTGGTCCACTACAGACCGAAACTAAAATGAGACTATTAAGCCTTCGGCCGTCCCTCTACATGCTGTTCAAAGCATGAACATACCAAAAGACACGGACATACATAAGCATTACATCAAACATCCTATTTTAAAGTTTGTCCGTGACATTCTCCCCCACTTATTCCTTCAACGTCCTCGTCGAAGCCTTTGCCGACACTGCAACTCTTCGCCTTTGCTGAGTCTTCAATCTTCTACGCCAGCTGCAATGCGCCTCTTGGCTCCCAGCTGCTCTCCGCTGCTGTTTTTGAGTAGTCGAACCTTTGATCCGCCATACTGCTTCAACTCGCCAATGACTCTGACTTTAGTGTGGGGTTGGCTGAGTTGTGCTGATCCCTGTTGGTTCCTGCGGATCATCCAGATGAAGGAAAAGACCATCCTTACTATGCGCCAGTCTCTCAAATGCCTCATGATGCTTGAACTGGGTGGATGCTTGTTGGAGCTTTAACGAGCATCGCCTCGCAAACTTCTGAAGTTTTGGGTCCTTCCTCCACAAAAATTTATTCATCGACTCTTCTTTCACTTAGTTGTCATTTCCAAATAGATTCGTATCACTTCCGCTTTCGATTGGCATTCTGTTGGGAAATGAAGCGGATAATCTACTCTCAGTAGTACTGATCACCATTGGTGAGGATTTGACAACTATTGTCTTCTAATATCTTCGAAGGGCCTTTGAACCTGTGTAGAGCTCCTCTATTGGATAGATAAGAGAATTGGGGTACTCGGTTTTGCCCATTCTCTTAAGAGTTGAGAAGGCAATGGTTACTTGACTTCACCCGCCTCCTCAAGGGTTGTACTCCATTCATTGAGCTGGTTACTGGCCTTCGCCTACTCTTTGCTCACACTTCTGAAGCACTCGAAGTGTTTGCACTCCTTGCATTGAGTTAGCTATTGTGATTCACCTTCTCAATACCATCGAACTTCTGGAATGCAGGAAGTTTTCACCCCAACTTGGAGTAAGTCTCTAATAGTTTTGGTCACCTCTGGGATTGTACCGTCTTCTCCATCAACCCTATCGCCTACTCCACTGAGTAGCAAAGGTACAGTACCACGTACTGCCTGCTTCGTTCCTTGGTCATGCACTCTTGCACGACCTGAAGTCCTTCACTTTCGGTTATTTTGATGAGAAGCTCGTTGACACCGGTCTTATGAAGTTCCTTGGCCTCTGCCCTTCAGCCTTGTCTTGGTACTTAGCGTTTGCCTCCACATTCTCCACCTTCTCGGCCCCATTCATGACCAAACGCTCTCCCTTCATGAGAGCAAGGGATCGATGACTCCACGGAAGTCCCACCTCTGTGGTACCATGGCGCTGCCATGCCCATGGCTCTACTATCCGTCGCCTCACATCTGTATCCCTTTCTTCACGATCGGTAGATATGCCTCTGTGACACTCCTCTGAGTCCACCTCCATTCTAACCGATGCTTGATTTTGGGTAGTTAAGTCCCTTTGGACTCATCGTCGCTTCCTCGCCCTTTTCGACCCCTCCCCTACTTCAACACCTTTGTGTTCTCCAAGCAGATTTCTTTGGTCAATGGAAAGACAGACTGCAACTCCCATGCATGGCCTCTGCCATCACGTTATAGGATTTGCACCGATTCTGTTCTCCTTAGCTTCCTTGGTAGCAACGTTCGCTTACTCGACCTTGTCCTCTGACTTGCCGGGCTCCCTTAAGCGAATATGGGCTCTGGAGCAGTCCAACTCTCCAGCTTGCTTCGATCATACCTCTGCATGATCAAGTCCCTCTCATGGGACTCACTGGCACTTGCATTCGAACTTTTTCCTTGGTGGAACACAGCTCCCATATGCTGATGGCCAAGGCTTCTATCCGATGCAAGATTCGATGCACGCATGAAAGACCCATCTCTGCGGTACCATGACCTTCACTCCTTGAATCCATAGCCCTTCTTGTCGTCGTGTTGTTCACCGAAGTGGAGCTGCCAGTAGCTCCTGATCATACCTCCGTATGATAAAATCCCTCACGGGACTTTACCTATGTGTATCGCATTGCCACGAACTGTTCCACCACGATCCGCTGCACCCTGTCGCCTCCTGGTGACATCTCCAATGCCTTCTGATCCTTGTGGAATGCACTCGAATTGTGGTCCCTCCATTTGTGGTCTCTGCCACCACATTGCAGGGCCTCTTCCAACTTCGATTTTGTTCGCTACTTTGGCAATCGACCTTCGTCCACCCGCTCTCGGGTCACACCTAGACAAAGCATCGCTCTTGGACAGTCCATCGCCTAGTTCCCGAAGTCCACCGACTTCGCTGGAATTGGTGCACTATTGTCTGGATCCTGGGTCTCTGCCCCTACCAGTACAATCTCCGCTGTGCACCGCTCCCCTCATGACAACTTGAATGGCAAAACTGTGGCATATTCTTCAAGAGTACCCGTCTCTGCGTCCTCTTGCCCCGTGCTAAGGCTTTCTGAACCCAACTTCGCCTCTGCAAGCTGAGTCGTCTCAGTTCCTCCATCAAATGCTTCTTCGAGATAAAGTGTATGTGCCCCGAAGCTCCCTTCGTCTTTGGCACCATACAATACGAGTCCGCTCCATCAGCATTAAAGACCCATGGAACGACATAATCCTTCTCTTGCCTCTACAAGAGTTCATGTCCTTGACCTCTGTCCAAGGAAAGCTCTGCGCCTCGCTCCATGTTCCATCTTCTATGCCGGCTCGCTTCATGCGGCTTGGGTACTTTGCCAAGTTACACCCAAGTTGCTCCGCTCCTCGTTTTTGCATTGAGTTGATGGTGGCCCTTACGCCCACCATTCCACGGGTCAGCCCTCCCTTGAGTCTGATCTCTATATCGACTCCAAGTGTGCCTTCATTTGTGTTGCCTTGGGTCGCTCCACCACTTGATCCCGCAATGCATCCACCAATGCATTCTCTCAAGCGAGATCATGCGACGACTCCCCGTCGCTCGCTCGGTCCATTGAGCTTCGTGGAGTTGTTGCTCCTCAACATGTGCAGTCTATTGCACGTGATTCTCCCTCTGGAGAGTTGGGACTTATCCCTCCTGGATATCCATCCCGTTTGAGCAACACCTCTCTTCGTTTCAAAGACCACCATCCCCTTGGACTACTCCGATTTGCTGAACAAACTACGCATTGTTCTGCCTCCTACAAACGCACTTGCTAGATTGCGACTCCACGTCAATACAGCCCCCACTGCACCACTCAAGGCCTAGCAACATGCTGAACTAGCTGCACACTTCAGCCTTCTACGGACGTATCCTTCATATGCCGAAGAGAAAGTTTCAATGCTCCATGGTGCCGAGTTTCGTCGCCTTGGGATGGTCACGAACATTCCATCGTCCGCATACAAGCCCTTGCATGAGTACCGAATTCTTCAAGTTAGCAATTCCCCTCACCTCTGTGAGTTTTGCACAACTCTTTTCTTGAGGTACTACTCCTCAACATGTGCAGTCTATTGCACGTGATTCTCCCTCTGGAGAGTTGGGACTTATCCCTCCTGGATATCCATCCCGTTTGAGCAACACCTCTCTTCGTTTCAAGACCACCATCCCTTGGACTACTCCGATTTGCTGAACAAACTACGCATTGTTCTGCCTCCTACAAACGCACTTGCTAGATTGCGACTCCACGTCAATACAGCCCCCACTGCACCACTCAAGGCCTAGCAACATGCTGAACTAGCTGCACACTTCAGCCTTCTACGGACGTATCCTTCATATGCCGAAGAGAAAGTTTCAATGCTCCATGGTGCCGAGTTTCGTCGCCTTGGGATGGTCACGAACATTCCCTGAGCAACTCATTCCACCTTGCGTGGTCTCATCCTTTACCAAGCGCCTCGCTTGCCTTGAGCACCATCAAGTATAGTTGCCAACGTTGAGCCATAGCTCAAACTCAACCATCCCAACCTTTGTGCGCTTCGAATTCTTCCCAACTTGCTCGTCCTCGTGGTGCCTCTCACGCGAAGGGTTGGCCATTCCTCTGAATGCCAATCTCAGATGCTCGCTCCTCTGAGCGACTCTATTTCCCTACATCGCTATGCCCGTTTTCCCCAAAACGGTCGCGTGTGCTGGCTGCCCTCAATGCAGCCCTGCTAGGTCCCCCACGTTTGCATGCCAAGTGTTTCTATGAGTGCTTGTCCCGCTCTGATACCATCTGTCACGGACTTAGCTGGTTTTGCCTAAGTCGTGCGGCACCCTTGCGTGTCCGTCCGCAAAGGTCAGCCTCCCCGAAACCTCCCATGGTCCCTTAGGACCTACAAAAGAGAAAACGGGTTAGAGAAAACGCCTCACTCGGGATCCACAAGCAATCATCATCGGAAAACACTTCTTAGCCAATGCAAATTACAAACAAACTTTACAAGCTCTGAATAGTTGCACAACAAAGGGGTAAAATGGTCCACTACAGACCGAAACTAAAATGAGACTATTAAGCCTTCGGTCGTCCCTCTACATGCTGTTCAAAGCATGAACATACCAAAAGACACGGACATACATAAGCATTACATCAAACATCCTATTTTGAAGTTTGTCCGTGACACTGCGTCACTTAAACACTAATTAGATCATAACTTCGTCAGTTGATTTTATTATCAAAATCCAAGATTTAACACCTTAATGACTTGAAGTCATAGGCACAACATGAATTGCATCGAAGGATTATCACCGATGTGATTGGGAAAATTACGATCGCGGAAAGGCTTACTGACTTTGTTTTCTCGGAGAACTCAGGGAAAAAGAAACAATCTTCAGGTAATCACCCACCGAAATATTCTCGAGGGAAGGAGTTCGGGGGCGAACAAAGGAATAAGAGTTCCCATAAAGGGCTAAGTTCAAAAGGCAAAGCCCCAAAACCTAGCGAATGCTTCTTGTGTGAAGGATCACACATGGTGAGGAAGTGCCCATAGAAACAAGCACTCAATGTCTTAACAGCTTCAATCCATCCCCCCAAATCAGATAAGGGCAAGGCCATTGCCCTTAGTTTGAGTAGTTCAGAATCTAATAGTGACGATGCGGAGTCACAAGGACTTCGGATAGGAGCAATGCGTTTGTTGAATGTGTTGCTAGGTCAAGTGAGGGAGAACTTGAAGACGAAGCCACAGAAAGCAAGGAGCAGCGAGTTAATGTACATGGACATCAAGTTCAATGGTCGAATAACCCGTGTGATGGTGGACACCGGCACTACCCACAATTTCATTACCAACAGAGAAGTAAGGAAACTCGGTCTAAACTTGAAGAAGAACCAAAGTTGGATGAAGGCAATGAACTCAGAGGCTAAGCAGATCTTCAAACTAGCAAAGGCGGCACCCATCAAGATCGAGACATGGAGCGGAAGCACAAACATGATGGCGGTGCCATTGGACGATTTCCAAGTGATTCTCGGAATGAAGTTCATGCATACAACAAGGTGGTGCCAATGTCGTTCCTAAACTCCCTATGCCTAATGGCAGGCAATGACCCCTGCGTGGTTCTTGTTTCTCGAGGAGGAGCCAATGACGCACAACAAATATCAATATTATAACTAAAGAAGGGGGTGTGAAAAGGAGATTTAACTTTCGTGGCCACTATCAAGCTGGAGCCACTTGACAGGGAGGTCATTCATAAACCTACTGTAGTGGCAAACATTTTGAAGGAGTTCATAGACATCATGTTGCCCGAGTTACCAAAAACTCTACTATTATGCAGAGGCGTGGATCATCGTATCGAATTGGAGCCGAGAGTGAAGCCTCTAGTGAGACCATCATACTACATGACCCCTCCAGAGTTGGTAGAGCTCAAGAAGTAGTTAGATGTACTACTAACGGTGGTCTCATTTGCAGTTCAAAAGCACCATTCGGAGCTCCAATCATCTTCCAAAAGAAACAAAATGGGAGCCTTTGATTATGCGTCAATTATCAGGCCCTAAATAAGGTGACGGTGAAGAACAATTATTTCATCCTACTCATCGCAGACTTGTTCGACCAATTGGGCAAAGCAAAATATTTCTCAAAATTTGACCTTTGGTCGGGGTACTGGTTGGTGCACATTGTTGAAGGCAATGAAGCGAAAATTACCTATGTAACCATATATGGAGCATTTGAGTTTTTGGTGATGCCTTTCGGCTTAACTAACGCTCCAGCCATATTCTGTACTCTCATGAACCAACTATTCAAGAAGTATTTGTACAAGTTTGTGGTCGTCTACAATGAAACGCTTAAGGAGCATGTCGAGTACCTTCGAATAATTCTTAAGGTCCTTAGAGAGAACACATTGTTCATGAAAGGGGAGAAGTGCTACTTTGCTCAGACGAAGATTTTGTTCTTGGGGTATCGAATCGGTGACGGTTCTATTCTGATGGATAAATCAAAGGTACAAGCTGTAGCGGAATGGCGAACTGCTAGTCATAGGTGCCAAGCAAGCCAATCACGTGAGTGATGGCACGTGTGACTTGACACGAAATCTTTTTGCTTATTATATTTTGACATTTATCACTTTATATTGTCTATTGCATATATGCATGTATATATTGTGATGTCCTTGGATCTGTGCAATGGGAATCAAATCGTGATGAGATCACGATAATGAGACTGATTCACCTTTAAACACAGATTCTAAATAATCCCGGTCATAGGTTACTCGAGAGGGATGTCGAGATAACCGAACAGACTGGTGTGCTGTATACCCGTTCATATGATGGATGCAGTTGGTCTCATAGCTGCTCGTGTGGGGACACTAGAGATATAGTAAAAGTGCTCATTGGAGAATGAGTTCACTGATTGATCCGCTTACGGAATGCTGGATGGTTGATGATGCCTTATTGTCAGACAGTGATTCCGTAGTCCCAGTAGTGTATCCGGTCCTTAGACTTGAGACACCAAGGATGTTCTATATGAGTGCTCCATTCTTTGATACCAGACTTATAGGTTTGGATGTCCCAGATCTAGTACAGTTGGTCATTGGGAGTGGTAGTCAACCTTACAAGGGCTATTGAGTATCGATAGAGGATCATCCACTCTCGGCGTCATGAGAGAAATATCTCATGTGTTTTTACTCAGACAAATCCCTGGCCAGGGTCATTCGAATTGAGAGAGAAAGAGTTCTTCGAGAGAATCCGATTAGAGTGAGACTCGAGTAGAAACCGTATGGGTCTGATAACACCATACCCTGTATATAGTCTCTGAGATATTAAATAAATGAGGGACTATAAGTACACGGTAACTAAGGACAGACAGGTCCAACGGATTGGATTCCCCTGTATCATCTGGGGACTATGGCATAGTGGCCTAGTACGTCCGTAGTCGATGAGTTGAGTGAATTATTATGGAGATGATAATTCACTGAGCCAGAAGGAGTTTTGACAGGTATGACTTACAGCCAGCTCGATATTGGGCCTAGAGGGTCACACACATATGGTAGGTGTTGCAATGAGTATATGTTCGGATATGAGATATCCACCGGAGTCCTATCTTATTAAATATCCAATAAGCCCATAAATTATTGGATCCCATGGACGAGATCCAATAAGAACCCTTGAGAGATTATTGGATAGAAATCCACTAATTTAAAAGGCTTAGGTAATTGGATGCAAATCTAATACCCAATAGGGGAGGATCCATTAGGGTTTGACAGGGGACCTCTATAAATAGGAGGAATTTAGTGGTTTATAGGCTAGAGCCTTTGCCTGCCTCTCCTATTCTCCTCCCCCTCTCCACCTCAAAGCAGGCTTGGAGTTTTGAGGAGCATCGTCGCCCCTGCTGTGTGGATCACCGCTAGAGAGGAGGACGCTTGACCTCCTTCACTCTCTCCTAGAGATCTATAAGGAAATAGGGATATACAATCTCCTTAGGTAATACAATATATTCTATACGCAGTTTGTTTTGCGGATTTTTACGCACCAATCTTCGCACGACGACGAACATCTCTTTGGGAATAGAGGATTTTGTTTTTATTCTTTCGCTGCGCATGTGATGTCGCCCCTAAGATCTCCCAACATGAACATCAAAGGAGGCAGAGCTGAGATCCTTCCTTGGTTTCATCAACTACTATCGCACTTTATAACTAGGTATTCAAAGCGCACAGCTCCACTGACGGAGTTATTGAAGGAGTAGCCTTGGCGATGGTCCGATAAATATGAAGTGACATTCCAAGATCTAAAGTCTGTTGTGTTGGAAGAATCGATCCTCAAATTGTCGAACTATGGGAAGCCCTTCGAAGTTCATACAGATGCTTCAGACTTTGCTATTCCCGTATCGAAAAGGTAGTGGGAGAGCATTTTCTTAGGCTTCATACCAAGCTTACTAGCAGTAGGGGGACTTGGATTAATACTCGTGGTGGTCGATCGGTTTTCAAAGCATGCAATGTTCATTGCTGCACCCCTACATTGTTCGATAAAGGAGGCAGCCAAGTTCATAATGAAGAATGTGGTGAAGTATTGGGAGTCCCACATAATATCATTAGTGATCGAGATGATCGGTTCTTAGGACGATTTTGGATCGAGTTATTCAAATTGTTAGGGTCCAAGTTATACTTCTCCACAAGCCTCCATCCCTAGATTGTTATGAACGGTCGTCACACACCGGCAACAACTTCATTCAATGAATCGTTTGTCGCTTTTGCACGCTTATACAGAGACATAGCAACATGTTTTGCCTTGGTTTTGTGTTTTTGTTTGGAAAAGGTAAGCAACAACAGTTTGCAGCGCTGTAGTGCGATCGCTCGCCACGCCGGGCCGAACTGCCCCAAAATAGATCTGTTTTCGTGTGCCACAACTTGTTTTCTGCACGCCACAGTTGCACATGAAACGTCAGCCATCTCAGCACCCTGGAACCCCTCGGGTGGCACATGGCTGGATGGGGTTTCGATATATTGTCGGGCGTTGAACAATCTTCACAAGTTCGCATGTTAACTTGACGGGAACTTGCCCTTGTGCCCGGCACCTGGTGAGCAGTTGTTTGTGGACTTGCAACTATTCGTTCTACCTTCTAAATTTCTTGTTTTCTCCTTCCTCTCTTTTATCTCTTACACTCAAGGTGCTTGTTGAATTGTTTGTAAAACTTCCCTCTTCGCGAGATGTCGGGACTTGTTCGTCGTTTGTTTTCAATCTAATCAACTTTTTGTTTTACAGGTCCTTCGGGACCTGTACGAGGTTGCAACTAGACTGAACCTTTGCAGACACATATGTTGTAAAGGCGCCTCATGACTTAGACAACTAAGTCCGAGGAGTTGGCGCAAGGGTGCTTCACGACTTAGGCAACTTCAGCTAAGTTCGTGACTTTACCGCAAAGGTGCCTCATGACTTAGGAAATTCCAGCTAAATCCATGACAAGACGGATGGCCAAACTGAAAGAATAAATTCGCTCCCTGAGTAATATTTTCGGTACTACATGAGTGCCAACCAACGGGATTAGGTGAAGCTGTTGAACATTGCCCAATTCTCCTACAACTTACAGTGGAGCTCTACGTCCAATAAGAGCCCCTTCGAGATCATGACAGGACAGCAGTCATCAACTCCTCACACCTTGGCGATCGCGTATCTCAGGAGTAGTCCGTCAGCATATCACTTTGCGAAGGAATGACACTGAAATATGGATATTGCATGGGCTTACTTGGAGAAGGCAGCCAAAAAGATGAATAAGTGGGTAGACTTGGGAAGGCGACCACAAGAGTTTAAAGTTGGCGACTTAGTGTTGGTGAAGCTCTAACCAGCATCACTCTAGTTCTTCAGGCAAAAAGTGCACAAGGGATTGGTGTGCAAGTACAAAGGACCCTTCTCAATCATCAGTAGGGTAGGCAATGTCTCCTATAAGTTGCAACTGCCACGTGGCTCAAAATTCACAATGTCTTTCACGCAAGCAACTTGAAAGCCTACCAATCAGATCCGCAAGATGCTTCCTAAAGTATTCCAACTCGGGTACCCTCCACTAGAGCCTCCTACGGGAAGCTAGTTGAAATCATTCTAGCAGATCGCAAGATAAAACTACCCAACGGAGCGAAGCAAACCGAATACCTAATGAAGTAGCAAAAACTTCCCCGAACATAAGTTAGTTCGGAGCCTGAAGACGCCCTACGACATGAAGAAGCAATCATCGCCCTATGACATGAAGAAGCAATCATCAAAGTCTATCAACAAGCATCAACGAGGGCGTCGACAGTTTAAGTGGGGGAGAATGTCATGAATGATCGTCGCACATCTTCACTCAATGAACCATTCGTCGCTTTTGCATGCTTGTATAGATGCTTGGTAGTATGTTTTGCCTTGATTTCGTGTGGTTTTACTTGAAAAATGTAAGCAACGATAGTTCGTAGCATTGTAGTGTGATCGCTCAGCATGCCGGGCAAAATTACCTCAAAATGGCTTCGTTTTCTCGTGCCATGGCCTATCTTTTACAGATCGTAGCTACGTGCAAAACGTTAGCCATCTTAGACCCCTGGAACCCCCCAGGTGGCACTAGGGGGGATCGGGCTTCGGAGTAATATTGGGCGTTGATCGGTATATATAAGTTCGCACGTTAACTTGACGAGAACTTCCCATCGCGCTCAACACCAAATGAGTAATCGTTTGTAGATTTGCAACTGTTTGTTTTGCATTCTAAAGACCTTTCTTTCTCCTTTCTCTCTTGCAGTGATTTAAAAAGCACTAGGCACCAAGGTCCAAAAAGGCCCAAGGCGCTAAGCGCTAAAATATAAAAATATATAATATAATTAATAAATATAATTATTTAAATAAAAATATGATATTGAATTAGGAAAATCTTGCAAAATCACAATATCACATTAACAAAAAGTCTCAAAATTTAAAACAATAATAGTAATTTTAAATAAATAAAAATTAATAGTATTAAAATTAAAATAATATATTATTAATTTAATAAATAAAAATATTATTACTAGTATACAATTAGTAGTATACTATTAATAGTATATTATCGAAGTGAGAAGAGTGTGAGTAAGAGGAAGACCGAGGCTGCTGACTGAGAGCTGCGATAATGGGAGCGACGACAGTGGCAGCAGTAGCATCGAGCAATGATAGCGGGAGCAAGAGCGACGATAGTAGTAGTGGTACCAATGAGCAGCGGCAACTGGAGCGGAAGCGATGAGTGACAATAGCGGCAGCGGTAGCAATAGTGGGAGCGGCGAGCAGGCTTAGGGTTGGGAAGTCGTGAGAGGAAGGCTGATATCGGTGCTTTAGTTGGTTCGATTAAACCAACTAAAGCACCGGTGATCGAACCAGACCTAAAACACTAGTTCAGTCACCTGGTTTAACCCGGAGGCTCACCCAAAGCGCCTAACGGTCAGGCTTGAGCAAGCGCCCAAGCAGTGCCACTTTGAAGTGTGCCACCTAGAAATGAAGCAAGGCGCTCGGGCCTTGCCTCACCTCACCTGAGCGCCTAGGTGAGCGCCCAAGCGCTTATTGAAATCACTGCTCTCTTACATTCAAAGTGCTTACTGAATTGCTTGTAAAGCTTTCCTCTTCTCGAGACGTTAGGACTTGTTCGTTGCTTGCTTTTGAACTAATCAAGTTTCTCTTTTTACAGGTCCTACGGGACCTGAGCGAGGTTACAAATTGGTTGACTTTTTGCGAACGCATATTGCAAGGGTGTGTCATGATTGAAGTAATCTTAGCTAAGTTCGAGAAGTTAGCACAAGGGTGCATCACGACTTAGGTAACTCCAGCTAAGTCTGTGACTTTGCTGCAAGGGTGCCTTATGACTTAGGCTGGTTAAGCTAAGTTCATGACAATATAGGGTCTCACAATGAAACAAATAGCAGAAGTGCCTCAAGTTAAGCATAGGGTCAAGCACACCTTATATTGAGTCCGATTTTGATTTGCTTTAAGATTTCTAGTTCCGTCTATTGATTTTACTCTTTCTAGTGAGGTTAATTTACTATATGCCTTGTTGCCATACTAAACCATCTTTTCGGGAGTCCTATAGTTTTCTTTAATGTTGAGTGAGTAACCATTTGATCAGGCTTTATCTCTTCCATCTTCTCTTGCATGTGAAATATTATCTCATATGTTGACCCACACCACAAAGTAGGGATTGTTGAATCTCGGATTTTAATGATGAAATCAATTGATGAAGTTATGATCTAATGAGCATTTGAGTGACACAGGACTAACTTCAATCATGGAAAGGCAAATCGATTAAAGCATGAGAATTAGACGTTGGGCCAGAGTAGAACATGTCAGAGATTGGACGTCGAACCGGAGGATTGGTCCACATGTCGGAAGATAGACTTCGTGTCATGAGTTCAAGAATCAGACTAGAAGGATCGGACATTGCGCCAAGAAGATCGAAGGTTGCAGGAGGTCAACATGTCGATGAATCGGGCAATACATCGAAAGAGAGGACGATGTGCCAAAGGTTCGAACAAAGCAACGGATAAACCCAATGACATGCCGGACAACATAAGATTCATAATTGTAATTGGTTGTATCTTAATCGAAGTAGCTTAGGTTTTAATTGAGTTGGCTTTTGGTGTAACCGTGCTGACTCAATTAGGGACCCATTGGGCCTTAATCATGGTTGATTTGGGCCTATTGGAAGGCCCATTTAGTGACCCACAGTTGGGTTAAGTGGTGGCACCGCCAGACTAGGTGGTGGAACCGCTTATGAGCTGGAACAAAGTGTACGTTTTTCGAAAGACTCGGTGGTGGTACCGTTAGTGTCAAGCGGTGATATCGCCTAATACATAGTCTCCTAGGGTGTCAAGCGATAGTACCGCCTAGATTAGGCGGTGGTACTACTAGTGTTTAGTGCTCTAGGCAGTGGTACTGCCTAACACTAGCGGTAGTATCGCTAGGACCTTGAAATCCCGGGGATGAGACTTTTTGGTTCCATTTTTTAAGCTATTTGGGGACTATAAATACCTCACTCATTCTTACTTGAGTTAATAATAAAAGTGAATGAAAAGGCTTGTGATTCTAAGTTGTAACTCTTAAAAAATATTGAGTGTTCCCCTCTTCTTTAAAGTTTAGAGCTTATTCTAAGAGAGGTGTGAGACTTGTAAAGGTTCTTTCCTGAAACTATAAAAAGGAGAAAGAGTTGTAACAAGGGTGGTTGATCTTCACCCATTGAAAGAAGATCATTAGTGAAAACCGGTGGCCTCGACGGAGGAGGAATCGGGAGTGGACGTAGGTCACGACGATCGGATCACTATAAATTTGGTATACATTTCCTTTATGCTCTTCATTGCTATTGCTTTCTAATTTAATTGCTTATTACACTTACTCATACTCTAAGTCAAGCACACTTTCGATGTTGATTTTCATTGAACGAATTCTTAAAATCGTAATTTTACGAAAGCACTAATTCACTCCCCCTCTTAGTGCCATTACGGTCCTAACAGTTGGTATCAAAGCCAAGTTTCTCTCATTTGGTATAACACCCAAGAGAGATTAAATGATTTTTGTCGGCAATCAAGAGAGTCACTCCATCACTCGTCCTTCTATGTTCAATGGGACGGACTACACGTATTGGAAAACATGAATGAGGATTTTTTTGATTTCTATGAACTTTGATTTATGGAATATTATCGAATGTGGTTTTCAAAAATTCTCTAGACTAATGAATGAATGGAATAATCTAGAGAAAAAATCGTTTTTGTTAAATACTAAAGCTATGAATGTTTTGTTTTATGCTTTAGATAAAAATGAGTTTAATTATATTTTGACTTATGAAACTGTACACGATATTTGACACACACTCGAAGTTATACATGGAGGCACAAGTAGAGTTAAAGAATATAAGATTAATCTCTTGGTGCATAGTTATAAATTGTTTAGAATGAAGCCAAGCGAAACCATTGGTGACATATACACCAGTTTTACGAATGTTGTCAATGGTTTAAAAGCTCTTGGTAAATCTTTTACTAATATTAAACTGGTTAGTAAAATTCTAAGATCCCTTCCAAAAAGTTGGGATCAAAAGGTAACTATTATTTAAGAAACAAACGACTTGAACTATTTTTCTTTTGAAGAATTCATTGGATCATCAATAACCTATGACATGACTTACAAGGCACATGATAAACATGAGAATAATCTTCCAAAGAACAAGAAGGATATTGCACTTAGAATAAAAGAAAACCACTCGAGCGAAAACTAAAGTGATGATGATGACTTTGAACTCCTCACAAAAAAATTTAAAAAGTTAATAAGACAAGAATCTAAGAATAAAAATAAACTTAAAAAAGAACATAATAACTTGCTATGAATGCAAAAGGTTGGAGCACTTCAAAAGTGAATGTCCACAACTAAAGAAGAAGATGCTTGCACAAAAAAAAAAGAAAGCACTCAAGGTTATTTAAGACGAATCAAGTGCATTAGAAGACGAAGAGCAAACCAATGAAGATGCGGTGACAAACTATGCTTTGATAGCTCTCAACAACGAGGTATGTGATACAACCAAAACCCCTTTACCTTACAATGGATTACTTGATGCTTTTTATGATTTGTATGATGAATCTAAATTAGTTGGTAAGAAATATAAATTACTAAAAAAGGATGATGCTTCTCTCTTTAGTAAATTTGAAAAATTAAAAAATGAGCATGACAATTATATGTTAACTCCTTGTACTAAATGTGGAGAGTTAGATTTATACAAAAAGAAAAATTTGTTATTCGAACAAGTATTAGAAAATTTAAAATTGGTAGCAAATCATTAAATATGATTCTTGCTAATAAAGGTCATATACGTAGAAAGGAAGGAATCAGATTTGTGAGTAGTAACATTTAACAAAAGCCAACTACATTTGTTAAAGGATTCACGTTGCATGTTTCCCTTAAGGTTAAGTATAATTTTTGTGGTAGATGTGGACATTATGCTTACAAATGTTCATTTAAAAAGAATAACTCTCATAAGTTAGTTTGGATTCTTAGAGGAACCATAAATGACTTAATGCCAATAGTTCAGATAGATAGATCTAAATATGAGGGACCCAAAGTTAAATGTGTATCTAGAATAAATCTATCTTTCTTGTAGAAATGTCTACAATCAAAAGCTAGAAGCAAAAGATAATATCTTGATAATGGATGCTCAAGGCATATGATCGGAGGCCCAACATACTTCACAAAGCTCACTAGCCAAAACAACAATATTAAAGGAAAGATCATTTGAATTAGAATTATTGGTAATAAATCTTTTGATTGAAGATGGTTTATGGTTTATTGATCTTGATGATTTTTGTAATGAAACTTATTTTTCGGTTTTAAACGATGATGCATAGATTTGTCATAAAAGACTAGGGCACGCTTGTATAAAATCAATCACATAAATTGAAACTAAAAGAGGAGTGCATTTTTTTTTTAAATGTCTCTATCCCTAAAGCTTATCAAGTTTTTCAATAAGAGACCCTTAGTCATTGATGAATCTATTTTTGAATCTCTTGTACTAAGAAAGTGATTTTGATGATTTGACAAATCGAATTTGTATGAGTTTTATCCAAATCATGATCTTGATGACTTGAGTTGAGATTTCTTATGCATGAATCGAGATCTTTTATTATTTGATCTCTTAGGATTCTTTTTGCTATTTACTATAAAGGGGATTTAATCCAAATGAATCATAATTTTTCTCTTAATTTTTCGATATTCACAACTTGGGATTTATTTCATATAACTCTCTTGTATTTATACCCTATCACTGAATTGAATTTCCATGAAATCTTTCATGTGATGATTGAAAACATTGATGCAAATCTTTTTCACCATTGTATTCTTTCCTTCTTTTTGACAATAACATAACAAAAGGGGGAGAGAAAATTACTAGCTTGCACATCTCAAAAAGAAACAAGAATTGTTAGCTTGCACATATCAAGAGAAGTAAAAATTGTTAAACTTGCACATCTTAAAAAATTGCTAGTTGCACTTTTCTCCTTTTTATTAATGACAAAGGGGGAGACATTATAATGATGATTTGAAATTTGAATCATGTACTTTGATGTTTTGAAATTATGATAATTTAAAATTATGTATGTAATATTTATGATTTTATAATATATGCAATGATGTGAAAGTCACCATCATTAAAATTGTTTTGACTTGAATTCAAAGATATTATGATTAGAAGATTATTATTTTCTAAATTCAAGTTTATTTTTAATGTGTCATATAGACGGGAGTTTAGTTAAAACTCCATCATCAATTGATTATCATCATAAAAAATGGGGAGATTGTTGAATTTAGAATTTTGATGATAAAATCAATTGATGAAGTTATGATCTAATCAGCATTTGAGTGACGCAGGACTAACTTCGATCATGGAAAGACAAATCAAATGAAGTAGGAGAATTAGACATTAGGTCAGAGTGGAACATGTCAGAGATTGGACGTCAGACCAGAGGATTGATCGACATGCCGAAAGATAGACTTCATGTCGTGAGTTCGGGTATCGGGCTAAAATGATCGGATATTGCATCAAGAAGATCGGATGTTGTAGGAGGTCAACTTGCCAATTGATCGGGCAATATGCTGAAAGAGAGGACAATACGTCGAAGGTTCGGACGAAGCGTTAGATGAACCAATGACATGTTGGACAACATAGGATTCATAATTGTAATTGGTTGTGTCTTGATCGAAGTAGTTTAGGTCTTAATTGAGTTGGTTTTAAGTGTAACCATATCAACATAATTAGGAACCTATTGGGCATGAATCAGGGTTGATTTGGGCTTATTGGAAGGCCCATTCAGTGACCCATAGTTGGGTCAAGCGGTGGCACCGCTAGACTAAGTGGTGGAACCGCCTATGAGTTGGAACGTACGAAGTGTACGTTTTTCGGAAGACCCGAAGGTAGTACCACCAGTGTCAGGCGATGGTACCACCTAGTACATAGTCTCCTAGGATGTCAGGTCGTAGTACCACCCAGGCTGGGTAGTGGTATCGCCAATACTCAGTGCTGCAGGTGGTGGTACCACCCAGCACTAGCGATAGTACTACCAGGATCCTGAAAACCCGAGGATAAGACTTTTTGGCTTTATTTTTGAAGTCATTTGGGGCCTATAAATACCTTACTCATTCTTGCTTGAGTTAGTAAGAAAAGCGAACAAAAAGGCTTGTGATTCTAAGTTGTAAACTCTTGGTAAGTGTTGAGTGTTCCCCTCCTCCTTTTTAAAGTTTAGAGCTCATTGTAAGAGAGGTGTGAGACTTGTAAAGATTCTCTCCTAAACTTATGAAAAAGAGAAAGAGTTGTAACAAAGGTGATTGATATTCGTCTATTAAAAGAAGATTGTTAGTGAAAGTCGATGGCCTCGATGGAGGAGGAATCGGGAGTAGACGTAGTGTCACGAACGGTCGTTTCGCACCCGCAACAACTTCGTTCAACGAACCGTTCGTCGCTCACCCCAACATGTACAGCTGCTTGGCAGTATGTTTTCTCTTGGTTTTGGGTCATTTTGCTTGTAAAAATGTAAGTTCGAACACGCCGCAGCGTTACAAAGCGACCGCTCACCGAACCGAGCAAAACAGCCCCAAAACAGCCCAAAACAGCTCCGTTTTCGTGTGTCGCGGGCTGATTTCTGGAATCTGCCTCCGCTCACCAAAACGTCAGCCATCTCAGCCCCTAGGAACCCCCCGGGTGGCACAGGGCTGGATGGGGCTTCGGTTATATACCGGGCGTTGAACTCTCTTTCGCAAGTTCGCACGTGACCTTTATGGGGACTTGTGTTCGCGCTCGGGACCAGGTGAGCGGCTGTTTGTGGGCTTGCAGCTGTTCGTTCATCCTTGAAAGCCTTGTTTTTCTCCCTCTCCCTCTTTTCTCTTGTGCACACAAGGTGTTCGTCGAATTGCTTGTAAAGCTTCCCCTTTTCCGCGAGACTTCGGGACTTGTCCGTCGCTCGTTCTTTCGAACTAACCAACTTTCTCTTTTACAGGTCCTTCGGGACCTGCGAGAGGTTACAAAGTGGGCTGATCCTTGCGGAGCAAGATCGCAAGGGCGAAGCGCGACTTAGGCAACGCAAGCTAAGTTCGCGTCCTCGCCACGAGGGTGACTCACGTCTTGGGTAACGCAAGCTAGGTTCGCGTTTTAGCCGCAAGGGTGCCTCACGCCTTAGGCAATTCCAGCTAAGGCCGTGACATTGTGGTATCAGAGCGGGCAAGCACTTCGAGCGAGCAGCGAAGGAACTTCGCAACTTCGCCATGGGAAAGCATCGTGGCGAATCAAGCAAGACGGGGCAAGCCGGACCCTTGCCCCAAGCAGCCGCAGGTGGGCTGCATGTGCACACTCGCTCTCTTGTTGTTGGAGCCGCTCAAGAGGAGCGCGGCAGCGAACATGACGAGCGAGAAGTTGGCTACTCGCCGCGAGCGGAGGAGGCGCAATCTGGAGCGCCAACCGGGAAAAAGAGTCACAAGGAAAGACTCACATCGGCGGAAACCCGCTTGGATGTTCTTGAAGCGAGCTTGGAGGAACTCTACCATGGCCAACGAAGGCTCGTTGGGGTAGAGAGCTCGCAAGAGGAAGCGGAGTCCCGGATCGACAAGGTCGAGGCCCTAGTCGACCGATTGTCAGATGACACCAAAGACTCCGTGCAACACCTGTAGGAAGTTGTGGCGGAACTCACTTCAAGGGTGGCCATGCCTTCGTGTTCTCCCCCACTTGACCCCGCATGGCGTTCAACAAACGCATTGCTCCCATCCGGGGTCCTTGCGACTCCTCGCCGTCGTTGTTGGATTCAGAACTACTCGAACTAAGAGCGATAGCCTTGCCCTTGTCCGATTTGGGGGGGGTGGATGGAAGCTGTTAAAGCATTGAGTGCCTGTTTTTGTGGGCACTCCCTCACCATGTGCGGCCCTCCGCACAAGAAGCATCCGCCAGGTTTCGGGGCCTTGCCTTTCGGGCTTGGCCCTTTATGGGAACTCTTCTTCTTTTGTTCGCCCCCGAGCTCCTTCCCTCGAGAATATTTTGGAGGGCGATTGCTTGAAGATTGTTTTCTTCTTCCCGGGTCTTCTGAGGAAACAAAGTCGGTGAGCCTTTTTGCGGCAGCAATTGCCCCAACCAAATCGGCGACATTCCTTCGATGTAGTTCTTGTTGCGCCCATGGCTTCAAACCATCAAGGAAGCTGAACAGCTTATCCTTCTCGGACATGTCTTGGATGTCCAGCATTAGCGCAGAAAATTGCTTCACGTAGTCTCGGATGGAAGTATTTTGGCGGAGTTGTCTCAACTTCCTTCTTGCGACGAACTCGGTGTTCTCCGGTAGGAACTGAGTTCGTAACTCCCGCTTCAAGTCCTCCCATGTGTCAACTCGACACCGACCTTGTTGGATCTCCTCCCAACGGGTTCTCCACCAAAGTTTTGCATCTCCGTTCAGATACATTGTTGCTATAGAAACTTTGGTTTCTTCAGAATCGGGCCTCGTAGCTCGAAAGTATTGTTCCATGTCGAACAGAAAATTCTCGAGCTCTTTGGCATCTCTGGCCCCTCCATAACCATGAGGCTCGGGTGCCCTCAAGTTTTGTGGTGGTGCAACGCGGGTGTTGCTTCCTCCTGCATTTAGTGCTCTTGTGAGCATGGCCACCCTTGAAGTGAGTTCCGCCACAACTTCCTGCAGGTGTTGCACGGAGTCTTTGGTGTCATCTGACAATCGGTCGACTAGGGCCTCGACCTTGTCGATCCGGTCCGGGACTCCGCTTCCTCTTGCGAGCTCTCTACCCCAATGAGCCTTCGTTGGCCATGGTAGAGTTCCTCCAAGCTCGCTTCAAGAACATCCAAGCGGGTTTCCGCCGATGTGAGTCTTTCCTTGTGACTCTTTTTCCCGGTTGGCGCTCCAGATTGCGCCTCCTCCGCTCGCGGCGAGTAGCCAACTTCTCGCTCGTCATGTTCGCTGCCGCGCTCCTCTTGAGCGGCTCCAACAGCAAGAGAGCGAGTGTGCACATGCAGCCCACCTGCGGCTGCTTGGGGCAAGGGTCCGGCTTGCCCCGTCTTGCTTGATTCGCCACGATGCTTTCCCATGGCGAAGCTGCGAAGTTCCTTCGCTGCTCGCTCGAAGTGCTTGCCCGCTCTGATACCACAATGTCACGGCCTTAGCTGGAATTCCAACAAGGTCGGTGTCGAGTTGACACATGGGAGGACTTGAAGCGGGAGTTGCGAACTCAGTTCCTATCGGAGAACACCGAGTTCGTCGCAAGAAGGAAGTTGAGACAACTCCGCCAAAATACTTCCATCCGAGACTACGTGAAGCAATTTTCTGCGCTAATGCTGGACATCCAAGACATGTCCGAGAAGGATAAGCTGTTCAGCTTCCTTGATGGTTTGAAGCCATGGGCGCAACAAGAACTACATCGAAGGAATGTCGCCGATTTGGTCGGGGCAATTGCTGCCGCAGAAAGGCTCACCGACTTTGTTTCCTCAGAAGACCCGGGAAGAAGAAAACAATCTTCAAGCAATCGCCCTCCAAAATATTCTCGAGGGAAGGAGCTCGGGGGCGAACAAAAGAAGAAGAGTTCCCATAAAGGGCCAAGCCCGAAAGGCAAGGCCCCGAAACCTGGCGGATGCTTCTTGTGCGGAGGGTCGCACATGGTGAGGGAGTGCCCACAAAAACAGGCACTCAATGCTTTAACAGCTTCCATCCACCCCCCCAAATCGGACAAGGGCAAGGCTGTCGCTCTTAGTTCGAGTAGTTCTGAATCCAGCAGCGACGGCGAGGAGTCGCAAGGACCCCGGATGGGAGCAATGCGTTTGTTGAACGCCATGCGGGGTCAAGTGGGGGAGAACACGAAGACAAGGCTACAAAAAGCAGGAACTGGTGAGCTGATGTACGTGGACATCAAGCTAAATGGCCAAACAACCCATGCTATGGTGGACACGGGTGCCACCCACAACTTTATTGTCGATTCGGAAGCAAAGCGACTTGGGCTGATCTTGGAGAAGAGCCCAAGCCGAATGAAGGCGGTGAACTCGGAGGCCAGGCGAATCTCCGGGTTGGCGAAGGGAGTTCCCATCAAGATCGGAACATGGAGCGGGAACACCAACATGATGGCAGTGCCACTGGACGACTTCCAAGTGATTCTTGGAATGGAGTTCATGCACGCAGCGAAGTTGGTGCCAATGCCGTTCCTAAACTCCTTGTGTATGATGGGGGGTGACGATCCCTGCGTGGTTCCCGTCTCTCGGAGAGGAACCAAGGAACCCCAACACATATCAGCTTTGCAACTGAAGAAAGGGGTGCGGAAAGGTGAACTAACATTCGTGGCTGCTATGAAGCTAGAGCCACTCGACGAGAAGGCCATTCAAGAACCTGCTGTGGTGGCGAACGTCCTGAAGGAGTTCAATGATGTTATGCCACCCGAGTTGCCGAAGACTCTTCCACCACGCAGAGGCGTAGATCATAGCATCGAGCTGGAGCCAGGAGTGAAGCCTCCAGCGAGACCACCCTACCGCATGCCCCCGCCAGAGTTGGCAGAACTCAGAAAGCAGTTAGGTGAACTGCTAAGCGGTGGTCTCATCCGCAGCTCTAAAGCACCATTCGGAGCTCCAGTTCTCTTCCAAAAGAAACAAGATGGGAGCCTCCGACTATGCGTTGATTATCGAGCCCTCAACAAAGTAACGGTGAAGAACAAGTATCCCATCCCGCTCATCGCGGACTTGTTCGACCAGTTGGGCAAAGCCAAGTATTTCTCAAAACTCGACCTTCGGTCGGGGTACTGGCAGGTGCGCATTGCTGAAGGCGACGAAGCGAAGACTACCTGTATGACCAGGTATGGAGCGTTTGAGTTCCTGGTGATGCCTTTCGGCTTAACCAACGCTCCGGCCATGTTCTGCACTCTCATGAACCAGTTATTTAAGGAGTATTTGGACAAGTTCGTGGTCGTCTACTTAGACGATATCGTCGTCTACAGTCAAACGCTCGAGGAGCATGTCAAGCACCTACGGACAATTTTCAAGGTTCTCAGGGAGAACACTTTGTTCGTGAAAAGGGAGAAATGTTACTTTGCCCAAACGGAGATCTTATTCTTGGGGCATCGAATCGGTGATGGCTCCATTCGGATGGACAAATCAAAGGTGCAAGCAGTTGCGGAATGGCGAACTCCAAAGAAGGTGCCAGAGTTGAGATCCTTCCTTGGTTTCGTCAACTACTATCGACGCTTCATAGCGGGGTATTCGAAGCATGCAACTCCACTGACGGAGTTACTGAAGAAGGAGCAGCCTTGGAAGTGGTCTGATAAATGTGAAACAGCATTCCAAGATCTGAAGGCTGCTGTTCTGAAAGAACCGGTGCTCAAATTGCCGGACTATGGGGAGCCCTTCGAAGTCCATACAGATGCTTCAGACTTCGCTATTGGGGGAGTGCTCATGCAGGAGGGTCATCCGGTGGCCTACGAGAGCCGCAAACTCAACGAGACCGAGCGGCGGTATCCGGTGCATGAGAAGGAGATGACGGCGGTGATACACTGTCTACGAGTTTGGCGACACTATCTTCTCGGATCACGATTTGTACTGAGGACAGACAACATCGCTCTGAGCTATTTCCAAACTCAGAAGAAACTCTCCCCAAAGCAAGCACGATGGCAGGACTTCTTGGCCGAATTTGATATGGCAATGGAGTATAAACCTGGGAAGGCAAATGTCGTGGCCGACGCATTGAGTCGGAAAGTGGAGCGCATGAATGCCATACAATTGGAGGGCGGAGGCCAAGCAAGTCAGTTGCACTCCAACTTCCTTTCCAGGATCAGGGATGGACTGTATAGTGACCCCCAGGCAGTCATCCTGATGCAGCTCATCAGAGAAGGCAAGGCACGACGATTTTGGGTCCAGGAGGGACTTGTTTACACAAAAGGGAATAGGGTTTATGTTCCCCGAGTGGACAATTTGAGGCGTGAACTCTTAAGAGAGTGTCATGATTCCCTTTGGGCTGGACACCCAGGTATTCACCGAACATTGGCTCTCGTGGAGAGGGCCTTCTACTGGCCAAAGATGGGGATTGACGTGGAGGAATATGTTCGAACGTGCCTCACTTGCCAACAAGACAAGGCGGAACAACGGAAGCCGGTGGGACTTTTGGAGCCGTTGCCCGTACCAGAGAGGCCGTGGGAGAGCATTTCCTTGGACTTCATATCGAGCTTGCCACTTGTAGGGAGACTCGGATCGATACTCGTGGTGGTCGATCGGTTTTCAAAGTATGCAACGTTCATTGCTGCTCCCCTACACTGTTCAGCAGAGGAGGCGGCCAAGCTGATGATGAGAGATGTGGTGAAGTATTGGGGAGTCCCGCACAACATCATTAGTGATCGAGATGCTCGGTTCCTGGGACGATTCTGGACCGAGCTATTCAAGTTGTTGGGGTCAAAGTTATACTTCTCCACAAGCCTCCACCCCCAGACGGATGGCCAGACTGAAAGGATAAACTCGCTCTTGGAGCAATATCTTCGGCACTACGTGAGTGCCAACCAACGAGATTGGGTGAAGTTGTTGGACATTGCCCAATTCTCCTACAACTTGCAGCGGAGCTCTGCGTCCAACAAGAGCCCCTTCGAGATTATTACAGGACAACAACCGTCAACTCCGCACACCATGGCAATTGGATACACTGGGAGTAGCCCGTCAGCTTACCATTTCGCAAAGGAGTGGCACCGAAATGCAGATATTGCGCGGGCTTACTTGGAGAAGGCGGCAAGAAGAATGAAGAAGTGGGCAGACTTGGGAAGGCGACCACAAGAGTTCAAGGTCGGCGACTTGGTGTTGGTAAAGCTTCAACCAACATCACTCCAATTCTTCCGGAACAAAATCCACAAAGGATTGGTGCGCAAATATGAAGGGCCCTTCCCAATTATCAGCAGGGTAGGCAATGTCTCCTACAAGTTGCAGCTGCCGGCGTGGTTCAAAATTCACAATGTTCTTCACGCCAGCAACCTGAAAGCCTACCACTCGGATCCGCAAGATGCATCACGAAGTATACCAACTCGGCTACCCCCCACCACTACCTCCTACGAGAAGCGAGTTGAAACAATCTTGGCGGACCGTAAGATAAAGCTACCCAATGGAGCTGAACAGACGGAGTATTTGGTGAAGTGGCGAAAGCTTCCCCGAACCGAAGCCAGCTGGGAGCCAGAAGACGCCCTACGGCATGAAGAAGCAATCATCAACAACTATCAACAAGCGTCGACGAGGGCGTCGACAGTTTAAGTGGGGGAGAATGTCACGAACGGTCGTTTCGCACCCGCAACAACTTCGTTCAACGAACCGTTCGTCGCTCACCCCAACATGTACAGCTGCTTGGCAGTATGTTTTCTCTTGGTTTTAGGTCATTTTGCTTGTAAAAATGTAAGTTCGAACACGCCGCAGCGTTACAAAGCGACCGCTCACCGAACCGAGCAAAACAGCCCCAAAACAGCCCAAAACAGCTCCGTTTTCGTGTGCCGCGGGTTGATTTCTGGAATCTGCCTCCGCTCACCAAAACGTCAGCCATCTCAGCCCCTAGGAACCCCCCGGGTGGCACAGGGCTGGATAGGGCTTCGGTTATATACCGGGCGTTGAACTCTCTTTCGCAAGTTCGCACATGACCTTTACGGGGACTTGTGTTCGCGCTCGGGACCAGGTGAGCGGCTGTTTGTGGGCTTGCAGCTGTTCGTTCATCCTTGAAAGCCTTGTTTTTCTCCCTCTCCCTCTTTTCTCTTGTGCACACAAGGTGTTCGTCGAATTGCTTGTAAAGCTTCCCCTTTTCCGCGAGACTTCGGGACTTGTCCGTCGCTCGTTATTTCGAACTAACCAACTTTCTCTTTTACAGGTCCTTCGGGACCTGCGAGAGGTTACAAAGTGGGCTGATCCTTGCGGAGCAAGATCGCAAGGGCGAAGCGCGACTTAGGCAACGCAAGCTAAGTTCGCGTCCTCGCCACGAGGGTGACTCGCGTCTTGGGTAACGCAAGCTAGGTTCGCGTTTTAGCCGCAAGGGTGCCTCACGCCTTATGCAATTCCAGCTAAGGCCGTGACAGTAGGTCGCGACAATCGAACCACTATAAATTCGGTGTGCATTTCCTTTATGCTCTTCATTGCTATTACTTTCTGATTTAATTGCTTATTACACTTATACTCTAAGTCAAGCATACTTTCGATATCGGTTTTTTTTTAAATCGAAGGCACTAATTCACCCCCCTTCTTAGTGTCGTTACGATTATAACAGGGATCACTATGTAAATCTTAATTTTCTATTTCTTCAGTTGATTATCTTTATATAGATTTTGGCACAGGACTTATATATCCAATTCTTAAGCAAAATAAGGAGATTATGAATTGTGCTCAGATAAGAAAAGTTACGAACATTGTAATAATATCATGAAAGAAATGAATCCAGGAGAGGAGCAGTATGTTCACCCTGGACCACTCCTATGTTTGTTCATATAGATAATCACATGAAAGTTGTCTTAACATTTCTGACACCAATCCATAGGCAGCAATAAACTCATTTGTAGTTAAGACACAAAACGGTAGACAACAAGGCTTCATATCTAATATCAACTTTTATTAGGTTTACTTCTCTGGAACAATGTTTGCTTAGTATAGTCGTCAAGCTTGTCTGAGAAGATGGGAAGATGAATCTTGTAATGAAGTTGTGTGTCGCTTGCAGGAACATACTTGAGACACATGTCAACCTTTTTAGTAGCAGGTCCTCATTTTTTCACTGTAATTCCAGCACATTCACAGAGATGGAACTTGATTTGATGTCCAGCAGATAGAATCGTTGTCATGGTTGTTTGAGAGGTGGTGGCTCTTAAAAACTTTGGGAGAGCAGCGGCCTCATCATCGCATGGATGCCCTTAAACGTGACTGTTTTAAACTAATTTGTGTAGATGGCATATATTGTGTGACACAGTTCTTCATGATGCAGATGTGATGATATCCTATAACAGTCTTCTCCTTTGATGCTGTTAGGAGTCTCAGTTTCTCTTCACATCAGGATTTGTTCAGCACATTCTTCTCCCTGCTTCCTATAAAGAGTTGCTTTCAGAGGTTCACCAAATCAGGATTTCCCATGATGTCTTTGGCTGAAGTCTTTCATGAGTGTCGTAAAGGATAATGCTGAATACAATGAAGAGCAAGATCTGTAACAGAATTGATTCGTGATGGTGATCAGAGAGGCAATCATTGACAACTACTTTCTCATCCTGGTAGTGTCATTATTGTATGGACTGAGCTGTCATGTGGTGATGAGATCAAATTTAGTATTGGAGAGTTGAAAATCTAAAATCTTTTAAAGAGTAAAAGGTCACTCTTCGCCCATAAGCATCTTTTTTAAGTCCACATTGGAAAGGTAAAACCATGTGAAAGTTCATCGAAAAGGTAGAACGGATAATTCCTCCTCGCACATCAATGTATTTGCGTCGATGATGGATAGCGATGGTCTCATCATGTAGTAGCTTGTTGGCCTAACGTTGTTGATTGCTCGATAGTTGGCAGTCTGTTTGAAACTTTTCTAAAAGAATTAAAATTTTGTTCTGCATCAATATTGACAGCCTGGTTTTTGGTTGTCTCGTTGCTCAATTTTTAGCCATCCCTTTTGGTGCTCGGCACAAGGTAGAAATAAATATCACACACACATCTATACAACCAAAGTAGAAACAAATGTTACATATATATATATATATATATATATATATATATATATATATATATATATATATATATATATATATATATATATATAGTTATCTGGATGTTATTTGTCTTTTACTTAATTTTGATGAGCTTAAATCACTCTTATATTCTTTTTGGAACGCACCGCTGGCAATCGTGTAGAGGAGACAGCAGATCGTGACAATGATCTCATATGCCACGCAAAAGTAGCTACTGCTGTGTGATGCTCTTTTACCATATTAAGGTGGCAGCTAATTAGCTTGCACATTGTGTCATTTATATCATGTTGATAAGTGTTTAAGACCAAATTATGATTTGTTGCTAATCTAATCCATCACTTGTTAGATTTTATTGTTCTTCATAATTGGATAAGATATATAATCTAATTAATTAGATTCTAATGACATATATTAACCAATAGAAAAGAAGTTTATATTAAAATATAATTTCTTAGGGGATATCGTTGATGGAAGGAATTCTCATAATAATTTATTCTAGACTCTTTACTCTCGCCTATAAATAGACAGGATCTCTAGGGATAGATGTTATGTATCTCATAGAGGATTCGGATTCAGTTGAGGGATTACAATCTCTTCTCTAAACTATTCTCTCTAACCATCAATCTAAGTGGTCTTATAAAAAGATAGGAAGAGAAGAGAATGATCTAGTTCTCTTTACAAATTGATAGTGATCTTGGATCTAAAGACGGTGCTTTTGCAGATCACATAGAGATCTTTTTTTCAAATGACATCAAAAGGTATGCATCGTAAAATCAGATCTAATTTTATTTGATTTCAATCCTGGCATAAAAGATTGTTTCCACATTTAATATAACATATTATAGATTTTATGCTTACAATTGATATCAGAGTCTAGGTTCTTGAGATCAAATAAATTAGATCTATTAGTTTTGTTTACGATGCTTGAATGATCCATATTTCATCGATCTATATTTCTATCTATTCTATTTTGTTTCCTACTTGTTGGCAATATTAGATTTATTATAAATGCGATCTCCACGCAAAGCAGCAATGATCGCCGCTTACCTTGCTGCGTATGACCAGCGAATCTGCTGGTGGCAGAGGCTGTGCCGGGCAACATGCATGCCACAATAGCCGTTGCAACATGTGGTAGTTACGTTTAAGCGGCACACGCACGTGGGCATCCTGGCACCCATGCGGCAGCTGCACATGGGTAGAACACCACCCATGTGGTGGTCGCACGCGGGCAGCATCGTGCCCATGTGGCAGTCGCACGTGAGCTGAACCCGCGTCCATGTGGCGGTCGCACAGGGGTAAACAACTGCACAAGCGGTAACCGCGCACAGGCAGGAGCTGCGTTTAAGTAGTAGCAACGCACAGGCAGTGGTCACACGCAGGTAGGCCGTGCATGGGCACAGGTCGCACCCAAGTGACGATTGCGCACGGGTAGGAGTCACGCACCAATGACGATCGTGCACGGGGAGGCCGTGGCAATACAGACAGTAGGGTTTTTGACATATTTATAGTTTTGCCCTCGAGGGATTTTTTATCAAATTATAGTTTTACCTTTTACAAATTTTATAATTCCAATTTATGTCATGTCAACATATTTATAGTTTTACCCTTATAAAATTGAGAATTCTAATTTATATCTCAATTATAAAATTGATAAATATGATTTATTATAATTGTGATTGAATTTGATCATTATATTTTTGATTATTTGTTTGGATTTAATTTTGATTAAAAAATTATAAATTATGGTTTACTTTTATAGTTTTCTCATATGACTTCTTGATTATATTTTTACGTGTGATAAATAAAATCTAATTATTATTCTTGGATATTCATTTAGTTATTCATATGTATATATTTGAAATTATGAAATAATGTTTATCTTTCACATGCAGACATAATTTATTTGTTATCATGATTATCATATAAGTTTTTTTTCTTTTACTGATTAATGTTTAATAATTATTATGGTTATTATTCTATTATTGAACTACTTAGTATAAATTAAATTAAAAATTTTGATAAATATTATTTGTAACTCATCTCCCTAAGTTTTATTTGACTTATAGCTGCGAAAGTAGCTTGAGATGATAGGCTTTTGTGATGTAAATTATAATTAAAACTGTATCATTTATAAGATATTTTAAATTTTATTTTATTTTATTGTATTGGTCTTGTAACTACCAAAGTGATCTAGACCAGTAACTTATAAAATAATATTAGGGAATTAGTTTTAAATGACATTAAAAAGATAATATTCACAATGACACACATAATTAGGAGATTTAGAAAATCTCAAAAGAGAATCTACTTCAAATAATTATGTGATAGGGTAAGATGATATTATTTTGGATATCCTTGTAGTTTAGGGTTATATACCCAAAGGTAATAATATTATTTCATAAGGATGGTTTCAGTCCTCTATAGATGATCTTGAGTGAATATTAGATATGTCAATATTTCACCCAAAGGTGTAATATAGATGATATCAATAGTTTATCAATTTTTTTAAAAACTCAAAACATTAATGTTATTTTATATTTTGTAGTGGTATTTCCGTCCAAACATTCTTATGCTTCTAGTGTCCCTATACTCTATGGATCAAATTATTCAAAATGGTTAGAGCATGTGTAACTCATATTGGGCATATTAGAACTTGATTTAGCATTGCTTGTTGAAAAACCCACAAATTTGACTGATGAAAGTATTGTGGAACAAGTTAATGAAATGAAGGCTTGAGAAAGATCTGATAGACTTAGTTTAATGTTCATAAGAATGACGATTGCAAATAACATATAGACTTCATTACCGATTGCAACTAGCGCACATGAATATTTAAAGGTTATTGAAGACAGATTTGAATCTGCTGATAAGTCATTGGCTGGCACACTAATGAAAGAACCAACTACGGCTTAGTATGATGGCACTCAAGGAATTTAAGATCACATCCTCAATATGACTGATAAAGCTACAAAACTTGAAGCATTAGGCATGAATGTTAATGAGTCTTTCCTCGTGTAATTCATTCTCAATTCTCTTCCTTCTCAGTTTGACTTATTTAAGATTCACTATAATATAAATAAGGATAAGTGAGACTTGAATGAGTTAACTAACATATGAAGAATGACTGTATTAAATGCAAGACTTGGTTCGGAAAGAAAGGTATTAACTCGACCTTTGTATGTTTCGAATTAAACATTATAGAAGTTCATTCTAATACTTGGTGGATTGATGCTAGTGCTTCAACTCATATTACCAATAATATACAGAGATTTCTTTCAATCTGGAAACCAAAAGAATATAAAAGATTTATCGTTATGGAAAATTATCTCAAAGCAAAAGTTATATTAGTGGAGACTTATCGTCTACACTTAGAGACTATGTCATTTGATATATTTTATTAACATATGTTATATTCCTATTATTTCTAGAAATTTAGTTTCTCTATCTATAATTGATGAGTTAGGATTTTATCATTCTTTTGATAATGGTAAACTCAGTATATTTGTGATTCAATAAAAATTGGTCTTGGAATTCTGTGTGATGGTTTGTATAGAATTAATTTGAATCTTGAGTTTGCAAAGATATTATTAACCATGCAATCAAATGTTGGATTGAAACATAATTTCAATAATGAAATATCTTCTATATTGTAGCATAGATGATTGGTGCATATTTTAAAAAAAAGAATTAAAAAATTAGTAAAGGATAATATTTTAGAATATTTAGACTTCACTTATTTTGATGTTTGTATAGATTACATTAAGGAAAAGCAAACTAAACATACAAAGAAAAATACCATAAAAAGTAAATAATTCCTTGAGATTATTGATATTGATATCTGCGGACCACTCCATATTCCTTGTTTTAGTTGAGAAAGATATTTCATTACATTTATAGATGACCTTTCAGATATGGCTATGTTTGTCTAATACATGAAAAGTCTCAAGCCCGTGACACTCTTGATATGTATATAAATGAGGTCAAGAGACAATTAGGTAGAAAATTTAAAATTATCAAATTTGATAATGTGGTGAATTTTATGACAGATATGATGAATCTGATTAGAATATTGGTCCTTTTACTAAATTCCTAGAATAACGGGGTATTTGTGCTCAATATACACTATTACCAAGTATTCCACAACAAAACGGTGTTGTTAAAAGGTGAAATTGTATTTTTATGGATATGGTTAGGAGCATGATGAGTTATTCTTCTGTATCTGAGTCAATGTGGGGTGAAGCTCTTAGGACAATTATGTATATCTTGAATAGGGTTCCTATTAAGTTAGTTCCATCAAATCCATTTGAGTTATGGACTAGTAAGAAGCCCAGTTTGAGACATTTACATATTTGGGAGTGTCTTACAAAAATAAGAGTATTCAATCCATAGGTAAAGAAATTGGATCCAAGAACTATTTTTGGATATTTTATTAGTTATTTAGAAAAATCTAAGGGATACAGATTTTATTACCCTAATCATAGTACGAGAATAGTAGAATCTGGTAATACAAGATTCCTAAAAAATGACAAAATCAATGGGACTGAAAAATCTCGAATGATTAATTTTGATATTGAGGAGATTCAGGTTAATTCTCACGTATCATCTTCTATTCGAGAAATTATTATTCCTCAAATTAATGAGAGAATTAATGAGGGTGAACAACAAAATAACATTGATGAACTCTCACATGATGTTGATGTCACCGCTGATGATCTTATAAAATAATCACAATTGGTAACTTTGAGAATATCTCAAGAAAAAGAAAACATATCATTTCTGATTATTATATAATATATCTACAAGAATCAAATTATGATATAGGAATAAAAAGAGACCCCTTATCGTTTTCACAAGCCATAGAAAATAATGATTCTGAAAAATAGTATAATGCAATAAAAGAAGAGTTAAAATCAATGGTCCTTAATGGTGTCTGGGAACTCATTGAATTGCCCAATAATTGTAAAAGAGTTGATTGTAAATGGGTCTTTAAAATAAAATGTGGTTCAATGAACAATATCGAATGATATAAAGTTAGACTTGTGGCTAAAGGATTTTCTCAGAAAGAAAGCATCGACTACAACGAGACTTTTCCTCCAGTTTCTAGAAATGACTCATTGAGAATTGTCATGACAATAGATGTTTATTATGATCTTAAGTTACACTAGATGGATGTGAAAACAACATTTCTGAATGAGGATCTAGATAAGGAAGTATATATGGAACAGAAGGATTCATAGAAAAGGGAAAAGAAAGTTAGGCTTGTAAACTTAAAAAATTCATTTATGGCTTTAAATAAGCTTCTAGACAATGATATATAAAATTTCATAATACCATTACTTTCTACGGATTTAAGAAAAACACTATTGATCAGTACATATATCTGAAGGTAAGTGGGAGCAAGTTTATTATATTGGTTTTATATGATGATGATATTTTACTTGCCGATCTTGGTTTATTACATGAAACAAAAATATTTCTCAACAAGAAATTTAAGATGATTGATATGATTGAGGCAACCTATGTTATTGGCATTGAGATATTCAGGGATAGATCTCAAGGATTATTAGGATTGTCTCATAAATGATATATTAATCGTATATTGGAGAGATTTAATATGTAGCTTTGCTCAACCAATGATATACCTATTACTAGAGGTGAAAAATTCAGCTAAAACCAATGCCCGAAAAATGACTTAGAAAAGAATCAAATGAAGAATATTCCTTATAGGTGCGTAGTTGGAAGTCTATTATATGCTCAGCTCAGACTTGTACAATACTATATATCAATTTTGTAGTTGCAATATTAGGAAAATACGAAAGCAACCCAAGAATGGAACATTGGAAAGCTATAAAGAAAGTAATGAGATATCTACAGGGGATGAAAGATTATATGCTCATATACAAGAGATCATATCAGCTTGAAGTGATAGGATATTCAAATGCTAATTTTGCAAATTGCTTCGATAGTAGGAAGTCCACTTTACGATTTGTATTCATATTAGCTAATGGGGTAATTTTTTGGAAAAGTGCAAAGTAATAGTTTATTGCATCATGAATTTGTGGCATGCTTTGAGGCTATAAATCAAGCTTTATGGTTGTAAAATTTCATCTCATGACTTGGTGTGGCCGACTCAATTGCCAAGTTGCTGAAGATATTTTGTGATAATACTATAGTAGTTTTCTTCTCTAAGAATGACAAATACTCTAGTGGTTTCATACACATTGAGATAAAATACTTGGTGGTTAAAGAAAGAGTCTAGAAACAACAAGTGTCAATTGAAAACCTGAGCACCACTACGATAATTATTGATCTATTTACAAAAGCTTTATAGTATAAAATATTTAAAGAATATATTATTAGAATAAGGCTTATGAGCAAGTTATAAAAGATATGATGATGTATATTTAGGTGGATGCTATTATTGATATTTTTCTTGCTTAATTAAAGTTATTTGTTTCTGTTATCTTGTTTATATTTATGTTTATGCATATTATAGTTAAATATAATACATGATGATTTTTTTGACAAGATAAATTACAAGGGTCATTGTATACTATATTAGGAAAGACTAATAATGTTGTAATATATAGAAGGAAGTATGACATTGATGATATATAATCATTATGACTCGCATTCATAGTTGAATTTAATATAGTATTATTATGTTTATTAGACTTATTTTAAAATTCATGGTCATGTATAAAATATTTTTTTTTAAATTCTTTGGAATCCAATTAGGTAAAATTATTTTCAAACAAAATTTTGTTTTATTTATTTTTATTTTGAATATATTTTATATCTTATCAATTAATGGACCAAGTGAGAGAATGTTAGATTTTGTGACCCTTTATAATTGGATAAGATATATAATATAACTAATTAGATTCTAGTGACATAAATTGACTACTAGAAAAGAAGTCTATATTAAAATAGGATTCCTTAGTGGGAGGAACTCTCATAATAACTTATCATAGACCCTTTGCTCTCGCCTATAAATAGACAAGACCTCTAGGGACTAGACTATAGATGTTATGTATCTCATAAAGGATTCAATTGAGAGATTACAATCTCTCTCTTAACTCTTCTCTCTTACCATTAATCTAAGTGGTCCTATGAAAAAATAGGAAGAGAAGAGAAGGATCTAGTTTTCTTTGCAAATTGATAACGATCTTGGATCAACGGTGCCTTTACAAATCACAGAGAGATCTCTTTTTCAGATGACATCAAAAGGTATATATCGTAAAATCAGATCTAATTTTATTTAATTTTAATTTTGACATAAAAAATTATTTTCATATTTAATATAACATATTATAAATTTTATGCTTACATCACTCTCATGATTTCTGCTAGCCTCTGCTGACCTAGAGGTTGTGCGATGATTATAAAATCCATTGTCAAATGAAATTTTAATATCGAGTCCTCTGTTGACAAGTATCAGTGCTCTCTTTGGATGCTTCAGAAATTAAATATCAATTGATATAGCTGTTATTTTTGTTGAATCGCAGCTTCACACGCAGAGCTAACACACTGAGCTTAGTTCAACCAAGCTTCCCACATTAGCATTTATACAGCTGGGAAATGTTGTCAGGATATTTGAAGTCAAGGAATATTCTCCTGATCGTTCGTTTCACAGAGGACCTTACTAGGTATTGCCCTAAAAAAAGAATACTCCTTAAAAATCTCCAGAATTATTATTAAATTGAGTGTTAGAATAGTCGAGCAACTTCCATCTATTCATCTCGAGTTTCAGATTAACAACTAACAACCAAAGTTGATATTTAAGTTGATATAGTCATTATATTCAATCAACCGAGACTATAGGCACGCCATGCTACCTCATCTAAACATATATTCCCTCGTTAAATCAATGATTTTATCTAAATCGATCTTCTTAGGTATATTTTCATGCACAACTTGCTAAGCATACATTTATGGACTTTTGATGCTCATGTATGCATACTAACTTCATCCTCATGGACTTTTGATGCTTGTGAATACTTACTAATTTAATTATCGGATAGATTTTACTAGACAAATCTAGTATGGTCTTTTATAATAAGTAAGATGAGCATCTTTTATCTTTAAATGGGAGTGAGACAAGAGATACAAGATATAAATATTTTTTACTTTTGAAAAAAATTCTCTCACATCCAAGTCGAAAAATATGTTAGATCGGATCAAATTCGTCATGATAAATTGATGAACTAATTAATGTTAGGAGAGGCTCAAAATAATGTTATAGGCAAACATAAGATGTAGAAAAAGAGACCCCTCACTCAATTTTTGCTACAAGAAGTGGCTGCCTTCCTTGATGATGTAGAAGCATCCAAATTGATCGTGGATCCATACTACCGATAATGGTCTTGAGTGACCATTGATTCCCTTTCCCAACCAAGAGTCTAATTTAACTTGCCTTCTTTGACCTCATCCAATAAATCTAAGTCTTGATCAAAATGAGGTGGATCATCGTGTAATCCAGTTTATTAGCCTCAAAAGATTCTTATTATTCCTTAATTTGAGCAAATTCCAAACACTATAAGACACTCTAGATAGATTCCCATTATTCCTCTTTTTGAGCAAATTCCAAGCACTACAATACACTTTGGATTGGTCATTCCACCAAACGACTGTCACAATTGCTTTCTTAAGAGGCCAATTCAATTTAACCTTAACCACCTCTACCAGAATTTGAAGCACACTCTATGGATGAGATGAGGCTACGTTCAACTCTATAATATCTTCGGTTCCTAGGCTTTAAGTATCATGCTTAGGGAAGTCATATCTTATACAAGAAATAGACACCTAATCCGATAAGGGAAAGAACCTACCCAAGTAGTATTGCAATTCCAGTTGTCTTTCATTGATAAACTATTTTATCTACCTAATTTAAAGATTTTTTATAAACTAAAGTCCTGATTTTACAAAATATATTATCATGTTAAATACACAAATGACCTTTGTATGCCACCTTTGATGCCTTTATGTTTTGGACTTTTCTGACTGCTGTACAAGGAAATGATAAAAACTGGTACTATCTCCTTCTTTCACTTGACTCTATCCATTGAGAAAAAAATAAATTTGTGCTCCGCTTCATCAATAATTAGTACTTGAAAAAGTTTAAAATAACATTATTGATTGTTTGACAAGGAGAGGTTGAGGGCACATCAACTTAGTTGTGCCCTCAAGACAATCTCTCCTCAAGCAAATGACTGTTTTTTCAAGACCTTTGATCAAATTGGTCATATAGTAAATAATAATTGCTCTCTCAAGCTGATCACGTCTTTCAATATAATTATTTCCTCAAGATGACTGTTTTCGAGATGTCTTTAATTTAGCCTCAAGTTGATTATAACTATGTGCCAACTATACTATATCTTCGAGGCGATCGCAAGCTTCGCTTGACTAGATTAATTACTACCTCAACCTACTTATCTCATGAGCAAGTCGATTATAGGTGAGATGATGAAATACTAAGATTTGGAGAATGTCAAATCTTTTCCTAAACACAAGAAAGCTTAACCAAAAGGCAAGAGTGACTTATTGGTCTTATTGACAACAAAAATATTCATACGTTTTTTTTATCTTTAACGGATGTATCACATACAAAGGGGATATTTTGGGGTGCATTCAATATTTTAGGTTTTTTTATCTTGAAAAAATATATCACACATAAATGTTTTAGGGTGCATTAGATATTTTAGTTATTTTATCATTTTGGATACATACATCACAAATAAGGGGGTGTGTTAGTCGTGTTAGGTGCCATGAGCATAAAAAAAAAAATTATATGCATATATATATATATATATATATATATATATATATATATATATATATATATATATATATATATATATATATATATATATTATGCTCTTTATGACATATGATATGGTAAGATTTCAAGCTGTAAGGGTTGCAAAATAAATATTTTTGTGAGCTTACACCCAATAATGGTAAGGTGAGCTTGACCTACTGAGATGGGAATTTAAAGAGGAGAATACTCTATTACGCGATAGAGGAGAAAACTTTCTTTGGATATAGATAAGCTCTTTATAAATTTGTGTTACTATTGACCTAATAGAGTGTTAGTGCAGATTTTGATTGTCTGAATTAGGATGTTTGATTTAGATCCAACTAAAGTCTGTTTAAGTTAGTCTCACTCCAAGTCACTGTTCATAAAACATCAAATATGTAAAACTATGTCAAGGTCATTCTTAACAAATATTTCTTCGAGGATCAAGTTAGTTCTTGGGTTCGGTCTAATTAGATTGGTCAGTTAATACTAAAGTAAAATAGTGTTGAAGTACATACTTGGGGTTCCCTTTTATAGGTGACTTTGAGGACGATTATATCTGGAATCATTGACGATAAGAGGGGAATGTGTGATGTTTTTAAGTAAAGACTTGGTATGATGTTCATCGAACCTAGTGCCCACGTAGGATGGTTGTGCCAATCATGAGTTTGAACGATCGACTCCTTGACCACGTATCACCTCATGGTAAGTACATGTCTCACAATCCGATAATCACCTGTTATTCATGTGTGATCTCTATGTTCCTTAGCGGTTGATCCGTTGGCTCACTCATTGGCCTATTGACCCGTTGGCTCATTGGCACATTAGCTCATTAGCTTATATTTGCCATGTTATTACTTACCTATAACTAGCCCCTCACTTTGGGGTCATTAGATCGCAAAACTATCAAGCCACGAAGTATGTCAGATAATGCTGCTAGCTCTAATAGTGGGTTTGTGCATCATTTTTCTGATCCTATCACTGAGATGCATTTTTTACTTGTAGGCTATGCATTATCAAAATATACATTTGGTTTATAGGTGGTGCATCATTGAAGTATATCTGGCTCGTAGGTTGTATATTATCGAAATGTACATCTAGCCTATAGGCTGTGTCATTAAAATACATGTTTGGTCCATAGGCTGTGTCATCAAAATGCACATTTGGCTCGTAAATTATGTTATTAAAATGCATATCGGGCTTGTACATTGTGCATTGTCAAAATCTACATGACATTTACATTCATTCAACCACTTGTCTTCAATCTTCCTTCCCTCGAGGTTGACGATGATGAAGTGTTTGGAGTTGATTTGAGTGTCATAGTCAATAGCTTTTGCCTTTTGTTTTTTATATCTTTGATTTTTTGTCGAGGTGTTTCTTTTGATATACAAACCCTAGTGTACATATTTTTTATCAATAGAAACTAACTGTATTTTTAATATTGAGTATAAAATTATATTGTGCTTTGGGCTTGGTCCCTTGGGGGGCTAGGGAGGGGGGAACTTAGTCTCCCCTTATTCTATCATATTGCATAGTCACTCTAAATTGTTTGGACATAGGCCCCTTTACTCTTTTGCCATCTTCTTAGGCTCCAAGCTTCTCCTTCTGGTGATCACAGATTCAACTAAGAAATATCGATTAGCTTCTTGTAGCAACTCAAGAAATGTAGTTGGAGGTAGTATAATGACCGAATAAAAGAACTTCAAGGGTTGGAGGCCACCAATGTAAGCATTGATTAGGGCGGACGAGCTCAGGTTAGCTACTAGTCTTCATTATCGAATCACTTAGTATAACTTGCTAGGGATTCCTTATCCATCTATTATATGGCTAAGAGAGAAGTTGTAGGTTTACTTCGGAATTTATAACTAATAAAGTTGAACTTGAACTTCTTAACAAGTTGCTTGATGGAGGAGGAGATTGACTCTGGAGGTAGCTTAGAGAATCATTCCCTCATCAACTCTTTAAGAGTTGTTAGGAAAATATGACAATAAAATTTATTATAATGAACAATGTCTTTTGCTAAGTGAATTAAATTTTCACTATGGTCAAAACTTCCATGATATAGTTCCAAGGTTAGCATTCAAAATCTTTGTGGGACTGACTCTTTCATAATACTTTTGATGAAGAGAGACCTTAGATATGAATTGACTTTAAGCTACTTTCTTTGCCTAATTTCTTTTTGATATCTTCTGGTCATTAGTCCATCTCAAAGAGTTAGACTTGCACATTAAGAGAGAGTTTAGCCAATTGAGCGACTAACTCCTTTGGTCCCTTTTGCTCTTGGGTGGATTATTGAGTGGCCCGTGAGGGAGGTTTTGAGGAGAGTTATTCTTGTTGAATCTTGAATTTTGATGATGAAACCAATTAATAGTATTTATGATTTGATCTGCATTTTAAGTGGCGTAGGAAGCTTCGATCAAAGAGAGATAATTAAAAGCAGGAAGAATCATGTTGGGCCGGAGTGAAACATGTCAGAAGACTAGACGTTGAGCCAAAGGATCAGTCGACGTATCGACAAAATGCCTCGGGCCATGGGTTCGGGCATTGGGCCAAGAAAAGTGAAAATTATGCCAACGAAATCAGAGTTGTGGAGGTCAACTGGCCGATTGTGAAATAAGTCGCAAGAGAGGACAATGCAACGAAGAATCGAACAAAGCGTTGATGAACCAATAACATGCCGGACAATATTTGATTCAAGCCTTATAATAATTGCCTAGATCGAAGTAGGTTTTAAGTTTGTAGGATTAACTACAATAGCGATCAAGGCATAAAGCAAAATGAAGTATCAGAGTCAAGAATGAGAGTTCATCGAAAGTTCAAGAGTTCGTCGGAAGTTCTACCGAAATTGACTGAGAAGTCCAGGAGCTTGCCAGGAGTCCGCTGGAGTATTGCCAAAAGATCGTCGGAAGTTCGCTAGAAGCTTGTCGGAAAAAACCTAGACTTATAGGACTTATTTAGCTTAGTGTATATTTTATTATTCATAGTTAGCCCATAATTAAGTTAGAATTGGACCAAATCAATTCCAAATCAAATCAAATTAAATATTTAAGCAATTCATAAGAAGTTTTCGAGCCATATTAATCCAAATATAACATTCTCGGAATGACCATGTTCCATGTTTGCCCTCACACTTTGGCGAGGAAGGGAGAAGTGAAAGATAACCAATGATGGCCTTCACAACAACCCTAATTTCCACATAACCAAATCATGGATTTGGCTTCAAGTTAGATCTCCGTCTCACATTAAATAACTGCTTATTACATCCCTCTCTTTATGCGCTCTCTCTCCTCTCGCTGCTGCATTAATTATTTCTGCTTATCTCTCTCTCTCTCTGGCCTTTTTCTCGGAAGACCGTGCCAGCTAGCTAAGGACAGATGTATCGTTCGGCGCGTTCGAAGAAATCGGTGGAGAGAGAGAGAGAGAGAGCGAAGATGAAAGACTAGCTTTTGATGAGGAGAAAGAACGGAAATGGCGGATGGGAACGAAGAGGAGCGCTTCTGTGGCTTCCGGAGGCAATGATGGTAGTTTATGAGGGCAGTTCAATGGGCTGGGAAGAAGCTTTGTACTCCGGTTTCTCTCCCCCATCTATAACCTGGCTGTTAAAGGGAAACAATTTGTCAAGCGGGAAAGAGAAAGCAAGAGAGGGGTGATGGGAGCTCCTCGTCGTTAAAAAGCTTCTCCTTTTCGAAGAAGGGAATCGAGCAAAAAAAGTGGAAATAAAGCGATAGAATAAAATGGTGGAGGAGCGCTGCTGCTTCAACAAGGTGATTGTTCTCAGTTACCAGTGCTCCGTGAGTTTTGTTTTGTCTTTTCTTCTCATATGTATCAGTGGATTCTCATTGTTGTGGCTGGAGGAACGAGAAAGTCGGAATCTTGATCTTGTTTGGTAGTGATAATGGGACTTTTTATTTTCCTGTTCTTTCTTTGGTTTGCATCATCTGATCCGGGCATTGAACACTTGGTAATCTCTGGAAATGGTTCCTTTCGTTTTGGGTTCTGAGCACATCGCTTGATCTTAACAGCAGAGAAGCTACTTGGAAGTTTATCCATCTTTTCACCTTACTTGATTGGTCATCCTCGAAACTTCTTTCTTCTTTTCAATTGTTTCTTGCTGGTTCAAAATCCTGTCTTTGCCTGTGATATCAATCTGTGTTGTGATTCAAGTGATTAAGGCATCTTATTGGAGTTGATCTGTTTCATAAGCTAGTTGAGCTGATGATTAAACACCTCAGTCTGCGCTAATTTTTTTATCATTTGCTTGTTTTTGTTTGACCCTGGTCAAACCTTCCAAGTTTCTGTCAAACTATTCCCTCTTTACATTATGCATCCCATTAGGTTCATGCATCAGTTAACACCATCCTTTCTGCTTCTGAAACTTGGAACTACTATTTGCTTAAATGAAGCTGTTTCTTTTCATTTATCATATCAGCCGTGAACCTACTTCATCATTGGCAAGAATATCCAAAGGCTAGAATGTTCTTATACATGATCAGGCTTTATCCAGGCACCAAATTTTAACTTCTCTAACATCTATTGCAGGATGCACTCGCCATAAAGGCACCAAAGAAAATTCACGTCGTGTTGAGGATGTTTATGTTAGCTGCTATGATGATATGCGGCATCTATATTTCTTCCGTCAGTTTAAAGCAGATAGGGATACAAAGCAGACCCAGAAAATTGATGATCAAGATAATGGAAGCACCTTGCAGGAAACCTGACATTCCATATTATGAAATACCATATGTGCATTATCCAGTACCCACCACTTATAGCAGGTATCTATCTGTTTTCTGGTAATTTGTTTTAGTTTGGCTTGTGGCAGCAATCTATCTAACCATTCATATGAGCTTCAGGGATGAATGTGCATGCACACCAGTTCGGTTTTTCTCTATTGTGTCGATGCAGAGGTCTGGAAGTGGGTGGTTTGAGACTCTCTTGAACAGCCATGTTAACATTAGTTCTAATGGCGAGATTTTCTCTCCCAAAGAAAGGAGGAGTAATGTATCAACAATCATAGGAACGTTGGACAAAATTTACAATCTGGACTGGTACAGCAGTGCTTCGAAAAATGAATGTATAGCTGCTGTTGGCTTGAAGTGGATGCTGAATCAGGTAAAGCCATAAAGCTCTTCATTCAACACTAAGATAATATCTCTTGGTGTTATATTTTTATCTGATGCAGGATTAAGTTTTTTACTCTGGTTAATGTGCTAGATCAATTGAAATTAATCATATATGCAATTAGAAACTCGATATGTAAGCTTCTCAAACAAGATGCTGGCAAGAGAATTCGTGGATCATATTCTATGCGTAAACCTTGGACAAAGTAACTAGTTTGAGGTAATAAAGCTGCTCGGGCAGCTAGACTGAAAAGGAATTGAGGTAAGAGTCATCAGGGTTCATTGATAAAATCCATTGGTAAGCCAAAGCTAACATGTATTTTATTATTTAATCTTGTATAGGACAACCTGAAGCCGAAGGTGCTAATGTGATTTCGATAGTTAGCTCATAGTTTAAGTTGCAAACTGGAAGCAAGCATGATGTACTTAGTATTTTCCTTTTACACGGGAAAAGAAGAGCATTAGTCAATGAATGCAATATGTGAAACATTTAAAAGAATTTGTTAGTCTGGATGGGTATGCATAAGGATGTTTTTGCTGGAACAAATTGAGGATGCTACATAACTTATTGCACCGAACTGATGCTGGAAAATAGATGAATTCTGTTGGGAAGGTGGCTTCTATTGATTATTTTGGTCCTACTGATTAGGATAAGAAATTGTTAAATTTTGGTAGGGATTGCTTCTCCTTAACTGATTTGGAGTAGGTTGTTCACATAATATGTATGTGGGATTATCAAGGTATGAATTGTGAGGCGTTTGACATTACTTAAGGTGCTGTGGGACATTGTTGTGGTGTGAAGTGCTGCACAGAGGTGCAGTGTCAGGAGTGGTTGTGAGGGTGAGAGGTGAGGTGCATGGGCGAGTGTGTGAGAAGCATCCACAATGGGTGGACATAGTTGAAAGGGAAGAGAGAGAGAGAGAGAGAGGTTTTGCCTTCAAGAACATAAGTTGTATATTAATTGTAATCAATTTTATTATTGTGGAAATTTTTGAAAATTCTTGCTTCCCAATTATGGTATCTGTGCCACCCACATGAACCACTACAAGTTCAAATATCTAACAATTTATAGCACGCTAGAGTGGAAAAAATCAATGTGAAATTCAATATTAGGTAATGTTTGAAACTGGAATTATTGATGATGCCACCAGCATACTAGAAATGAGGTGGTTCATGATTTGTTTGCTACGGGTTAAGGTTAAACTTTCACTGCTAACATTAGCCTCATCGCCCAACTATCTGATAGTCATGTCTCTTGAAAATTTGTTAATACTTAAAACCAAGAGATGTATCTTTCAGAGGCAGAGAAATGCCAGAAATGTGACTAGATATGTTCTATTAGAAGATAATATAAATGAAATCGGGAATATTAACTACTCTTTCTAGGGCTTGAAAAACCATAAATTTAGCCAGGAGATCCAAAGAAGTAGCTAATTAATTAAGTACTATAGATTGTTGACTTCAATTCTTCTTCCTATCTGAAATACCGTACTATAAATCCTCTTGATTCTGCAGGACATAGTTTCTTGTGAACAAAAATAAGCTCCTTTTCGATATGCAGAAATATATTCCTTCCTAAGCCTCAAAGTTATGGAAAGTTGGGTTTCTGCACCTTGTGTGGGTGTCATGGATTGGGCCGTGCTTTGAGTTGCCATATTTGTTGTGATTTGCTTGATTGCAAAATATACAGAGATTTGGACACAACTGGATGATTGATGGAAAATTGTTCTCTGCCCCTGATCTAGGTTCAACTACAATAAATGTCTTCCGAGACAAACATAATTCCTCTCTACGTATTTGTTGTCAGTGTGAGGCCTTAAGATATTAGTTTTATCTGCATATTTTCGTATCAGTCACCTATCCTGTCTCATCCATGATCGTCTTTAATCCTATCTAAAATCATCTTCCTGCAACACCCTCAATCTTCCAGCAGAAGTATAATTCTAACGTCCCTTGTTTCCATGGCATTATTCCAGGGTCTTATGGAGAATCATGCAAGAGTAGTTGAATACTTTAGTCAAAGAGGGGTCTCTGTGATATTCCTGTTCAGGAGAAATCTACTTTGTCGTTTGGTCTCACAACTTGCAAACGATCATGATCGCAGCGCTAGGCAATTACACGGGACTCATAAAGCTCATGTACATTCAGAAAGTGAGGTCAGTTCTTTTCATGATTGAAAAAGCACATCGACAAGCTTGCATTGCAAAGTCTCCAACTTTTTCTTCACATGGAAATCGCAAACAGGCCAACATACTCGCAAGATACAAGCCCAGGATCAATACCTCTGAATTGATTCCAACTCTTAAGCACACGGATAAGTTTGCTACTGATGCACTGGGGTACTTCAAGAACATCCCCCATATTGTTTTGTACTATGAGGATATTGTTCGGAATCACACTGTGAGTACTTTGCGTCTCTTTGTTGGACAAATTACCCTTTTGCGATTCGAAGAAAACACGCTTAATTCATTAATCCGTTTCTTCAGAAGCTGATGGATGTCCTGGAGTTCCTGAGAGTACCTAAGAGAAAGCTGGTTAGTCGACATGTGAAGATACACACAAGACCACTGCACGAGCAGGTTGAGAACTGGGATGATGTTTACAGCTCTCTTAAAGGAACCGAGTACAAAAGCTTTTTGAATTCAGATTATGGTTTTTAAATTGGATCCTTTCGATAGCTGGAGTTACCATGACACAACCATATCAAGGTAGAAAAAACTTTTGATTTTTCATGGTGTCTTTCATGTGCTTAACAATTTGTTTCTCTTCACTCCTGCAGCATACTTCTTAGTAAGACAAAAGAAGGAAATGGAATTGAGCACAGTACTAAACCGACAGGACAGATTGACAGAACCGTTTGTCCAAAACAATGCTAATTTGTTTTAATTTGTATACATTTGTATGCAATGCCTGCATATATGTAATTGCAGGCATCTATTTTCCTAACAAGCTCAATTAGCCAGGCCGTGTTTGTTTACATGTTTTACTCATTTTTTGTTGTTTCCATGAGTAATTCAGGAGCTGATCAAGTGTTCAAGGTCACTTGATCCCTGGATTATGTAAATGAAGATTTTTAAGTTGGAAATTGGAATTGCAGCAGGGTTTTGAATTCCATAGATTAGGATTTTTAGCTGCTGTTGCTGGTCGACTAGACCATGATGTTATGAGCTGCAGAGTAAAGCATCTTACAAGATCTGCACCAAACTATCAAAAATCCAACATCTAAATTTTCTTTAATTACTTAAAGAAAATATTTATAATTCTGAGTTGATTTTTTTTTTTCTAAATAGAGGAAAAGAAAAAAGGGGGGAAATCCTACAGTTTAGATGAAGTGAATCGTTCCCTCGAAATCGTTCTCTCTCTCTCTTTCTTAGTCTATGGTACCATTGAGTCGATCTGAAAGCTCTTCTTTTCCATGTTGGGAAACACTGAGCAATAATGGTGGGGCCTACTGCCTGAGTCCTTTGTTTGGAGGCAAAAATCTTTGGTTCCTCCTTGTCTGGGCTAAACATTATCTGATGATTCCTCCACCGCCACCGCCTCCGCCTCCCCAGCGTCCTCGCTGCCCAAAAGACCATCCATCCATCCATCCATCCATCCGTTCAATTCACATGTGATTAAACTAGACACACAAATTGGTTTTAGTCGAGCCAGTTCACTTATCCATCACTTCCCTGTCGAAGCAATTTGACCTCTGGTTTACCCTAATGCCAGCATGAGTGTTCCCATTCGAAGCCCTATAGTTCAAATGCTTCGTATTTTCATTTGAACCCTTATTTCACCCTCCGCGCCAACGTCTCAGTTCCAGCGCTAACAATGCAACCTCTTAAGTAAGTGTGAGTGTGTTCTCTCTCCGCAAACCACTCCCCTCTCGATGTGAAAACTTCTCATGTCGCTTCTCTGGTCTCGGGTTCCCTCCTGTTCTCGGCCACGATGACATCTGAGCTTCCCTCATTCTCCACTTAGTGGTCAATTATATTTGATGCTTTTACAAATTATTATTAGGTTAAAATAATGAATTTATCTCCTCAGTTAACTTGTCATTTCAAGCACAAATAATTATCACATTAAGCTAGTTTACATTTTTTTTTTTTTTTTTTTTTTGTGGGGGGGTGGGGGGGGGGGGGGGTGTCTTATTCAGCAAAAAATAGTGTAACTTAGCTTAATGGGTCAACGAAATTTGTAAAAATGCAAAGGACAAACGTTGTAAACGAAATTATAAGCACCCATGACGAAGTCCTAAATTCAACAACCAATTTCCTCCGGCCCTTTATCCTTCTTCCTCCCACCTGTTGTAGCAATATTGTAGTAGAGATTCTAGTAAGCGTGACAAGTTCCTAATGCATGCTGCTTATTGTTTAACCTCCAGATGAGATTCCAATAATAAGAGAGGAAGAAATTGAAATCAATAATATTTTAGAATGTGTTGAGAGCGCACAGGTGTTATCCAAAGATAACTTATACCCTGCGTACCTATTAATCTCTCTAGAGGTTTCTTTTCAGTTTTATGCTTTTGTTTTTCTAAGCCATATTCTCTCATTTGTCAAAACTTTTATCCAAAAGATAATATCAAGTAGATGAGTTATCGAATCCGAACCCTATACAAATTATGCAGTATCAAAGTAATGATCTTGTGGATGATGATCACAAGATACAAATATGAAGAGACTATAAAAGTTAAGAGTTTACACCAAGGAAGAAACACCAATAGGATAGTGATCATCAAAACAGCCTTGGCTGACTTTATTGCCTAAATGGCAATATTAATCAAGTAGATGGAGATCATGATCATGTGCCATTTGATACAAGCTCAAATAAATCCTGAGACAAAGGATGATTAAGTTGAGTAAAGAACATCCTAACAAAAGAAAGAGAGAGACATCTCCATTCGAGAGATGCAACCACGAAGATCTATATTATCTATGCTGAGATATTAGACTTATGAATAGATCAGTACACAAAAATACAAGAGAGAGACATATATATGATTATGCTAAAGCTCACATCAAAATATCCTCCTATAATAAATAACTTGGTCAATACTAAGGTATTAGACTTATGGACTCAAAACTTACTTTGATATGCATGACTACAATAAGGAGGATAGGGTGAAGCTTACATGACTCAAATTAACTAGACATACGCTTGCATGGTAGAAAATTTATCTTAGAACTAATAATGATGAAAATATATCATAGACATGATTCAAAAAACTCATACGAGAAGAGTTCTACTCTATGGGGTATCTCAAAGAAAGATAAAGGAAATAACACTATCTATATCAAGGAAGGGACGAGTCCATGTAAGAATATACTATGGAATTCCAATAACTGCTAATTACATGTGCCCTGTAAGCTAATCACATGAGTGATGACATATATGACATGTTGCATAATCTTTTTTGTTATTATTATTATGGCATTGTCTCACTTTATATTATATGATGTATATATTATGATGTCCTTAGATTTGTGCAATGAGAATTGGATCATGATGAGATCATGATAATGAGACCAATTCACATTTAAATATAGACCTTAAACATTCTCGGTTATAGGTTACTCGAGAGGACATCGAGATAACTAGATAGACTAGTGTCCTATATACCCGTCTATATGATAAAGACAATTAGTCTCATGATTGCTTGTGTGGGGATACTAGGGATATAGTGCAGGTGCTTATTAGAGAATGAGTTCATTGAATTATTCACTTATGGAATGTTGGATGTTTAATGATACCTCTATTGAATCTAGGATTTTGATGATAAAATCAATTGATGAATTAATGATCTAATCCATATGTTGAGATAAGTGATGTAGGACTAACTATGATCGTGAAAAAGAAAAAACAATTGAAGAAAAATCGAATGTTGGGCTGAAGTCAATGATTGGGTATCGGGTCTGATGAATCGGGGGATATACCAAAGGATCAGACGATACAGTGAAAGCTTGCTAGAAGTTCGCAAGGAGTTCACCGAAAGATCACTAGGAGTTCACCGGAAGTTTATCGAGAGTTCGATTAAATAATTGGCATACTGGACAACTTAGATTGCTTGTATTATAATTGTTTTAGCTTTAACTATCGTAGTTAAGATTTTAATTTGAGTTAGTTTTGGGAGAAATCCTACTAACTCAATTAGGAACTAACTTAGCCCAAAACATGGATAAATTAGGCTAGCTAAATGGCTCATTCAGTTACTTAGAGCCACATCAAGTGGTGGCACTACCTAGACTGGGCAGTGGAACCGCTTGAGGCTCAATCTCCCAAGTGGTCTGGGCGATGGTACCGTCGACAGTTAATACTGCCAAGTAGTGGTACCACCTTGTCAGATAGTGATATCGCCATAGCCTAGTCTTCGAGGCTCTATCAAGCGATGGTACCACCCAAATTGGGCGATGGTACCACCTAGTGTCAGTTTGTAGATGGTGGTACCACTAGTACCCTGAAAACCTAGAATGAATATTTTTTGGCTCCATTTTTGAAGCCATTGGGGCTTATAAATACCCTACTTTTTTATGCATAAAAGAGAATGAAAATGGGAACAAAAGTCTTCAGATTTTGTGTTATATAAGTGTTGAAAAAGTACTAAGTGTTCTCCTCATCCTTTAGCTTTATAATTATTCTGAGAGAGGTGTGAGGCTTGTAAAGGTTGTTTCCTAAACTTGTGAAAAGGAGAAAGAGTTATAAGAGGGTAGTTGGTCTTTGCCTATTGAAAAAAGATCATTAGTAGATGCTAGTGGCCTTAATGGATGAGGAATCAGGAGTGAACGTAGGTCACGACTACTAAACCACTATAAATTTAGTTTACACTGTCTTTCTACATTTCATTGCTATTACATTCAAGTTAATTGCTTACTTCAGTTACTTTATATAAATCATGCTTTCATTATCGTTTTCATCGAACGAAGATTTTCTAAAATCGATATTTTTATCAACAACACTAATTCACCCCCCTTCTTAGTACCGACTTAATTCTAACAATTGGTATCAGAGCAAGGTTACTCTCTATTTGATTTAAAACCCAAGAGAGATGGCTTTTGTCGGTAATCAATAGGGTTATTCTATCACTCATCCTCCTATGTTTAATGGGATGGATTATACGTATTGGAAAACTAGAATGAGTATTTTCTGACTCTCTATGGATTTTGAGTTGTGGAATATTATTGAAAGCGATTTTGAGAAGTCTTCCAAACCAATGAACGAATGGAATGATTCAGAAAAGAAGACTTTCTCCTTGAATACTAAAGTGATGAATGCTTTGTTTTGTGCTCTTGATAAAAACGAATTTAATTGGGTTTTTATATGCGAAACTGCACATGATATTTGGCACACACTCAAAGTCACACACAAAAGCACAAGTAGGGTTAAAGAGTTAAAAATTAATCTTTTGGTTCACAGCCATGAGTTGTTTCACATGAAACCAAGTGAGACTATTGGAGATATGTACACTCGTTTTATGGATATAGTCAATGGTCTAAAAGCACCTGGTAAAAGTTTTTTTAATTTTGAACCTGTTAACAATATATTAAGATTTCTTTCAAAAAGTTGGGATCCTAAAGTAATGATAATATAAGAAGCAAATGACCTAAATAGCTTTTCACTTGAAGAACTTATCGGGTCCTTGATGACCTTTGAAATGATGTATATAAGACATGATGAACTTGAAAACAACTTTCTAAAGAATAGGAAGGACATGACATTTGGAACCAAAGAAGGCCACTTGGGTGAAAACTCAAGTGATGATGATGATGACTTGGCACCTCTTACAAGAAAATTTAAAAAATTCTTAAAAAGGAACAAAACAAAATAAGACATTAAGAACAAAAGTGAACTAAAAAATGACCAAATAATATACTATGAATGCAAGAAGCCGAGATACTTCAAAAATGAATGTCCCTAAGTGAAGAAGTTACCAAAGAAAAACAAAGTGCTTAAAGCTACTTAGGACATCTTAAGTGCATCCGAAGACGAGGAGGCAACCAACAAAGAAGAAGTTACTAACTATACATTAATGACGTTTGGCGATGAGGTAAGTGGCTCAATTGAAACTCATTTGTCTTTTGATGAATCATTAAGTGATTTTCATGATTTATTTAATGAATGTAAATTAGTTGATAAAAAATATAAATTATTAAAAAAAGATTATGCTTCTGTTTCTAGTGAACTTAAAAAATTAAAAAATAAGAATAATAAGTGTATGTTAACTCCTTACACTCAATGTAAAGAGTCAGAGTCATTTAAAAAGAAAATTTTATTACTACAAGAAATATTAGAAAATTTTAAAATAGATAACAAATCTTTAAACATGATCCTTGCTAATAAGGGTCATGTTCATAGAAAAGAAGGAATTGGCTTTATGAGTAATACTCAACAAAAGCTAACTATCTTCGTTAAAGGACTTATATTACATATCTCACATAGAGAAAAATATATTTTTTAAAAAATATATGGTGATTTTGTTTACAAATGTCCATCTGAAAGGTATAATCCACACAAATTAATTTAGAATTTTAAGAAATCATAAATCACTTAATGATAGATAGATATATTTATAAGGGACTCAAAGTTAAATGGGTACCTAAAAGAAAATCTCCTTTCTTATAGATATGTTTACATTTATAAGTTAGGAGTAAAAGATGGTACCTTAAGAGTGGATGCTCATGGCATATGACCAGAGATCCAACTCAATTCTTTAAGCTCACTAGCCAAGACGAAGGATATGTCACATTCAGAAATAACAATGAAGATAAAATTATTGGCAAAGGAATCATAGGTAACAAGTTAAACCTCTTAATCAAGGACGTACTATTAGTAGATAGTTTAAAACATAATCTAGTAACTATTAGTCAATTGTGTGATAAAGGATCTATTATCAAATTTGAATATAATGCTTATATAATTGAAATACCCCACAAAAATAGATCTATAATTGCCTTAAAATATGATAATGTGTATACGATTGATATTAATGATTTTTGTGATGAAATGTGCTTTTCGACTTTAAACAATGATGCTTGGCTTTGACATAAGAGATTAGATCATATTATCATGAAACTAATCTCTCAAATCTCAATTAGAAAACTTGTAAGAGGAATGCCTAGCATCAAGTTTATCAAAGACAAAGTTTGTGATACATGTCAACTAGGAAAACAAATAAGAAGTAGTTTCAAATCAAAAAATCAAATAAGCACCTCTAGACTACTACAATTGATCCATATGGATTTATTTGGACCAATTGATACAACAAGCCTAGGAGGTAGTAAATATGTCTTTGTAATTATTGATGATTATAGTTGATATACTTGGACATACTTCTTGGTACATAAAAGTGATTGCTTTAAATATTTTTTTGAAATTTTGTAAACTTGTTCAAAATAAAAAGAGTTTTATAATTTAATCTATTCATAATGATCACGGTGGTGAGTTTCAAAATCATGATTTTCAAGATTTTTATGAGTCAAATGGGTATAACCATAAAATCTTTACTCCAAGAAATCCACACCAGAATGGAATAGTTGAAAGAAAAAATATGAACTTATAAGAAATGGCTAGAACTATATTAAATGAATATAGTCTACCCAAATATTTTTGGGTCGAAGCCATTAACACAGCATGTTATGTCATGAACAAGGTTCTCATAAGACCATTACTTTCTAAAACTCTCTATGAATTATGAAACAATATTTCGTATTGTGGAACAACAAAAGGACATAATATTTCATATTTTAAAGTTTTTTATTGTAAATATTTTATTTTAAATAAAAAAAATATGTCTTAAAAAAATTTGATGCAAAATCCGATGAAAATATTTTTTTAGTTATTCCTCTATGTCTAAGGCTTTTGTGTCTTTACTAAAAGAACTTTGGATATAGAGGAATCTATTCATGTTATTTTTAATAAATTTTTTAATTTTAAGAAAAATAATTTTGATGATGATTTTGATTTTAATACTTTGAATTTAAATGAAAATTCACTTCTCCCTAGCAACTTGGATGCATCTACTTCCAACAAATTCTTATCTAAGGAATAGAAGTATGTAGATGCTCATTCGAAAGAGCTAATCATCAAAGACACATCAAAAGGTGTTCAAACTCGTTCTTCTTTTAAAATTGTTTATACAAATACAACATTTTTATCTCAAATTGAACCAAAATACATTGACAAAGTTCTAAAAGATGATTCATGGGTTATTATAATGCAAGAGGAGTTGAATCAATTTAAGAGAAATAAGGTATGGAAACTTGTTCCTAGACCTAGTGACCATTTAGTAATTAGTACTAAATGGGTCTTTAGAAATAAGTAAGATGAACTTGGTATCATAGTTAGAAACAAAGCTATATTAGTGGTCAAAGGTTTCAACTAAGAAGGAACTATCGATTAGGAAAAAACATTTACTCTTGTGGCTAGACTTGAAGCTATAATGATTCTTCTTGCCTATGCTAGTTGTAATAATTTTAAATTATTTCAAATAGATGATAAAAGTGCTTTTCTTAATGGTTTTATTTCCGAAGAAATTTATATTGAACAACCACCTGGATTTAAGAATGCTATTTGTTCGAATAATATTTTTAAGTTGTCTATGGCTCTCTATAGTTTGAAACAAGCCCCAAGGGATTGGTATGAGAGACTTAGTTCCTTTTTAATTAAGAATAATTTTTTTAAAGGTAAGATTGATACCATATTGTTTATTAAATATTTTTTAAATAATTTTCTTATAGTTCAAATTTATATTGATGATATCATTTTTGGTTCTTCAAATGAGTCTTTATATGAATCTTTTGCCAAAAGTATGAGATAAGAGTTTAAATGAGTTAATGAATAAATTAACTTTCTTCTTAGTATTACAAATTAAGTAACTAAGTGATAAAACTTTTATTATTCAAACTAAATATGCTTTAGATCTATTAAAACAGTTCAATATAGATAGTTTTAAGGCTATTAACATACCAACGAGCACTTTTACAAAGTTATATATGGACCATGATGGAGAAAATTTTGATTAAAAGACTTATAGGGGTATGATAGGTAGTTTACTATATCTCACCATAACTAGACTGGACATTATATTTAGTGTTGGACTTTGTACTAGATTTCAATCTAATCCAAAGCAATCTCACTTTAAAGATATTAAAAAGATTTTTAGATACCTAAAAGGAACTCCTAATATAGGATAATGGTATCAAAAATCTAAAAACTTTGAATTAATTGCTTATGCCGATGCAGATTTTGCTGGATGTAGAGTAGATAGAAAAAACACATTAGAAACATATCAACTCTTAGGCCACACATTTGTCTCTTGGTCTTCCAAAAAACAAAACTTAGATATATTATCTACAACCGAAGCTGAGTATATAGCAATAGATGCATGTTATGCATAAGTTATATGGATGAAAAACACATTAGAAGATTATAGAATTCACTTAAAAAACATACCTATAAAATATGATAACACTAGTATAATATATTTAATAAAAAAATCTCATTCAACACTCTAGAACTAAACATATTGACATTATGCATCATTTTATTATAGATCATGTTAATAACCATGATATATCTTTAGAATTTATTGATACAAACATCAATTAGATGATATTTTTACAAAATATTTAAATGAGGAATAATTTGATTTTATTAGAAGAGAATTGGGCATGTTAAATCTTCTGAATGCATGAGTTCCTCTTATATATTTTTTCTGATATCTCAGTTTTTTTAATTAAGTTTTCTTTTATCGAGATCATTTCCTATCACCTTCTTGAAGTTTTATTAATGGATTTTTGATCCTTTGTTTGATAATATTTTGCTATGAATTCTTCCTCTCTCTACTCACGAAAGAAGAGTTTTTATTCATGGATTTTTAGTATACTTGATCTTTTATGCGATAATCATTTCCTATGAATCCTTCTTTCTTCTATTTATAAGAATATGGATTTGATTCATGAAGTTTTAATATGCACATTTTGATCTTTTATGTGATGAATCCTTTCTCTTTTTATTTACCAAAGTAGAAGTTTGATTCATGGACTTTTGGTTCTTATAACTTAATTTTTCTTGTGATGAATGTATAGGAAAATCTATGGGCGACATCACATGCGTAGTGAAAGAACATAAAACAAAAATCCCAAATTTTCTAATATGTCTTCATCGTCGTGTGAAGATTGGTGCGCAAAAACCCGTTAAACAGAAAACCGCGTATAAGATAGTTGTGTTACCTAGGGAGATCGTATATCCCTAAATCCCTATAGATTTGTAGGAGAGGATGAAGGAGGTCAAGTGTCCTCCTCTCCAGCGGTGATCCACATAGTAGGGCTGCGACAACGCTTCTCAAATCTCCATGCCTACCGGTGGGCGGGCACCCTTGCGGGCACCACCACCCTAGTAGGCAGCTCTATTGGCAGGTGCAGCACTCACAGGTGCCACTACCCCCACGGGCCATAAGCCTATGGCAAACAGGCTGCCGACTTGTTGCTGTAGACACAGCGCCTATGCGCAGCAACAATTGCTACACCTGCGCCTACTCCTGCTCCAGCGTTGTGACGCCTACTTGCGGTCACCACCCTTGCGGTTGCCACTACAGGTGGCTGCACGCACGCATATGGCAACAAGCCACCATCTACGAGGGCAACAAGGGTAGCAATAGTTGCTGCCCATTCTCACAATTGCGTCAATGATTTTGACATCAAAAGCTTCTCCAAAACACAACACACGTAGTTCAAAATCAATCTTTTACACGAACAATCTGGCTTTGATACCATTGTAGGAAAATCTAGGGGCGACATCACATGTGCAGCGGAAGAACATAAAACAAAAACCCTAAATTTTTTAATATATATTTATCATCATAAAGATTGGTACACAAAAATCCGCTAAACAAAAAACCACACGTGAGATAATTGTGTTACCTAGGAAGATCGTATGTTCTTAAATCCTTATAGATATGTAGGAGAGAATGAAGGAGGTCAAGCTTCTCTCTAGCGGTGATCTATATAGTAGTATTGCGATAACGCTTCTCAAATCTCCATACCTACTATCTGAGGAGAAGAAGGTGAGAGAAGAATAGGAGGTGACAACCAAGAAGCCCCAGCCTATGGGCCTTTAATTCCCTCCTATTTATAGAGGCCCCTAAGTTAACCTTAATGGATCCTACCCTATTAGATATTGGATCTCCATCCAATTACCTAAGCCTCTTATATTAGTGGGTCTCTATCCAATAATCTCTTATTAGCTCTTATTGGATCTCATCCATGGGATCTAATAATTCAAGAGCTTATTGGATATCCAATAAGATAGAGGCTTCAGCGGATATCTCATATCTGAATCTCTACTCATCGCAACACCTATCATATGTGTGTGACCCTCTAGGCCCAATATCGAGCTAGCTGTGAGTCATACCTATTAGAACTCCTTCCGGTTCAGTGAATTATTATCTCCATAATAATTCACTCAACTCATTGTCTATGGACGTACTAGGCCACTACGTCGCAGCCCCTAGACGATACAGGGGAATCCAATCCTTTGGACCTATCTGTCCTTAGTTATTATATATCTATAGTCCCTTATCTATCTAATATCCCAAAGACTATATACCGGGCATTGTACTGTCAGGCTCATACGGTTTCTCCTCGAGTCTCGCTTTAATCAGATTCTCTCAAAGAACTATTTCTCTCTTAGTCCGAATAATTTTGACTAAGGATTTGTTTGAGTAAGAGCACATAGGATATTCATCTTATGATAGTAAGGTTCGCTGCCACTCCCAATAACTGGTTATACTAGATTTAGAACTTCCAAACCTATAAGTCTGGTATCAAAGAGTGGAGTACTCATACAGGACATCCTTAGTGTCTCAAGTCTAAGGACCAGATACATTACTAGGACTACGGAATCGCTGTTTGACAATAAGGCATCATCAACCATCCAATATTCTATGAGTGGATCAATCAATGAACTCATTCTCCAATGAACACCAATGTATCCTTAGTGTCTTCACACGAGCAGTTATAAGATCAGCTGCCTCCATCATATGGACGGGCATACAACACACTAGTTTGTCCGATTATCTTGATGTCTCTTTCGAGTAACCTATAATCAGGATTATTTAATGTATATGTTTAAAGGTGAATCGATCTTATTATCGTGATCTCATCATGATCCAATTCCTGTTGGACAGATCCATGAATATCACTTATATATATATATAACAAGCAATATAAAGTGATAAAATGTCAAAATATAATAAGCAAAATGAATACATATCATATCACATGTGTCATCACTCACATGATTGGCTTGCAGGACAACTATGTCTAGCAAAATGAATTCCTCCCTCCTTCTTCTTCTTCTTCTTCTTCTTCTTATGATAAAAGGGAAAAAGAAACTTGCTAACATCTTAAGAAAAGTAAAAATGCTAGCTTGCAAATCTCAAGAAAAATCGAAAAGTACTTGCACATCTAAAGAGAAGTGTTAGCTTGCCTATTTCAAGAAGCAAAAATAGTTATCTTGCACGATTTTTGTTTAACTTCTTATTTTCACAAATTTGCTAGCATGCATAAAATGGTGTAAAACTTACTTGCATAGTTCAAATACTTGTTGAATAATTTTCCTTTTTGTTGATGACAAAGAGGAAAAAATGATGAATGTTTGGAATCATGTCAAAATGATGTTGAATTTGGTATCATACATGAAGTAATAAATGATTAAAAAATACTTTAGTATCATATATGTTATGCCCAAAATGATTGAAAATATGAATGCTTTGGTATCATGAATGTTATGCCCTAAATAATATTAATTTTGGTATCATGAAGTGATGAATGCTTTAGTATTATGTAGGTTATGCCTAAAGTGATGTTGATTTGTTATTATACTTCAGATGATGAAAACGTTCTTTGATATTTTAATTAAAATTATGCATATGATTTGTACAATGATTATTTTGATATTTTAACTAAAATTATACACATGAATTGTGTAATTATTATTATTGATATTAAATAGAAATTTTTTGATGTTTTAATTGAAATGATGTATATGATTTTTTCAATGATTAGTGAAAATCAATAGGATTTATGATTGAATTATTTCTAACTTGAATTTAGTATAAGCATTTAAATAACATATGATCATTAGAATTCAAGTTTATTATAACATTTTAAAATAGCATATAAATAAGAGGAGATTGGTTAAAACTCCATCATAAATTGCTTATCATCATAAAAAAGGAGAAGATTATTAAATCCTGAATTTTGATGATGAAATCAATTAGGTATCGAAAGATCAAACAATATGTTGGAATGACATATAACATACTAAAAGCTTCATAATTATATCGGATATGTGATCAGATTGTTAAGGTCTTAATCGATGTCTTTCTGGGTTAAATTAAGTTAGTATTAGATTGAAACTAGGCCAACTTATCGAGAAAGCCAATAGACTTGGACCCAAGCCTAAATAGACCTGTTAGAAGGCCAACATAGTAGTCTTAAGATGGCCTAGATGGTGACACTACTAGCCCCAGGTGGTGGTATTGCTTGAGTTAGCCAACAAGCATAAACAATGCTTGTTATCATTGCCAATAGTGGTACTACCAATGTAGGCAGTAGTATCGCCTAAGGTGATAATAATATCACCCAAAATTCAAAAATTACCATGATAATATTGCCTGAAAGTTTGAAATTGTAGTGTTAAAAGCTACAATGGTGGTATCGCCATATGCTAGTGGTAGTACAACCCATACCCTAAAATTTTAGGGATTTAAATTTTTTGACTTTATTTTTTAAGCCTCTTGGGGCCTATAAATATCTCATTGAGGCTTGGTTGATGGAACATTAAATTTTGAGTTGGTGAAGGGTTATAGCTCTTTCTTTGAGTATTGTTTAAGTTTCTTCCTCCTTCTTGAGTTTAAAAGTGATTCTAAGTTATAAGAGGTGAAAGATCTTATAAAAGAGTGAGTATGAAAGTTTTCTCATAAGCCTATTAAAAGGAGAAAAGCTATAACAAAGATATTTGATTTTAATCCGTTAGAAAGAAGATCGATAGTGAAAGCTGATGGCCTCGAAGGAAGAAAAATCGGGAGTAGACGTAAGTTGGAAAGACTGAACTACTATAAATCGGTTTGTATTCTAGCTAAATTATTCTTGCTCGGCTGTTTCGATATACTATTCTAATGATAATGTTTGCAATATTGCAGGTAAAGACACTAGCGATAGTGAATAATACGCAACTAGATTCCTTGCATCCTAGGATCATGCAAATTATCAAATCTAAGGGATGAACATACAAACATTAACCCTATTCAAAGCAAATTGCACACAAGTTATCATGTCCGAAGAGAATATATCATGCACATTGCATCGTCGATTAATTTTTTAATTAATGATATTTGTGCGTTCCACAAATGATTGTGCTATATTTTTTTATCAAGTGTATCGAGCAATTGCTTTTTGGATATCCTTTGATGTTCTCCTGATCGGACATGAAGTGGTTTCAATTGGTCATTGGAGGAGCAACATTTTCTTTCTTTGAAATATCAATGATTGTTAGTTTGTATAGATTGTTAGTTGTACAGAGTTGTAACTGATTGTCTAATGGTTGGAAATTTCAACGATCGAAAAATTTAAGAGATTGTATATAGTGAAATATGTATTGTAACCGTTAGTTGTACAAAGTTGCAACTGATTCTAACTGATGTGTAGTTGCTGTTACGAAGGGCCAAACATTGTACATATGTTGTCAGGTTAATATGAAGATATTGTTGTTAGTTAATATCGTAATATGATGGTAATAAAGGTAATATGTATCGTAATATGATGTCAAAATGATGTATTGTAAAATAATGTCAATATGATGTATTAATATGATATCAATCAAGTTATTATGATGTCACAAAAAAAAAAAAGCTTTTAGAGTTGAGCTATACTGTTTTTGTTTTAAACAACATGTGAATGTGATGAATTGGTCCAAATTCAGCTAAATTTTACAAAATAATAATAATAATAATAATAATAATAATAATAATAATAATAATTTCATGAAACCTTTTTAATTAGTTAGAAAGGTATTTTGAAAGTCCAATTACAAAATATTAAGATTTAGACTCGCTTATACTATTTTGGGCCCTATTCAGAGATAGTAAGTATAACTGGGTCTGAACTTAAATCTCAACACAAGTTCAAACTTCATGGACACCTTTTAAATTGTCCCAAATGTACAAAAATATAATATATATTTTTATATATTTTAGAGAATTTAAACAATAATTTTTTAGTAAATTTAGTATGTAAATAGGCTTTTTTTTTTCAAATTTTGATTCTTCCATAAAATAATTGTGCCAAAATGACTTCTTAATTGGTTATAGTTATAAAATACCAAGATTTAGACCTAGTTAGATTATTTTTGGACTATTAAAAAATTATATAACTGGGTTCCAAATTTCATGAACATTGACCGAACCACTCTAAAACTCGGTTTGTATTTACTTTGAGCAACTTTCTTTTATAGCAAACTACCTCTCCTCCTTATTGTGCTTTAACTACGTCTTCATACGCTTTCACGTAAACATCTTCCGAGATCAGCTTTAATCGTACGAAGACTTACGAAACTGACGCTTTTCATTTATGAAATTTACATTGCTACAAATCACCTTAGTCTTTTCTTACACTTTCACGAAAGGTTTTAAGTTCAAATTCTTTTCGAAATGGATTGAATCGAAACCATTCTCGTTGGAATCGATTTTAATCGAAATAAGTTTTTTGAAATAGCGAAAGTTTTTCACTGTACTAATTTACCCCCCCCTCTCTTAGTGCCGCTCTTGATCTTAACAATTGGTATCAGAGCAATGTTCACTCTGGTTTAGTTTAAAACCCAAAAAAGATGGTATTTGTCGGCAACCAAGTACACATCCACCCATGTTCAATGGGACAGATTACACATATTAGAAGACTAGAATGAGGATCTTCCTCATTTCAATAGATTTTGAGCTTTGGAAGATTATCGAAAACAGTTTTCAAAAGTCTTCTTTTCCAATAAACGATTGGAATGAGTTGGAGAAGAAAACTTTCACTTTAAATGCCAAGGCTATGAATGCCTTATTTTGTGCATTAGATAAAAACGAGTTTAATCGAGTGTCGATTTGTGAAACGACTTTTGATATTTGGCACACACTCGAAGTGACTCATGAAGGCACTAGTAGAGTGAAGGAATAAAAAATTAATCTTTTAGTTCATTTTTATGAGTTATTTCGAATAAAATCGAGTGAGACCATTGGAGACATGTACACCCGATTTACGGATATCGTCAATGGTCTAAAAGGACTTGGTAAAGGTTTCTTGGATTTTGAACTCGTTAATAAAGTTTTAAGATCCGTTCCAAAGAGTTGGGACCCTAAAGTAACGACTATTCAAGAGGCCAAAGATCTAAATAATTTTCCTCTTGAAGAACTAATTGGATTGCTAATGACCTATGAAATGATATGTAAAGCTCATGAAGAGCTTGAGGACACCTTTCCAAAGAACAGGAAGGATATGACACTAAGAACATAAGAAGACCACTTGAGAGAAAACTCAAGTGATGAGGACCTTGATGATGACTTGACACTTTTAACAAGGAAATTTAAAAAATTTATTAAAAAAAATAAATTTAAAAATAATACTAAAAATAAATTTGAACCAAAGAAAGATCAAATAATATGCTACGAATGCAAGAAGCCGGGATACTACAAGAGTGAATGTCCCCAAACCAAGAAGAGGACACTAGAGAAGAGGGCGCTCAAAGCTACATGAGATGACTCAAGTGCTTCCGAAGAAGAGGAGACAACCAACACCGAGCAAGTTGCTCACTATGCGCTAATGGCCATTAAAGATGAGGTAACAAGTTCATTAGAACAAATTTATCATTTGATGAACTATTAAATGCTTTTCGTGATTTATTTGATGAATACAAAATAATTAGTAAAAAATATAAATTGTTAAAAAAGGAGCATGATTTTCTTGTTAGTGATTTCGATAAATTAAAAATTGAGTACAATGATAGTTTAGCTTTATGTACGAAATGCCATGAAGTAGAAACACTTAGAAAGGAAAACTTACTACTCAAGGATACCTTAGAAAAATTTGAAGTTGGAAGCAAGTCCTTGAACATGATCCTTGCCAATAAGGGTCACGTTCATAAAAGAAGTGGAATCGGATTTGTGAGTAGCTCTCACCAAAATCTAACCACCTTTGTTAAAAGCCCTATCTTACATATTTCACCCCAAAACAAATGTAACTTTTATTGCAAACTTGGACATATAGCTTATCATTGTCTATTTAAAAAGTGTAGTCCACACAAATTGATTTGGGTTCCTAAAGGAACCGTAAAGAATTTCATGCAAAATGATAAGTTAAGCCGATCGGTTTTTGAGGCACCCAAGGTCAAATGGGTACCTAAAAATCATTCTCTTTTGTAGAAACGTATATTATCACAAGTTAGGAGCAGGAGATGGTACCTTGATAGTAAATGCTCAAGGCATATGATCGGAGATCCATCTCAATTCTTTTAGCTCACTAGCCTAGATGAAGGATATGTCACATTCGGAGACAACAACAAGGATAAAATCATTGGTAAAGGAACTATAGGTAACACATCCAACTTTTTCATTGAAGATGTGTTATTAGTTGATGGCTTAAAGCATAACCTTTTGAGCATTAGTCAATTGTGTGATAAAGGATATATTGTTAGATTTGAATCTAATGCTTGTATTATAGAAAAACCACACAAAAACACATCTATGATTGCTCTAAAATAGAATAATGTATACACTATCGATATTAATGATCTTTGTAATGAAATATGTTTTTCGGTTTTAAATAACGATGCTTGGCTTTGGCATAGGAGATTAGGTCATGCTAGCATGAAACTAATCTTTCAAATTTCATCTAAAGAACTTGTAAGAGGAATTCCTCATATCAAGTTCATCAAAGATAATGTGTGTGATGCATGTCAATTAGGAAAACAAATAAAGGGTAGCTTCAAACCTAAGAACCAAATAAGCACCTCTAAACCTTTGCAATTAATCTATATGGACTTGTTCGGACCAATTTCTACATCAAGCCTAGGAGGTAGCAAAGACGCATTTGTCATCGTGGATGATTATAGTAGATACACATGGACTTATTTTTTGGCTCACAAAAGTGAATGCTTTAGGTATTTCTCTAAGTTTTGCAAATTTGTTCAAAATGAAAAGGGTTTTATGATTTCGTCAATTCGAAGTGATCACGGTGGTGAATTTTAAAACCATGATTTTCAAGAATTTTGTGAATTTAATGGATACAACCACAACTTTTCTACTCCAAGAAATCCTCAACAAAATGGAGTAGTAGAAAGAAAGAATAGAAACTTACAAGAAATGATAAGAACCATGTTAAATGAACATAGCATACCCAAATATTTTTGGGCCGAAGCCGTAAACACGGCTTGCTATGTCATGAATAGAGTTCTAGTAAGACCCTTGCTCACCAAAACTCCTTATGAGTTATGGAATAACAAAAAACCCAATATTTCATATTTTAAAGTTTTTGGGTGTAAGTGTTTTATCTTGAATGAAAAAGATGCTTTAGAAAAATTTGATGCTAAATCCGATGAAAGAATTTTTCTTGGCTATTCTTCTATTTGTAAAGCATTTCATATCTTTAATAAAAGAACTTTGATTATAGAAGAATCCATTTTGTTTTTAATGAGGTTTCCAAAATTAAGAAAAATGATTTTGATGATGATGTTAATTTTGATGCTTTGAATTTAAATGAAACTCTTTCTCCATTTAGCAACTTGGATGCATTTACTTTCGAAACATCTTTACCCAAGGATTGAAAGTATGTAGATGCTCATCCTAAGGAGCTAATCATAGGAGACACATCTAAAGGGGTTCAAATACGTTCTTCTCTTAAAAATTTTTGTGTCAATGCCGCTTTTCTCTCCCAAATTAAACCTAAATGTATTGACGAGGCCATGAAAGATAATTCATGGATTATCGCAATGCAAGATGAGTTAAATCAATTTGAGAGAAATGAGGTGTGGAAGCTTGTTTCTAGGCCAAATGACCATTTAGTTATTGGTATTAAATGGGTCTTTAGAAACAAGCAAGATGAATCTGGTATCGTGGTTAGAAACAATGCTAGATTAGTGGCCAAAGGTTTCAACTAAGAAAAAAGTATCGATTATGAAGAAACCTTCGCTCTTGTGGCTCGATTAGAAGCTATATGGATGCTCCTTGCCTATGTTAGTAGTAATAATTTTAAGTTATTTCAAATGGATGTTAAAAGTACATTTCTTAATGATTTTATTTCCGAAGAAGTTTATGTTGAACAACCTCCCAGATTTAAGAATGATAATTTCCTTAATCATGTATTTAAATTGACTAAAACTCTCTATGGATTGAAATAAGCCCCAAGGGCTTGGTATGAGAGACTTAGCTCATTTCTTATCGAAAATAATTTCTTTAAAGGTAAGGTCGATACTACATTGTTTATCAAAAATTTTAAAAATAATTTTCTTATTGTTCAAATTTATGTTGATGATATCATTTTCGGTTCTACGAATGAATCTCTATGTGAGTCATTTGTTAAAAGTATGAGTCTTGAATTTGAAATAAGTTTGATGGGAGAATTAACTTTTTTTTGGGCTTACAAATCAAACAACTATGTAACGGTATATTTCTTAGTCAAATAAAATATGCTTTAGATTTGCTCAAAATGTTTAATATGGATAGCTCAAAGGCCATCAACACTCCTATGAGCACCTCCACTAAGTTAGAAATTGATGAAAGTGGAGAAAGCTTTGATAAAAAAGCTTATAGAGGTATGATAAGAAGTCTACTATACCTCATCGCAACTAGACCATATATCATGTTTAGTGTAGGACTTTGTTTAGGTTTCAATCTAATCCTAAGATATCTCATCTTAAAGTAGTTAAGAGAATACTTAAATATCTTAAAGGAATCACAAATCTAGGATTATGGTGTCCAAAATCCAAGAACTTTAAGCTAATTATTTATACTGATGTGGATTTTGCTGGATGTAGATTAGATAGAAAAAGTACATCAAGAACATGTCAATTTTTAGGATACGCACTTGTTTCTTGGACTTCCAAGAAACAAAATTCGATTGCACTATCTACAACCGAAACCAAGTACATTGCAGCTAGTGCATGCTATGCACAAGTTTTGTGGATGAAAAATACTTTAGAGGATTATAAGATTCATCTTAAAAATATCCCCATAAAATGTGATAACACAAGTGCAATATATTTAACAAAGAATCTCATTCAACACTCTGAACAAAACATATTAATATTAGGCATCACTTTATATGAGATCATGTCACTAATCATGATGTAATCCTAGAGTTTATTAATACAAAACATCAATTAACCGATATTTTTACAAAGCCTTTAAGTAAAGAACAATTTGATTTTATTAGAAGAGAGTTAGGAATGTTAATTTGTCCGAATGCATTAGTTGTTATATTTCTTTTTCGGACTATCTTCTTGAATGTAGTTTATGCAATATCAAGTTCACTTCATACCCTTGCTCCATCACTTTTAATATACTCAATCACTTCATAGATTTCATTGACAAATGCATCTCTCGGATTTATCCCTTATGAATTTTTATTGAGAAATGGTTTTGATGTGATGCTCCTCACATTATGAAGATTAATTCTCGGAATTTCTTTTATCCTTCATAATTCTTTCACATGAATTCCTTCTTAATGAAGGAAGAACTTTTTTATGAGATAAACACGTGCAAGAATGAGGATTTGATTTCATATGAATATCTTGATCCTTGTTTAAATTGAAGCATGATTTAATGGAACTCTTTTATCATTTTTAACTTCATTCAAAGTTGGTTCTCAATAGATTTTCCTCTTTACTCTCCTTCTTCATGCAAATTTTGATGAAAAATAAAAAGGGAGAAGTTGATGGAAACCATCTCTTTAATGTTGAGAACTTTTGAATGATACCATGTCATGAATGCTTGAAATATGATTGGTATGAATTTTTTTACAATTTAAAATGTGACATGAATTTTTACCACACTTGCATTATTGAATTGTTCTCCTTTTTTGTTGATGATAAAGGGGGAGAAATAATACCAAAATGTGGTAAATTGATGATAAATGTATGTAATATATTTCATCATATATACTTGAAATGTTTGCTTGATAAATTTTCTTCATTATGATAAGATATCTAGAGCTTAACTTGCAATTTTATAAATTGATATCTTGCCATAGAATGATGAATTGCTATCTTTGTCATCTTTCATACGTGAAATATCATACTTGAAAATGGATGTCATGCCTTAACATCATTTTGAGAATGTTAGATCATGATAAGAATCATGATATGTGTATTGATAAGTTTAAATGAATTTAACTTATCAATATGCCTATTGAATTCAAAGGCCTTAAATTTAAGAATGTCTTTTCTCAAGTATAATATATAGATAGGGGGAGTTAAGGTTAACTTCGTCATCAATTGATTGTCATCATAAAAAAGGGGGAGATTGTTGAATCTCGAATTTTGATGATGAAGTCAATTGTAATTTGTTTGATCTAATCTATATGTTGAGAAAAGTGTGTAGGATTAACTACGATGGCAGTAAGACATAAAGCAGGTGTTGTGCCGGAGTCAAGATCGAGATCACGTGGAGTTCGAGAGTTCGACGGAAGTCCGGACATTCGTTAGAAGTTATGCGGGAATCAACCGAGAAGTCTAGAAGCTTGCCATAGAAGCTCGTCGAAACTCACCAAGAAGATCGTCGCAAAGTCCAGGAGCTTGCCGGGAGTCCACCGGAGCATTGCCGAGAGTTCGTCGGATGTTCGCCGGAAGTACGCCGAAAGCTCGCCGGAAGCTCACCGGAAGAGCAATTGACGCACCGGAACAAGAAGTACAATAATCATATCTTAAATATCATAGTTAGAGTGTAAATTAAGTTAAGATTGGGAGGTAATCCCACTAACTTAATTAGGGGCTAATTGGGCCCTAAGTTGGGCCGGATTCAAGACCCAACCAGAACCCTAAAAAGTTAGCCGGCGGTGGCACCGCTTTTAAAGTAGTGCCCTCCCAGGAGGCGGTGGTACCGTTGGCAGTTATTGCTGCCAACAGTGGTACCGCCCCTGTTAGGCGGTAGTATCGCCCAGTAATGGTGGTGGTACCGCTAGGACCTTTGAAATTTGGGATTACACACTTTTTGGCTCCATTTTTGAAGTCATTGGGGCCTATATGAACCCTACTCTTTGCTGCATGAAAGGATATGAAACTTATTGGCATAATCTTGAGTTCTTGAGCCTTAAAGTGTTGTAAAAGTTAGAGTTCTCCTCCTTCATCTCTTAGCCTTGTAACCATTCAAGAAAGAAGGGTGAGACTTGTAAGGGTTGTCTCCTAAACCTAGCAAAAGGAGAAAAACTGTAAAAGGTGGTTGGCCTTCGTCTATTGAAGGAAGGCCTCTAGTGGACATCGGTGACCTTGTCGGAGGAGGAATCCGAAAGTAGATGTAGGTCACTTTAACGTACCACTCTAAAACTCGGTTTGCATTTACTTTGAGCAACTTTCTTTTATAACAAACTGCCTCTCCTCCTTATTGTGCTTTAACTACGTGTGCATATGCTTTCACGTAAACATCTTCCGAGATCGGCTTTAATCGTACGAAGACTTATGAAATCGATGCTTTTTATTTGTGCAATTTACATTGTTATAAATCACCTTAGTCTTCTCTTGTACTTTCACGAAAGGTTCCAAGTTCAAATTCCTTCCAAAACGGATTGAATCAAAACTATTCTTGTTGGAATTGATTTTAATCTAAACAAGTTTTTTGAAATAACGAAAGTTTTTCACTGTACTAATTCACCCCCCTCCCCTCTTAGTGCTGCTCTTGATCATAATAATTTGGACTTATTTGGACCAGATTTAGACTCCTTTACACTTACACTTCGAGAATGGTCAAAAAATAATGTAAATGGGTCTAAATCATGGTATTTTTCAACCAAACTTTCAAAAACTTTCAAATCAATTAGTAAGTCCAAATGTCACAAAACATTTCACGGAAGAATCCAAATTTATCAAAATTAACTAAATTTGAAGGAAAAAAAATTCAGCCTATTTATATGTTGAATTAATCAGAAAATGGACAATTGAAAAGTTTAGTTTAATGGACATTTGAAAAGTTTCATGAAGTCCGAGTTAGACTTGTTTCGACCGAGTTAAGTCCGAGTTATACTGTTTTGAATAGAGATGTGACTGAGTCTAAATCTTGATATTTTTCAATCCAACATTAGAATACTTTTCAAACTAATTAACAAAAATAAAATGTCATAAAAACATTTCATGTAAGATTTCAAATTTATCAAAATTGGCTGAATTTGAAAAAAAATAAAAAAATCAACCTATATGTGAACCGAATTAATTGGGAAATAAATCATTTAAATTATGTAAAATAAAAATAATTTAATTTTTGTCCATGAAGTTTAGACTTGTTTTTGACAAGGTTAAGCCTAAGCTATATTTATTTTTAAATAGGGGTCAAAAATAGCATAGCTGAATCTAAATCTTTGTATTTTGTGGCCAAACTCTTCGAAATAGCTTTCTGACCAATTAAAAAAGTTATGTTGGTATAAAAATATTTCATAAAAACATCAACATTTGTCAAAATTAATTGAATTTGAAAATTTTTTTTTAGCATATGCACAAGCTGAATTAATCAGGAAATTATCATTTAATTTTTTAAAATAGAAAAATATTATATATATATATATTATTTATTTATCTAGCACCATTCAAAAGATCTTGAAGTTTGGACTTGTTATGATTACATTTATATCAAGTTATACTATTTTTGAATAGGGACTAAAAATAATATAGTTGGGTCTAAATCTTAATATTTTCAACCAAACTTTCATGATACCTTTTGTAACCAATTAAGAAGTTCAAATGTCACAAAACAATTCATGGAATGATCAGCCAATTTTTTTTAAAAAAAATCAAACTATTTAAATTATGAATTAACCACAGAATGATCATTTAGATTCTCTAAAATAGAAAAATATTATATATATATATATATATATATATATATATATATATATATATATATATATATATATATATATATATATATATATATATATATATATATATATTTGTCTATCTTGCATCATTTGAATGGTGTCCATCAAGTTTGGATTTGTTTTGATCAAGTCCATACCCCATTATACTATTTTTGAATATGGGCCAAAAAATAGTAACCCATGTCTAAATCTTCATATTTTTCAACCAAACTTTTATAATACCTTTCTCACCAATTAAGGAGTCCATATGTCACAAAACATTTCATGGGAGAATCAAAATTAGCTGAATTTTTTTTAAATAAGCCTATTTATATTCTGAATTAACAAAAAAATAGTTATTTAAATATTCTAAAATGAAAAATATTATATTTTTGTCTACATGGGATCATTTCAATACATTCACTTTCGGATTCGTCCTCTGATAAGGTCACTAATGTCCACTAGAGGCCTTCCTTCAATAGGCGAAGGCCAATCACCTTTTACAGTTTTTCTCCTTTTGTCGGGTTTAGGAGACAACCCTTACAAGTCTCACTCCTCTTTCTTGGATGGTTACAAGGCTAAGAGATGAAGGAGGAGAACTCTAACTTTTACAACACTTTAAGGCTCAAGAACTCAAGATTATACCAATAGGTTTTATGTCCTTTCATGCAGAAAAGGGTGGGGTTTAGCCCTATCATTTAGATTCTCTAAAATAGAAAAATATTATATATATATATTTGTCTATCTTGCATCATTTGAATGGTGTCCATCAAGTTTGGATTTGTTTTGATCAAGTCCATACCCCATTATACTATTTTTGAATAGGGACTAAAAATAATATAGTTGGGTCTAAATCTTAATATTTTCAACCAAACTTTTATAATACCTTTCTCACCAATTAAGGAGTCCATATGTCACAAAACAATTCATGGAATGATCAGCCAATTTTTTTTAAAAAAAATCAAACTATTTAAATTATGAATTAACCACAGAATGATCATTTAGATTCTCTAAAATAGAAAAATATTATATATATATATATATCTATATATATATATATAGATATATATATATATCTATATATATATATATATATAGATATATATATATATATCTATATATATATATATAGATATATATATATAGATATATATATATATATAGATATATATATATATCTATATATATATATAGATACGTCAATTGCTCTTTCGGCGAGCTTCCGACATACTTTCGGCGAACATCTGACGAACTCTCGGCAATACTCCAACGGACTCCCGACAAGGTCCTGGACTTTGCGATGATCTTCTTGGCGAGTTCCGATGAGCTTCTATGGCAAGCTTCTAGACTTCTCGGTTTGTTCCCGTAGAACTTCTAACGAACGTCCAGATTTCCGTCGAACTCTCGAACACCCAACGTGATCTCGATCTTGACTCTGGCACAACACCTGCTTTATCTCTTACTGCCATCATAGTTAATCATACACATTTTTCTCAATATATAGATTAGATCAAATAAATTATAATTGACTTCATCATCAGATTCAACATAAACTCGATGGGCACCTTTAAAATGGTGTCGGATAGCCAAAATTGATAATATTTTCTATTTTATAGAATTTAAATGATAATTTTTCAGTTAGTTAATTCAGCATTAAATAGGGTGAATTTTTTTAACCATCTAATTAAATAGGGTTACATTGTTTTTGGTCCTATTTAAAAATAGAATAAGGGTATCTAAATTTGATCAAAACAAATTCTAACTTCATGAAAACCATTATAAAAAAAATGGTCTCAAATATACAAAATATATATATATATATATAATATTTTATATTTTATAAAATTTAAATAATCATTTTTATAAATCCAAAAGTATCGTTTGGCTGACCATTAATATCATCAATAACCAAAAATACTAGGATCATCTCTATAATGAGATTATTATAAAGATGATTCTCTATAATAATGAGAACCCTACAAGGAATTTATATATGGAGATGATCCTCCATAACCAAAAATCCCTTGTCTAAGTCAAACAAGGGATTTAAATACTATTTTATTTATTATGAGAACCTACATTGTTTTAAACCTCTATATAGCTATTAAATGATATACTTACATTAAGAGTTTTTTTGTCTTCTTGATTCAATACTTACAAGAAGGAGAATGAGATGGTGAGTGAGAAGAAGAAGAAGAAAAGTGAGAGATTGATATCTTCATCAAGCTCAACACCAACCACCTCTTGTATACTGTATGAGTACCGCGCGCCTTTCCTCGCAGTCTGTAAAAATGATGTGTGTGTGTTAGATGTAAAATTTATTAGATGAGATTTTAAGCTCTAAAACCTTGATAAGTTAGTTTAGTATAACACACGACCATCTTGGTGATGTTTGATCGAACCTTTAGTATTTGATAAGTGGGTGAGATACATTATCATCAGGCTAATTTTAGTACTTCAGATCCACTCTCTCTCTCTCTCTCTCTCTCTCTGAAACACACCATGCCCTCTAAACTCTATAAGCACATGTAAGAAACTCATCGAGGTTTCATCCAAAACTGTCCATCTCATCTTCATCTATCATCTTAATTTTATATTTTGAAATTAACATTAAACGTAGAAGATTAATGTGTGCGGAGAAATTAATGTCTCGTTATCTTTCTTAAAAAAATATTTATCTCATCAAATAACATATGGACTCGAAACTGAGATGTATCACTTGTACAATAACGCACTAACCAATTCAATATTTCAATAGAGACAATTATCTCGTTGTCTTACTATGTAATCTTTCTAGTGTTGAGCCTAAATTGCTTGTTTTGATTGTTATATAGTATATCTATCGACAACTATTATGGGATGCTAATTTCGTGCACCCCTATTCAAAGCATGCCCGTTAATGTGGAGTAGTCAACTGCTATTTGATGCTAAAATGAGCTCATCTTATATACCATCATTCAACACTGCCCCCAGACACAAAACAGTCTAACTTGAACGAAGAAGGAGTACGCATTGGATACATTATCTAACTTACGAGTAGAGGATAATGTCGTTGGATGCATCCTTCTTTTAATGGTGTTTATGATGATGCCATTCAAGAGAAAGGATCGGATCGGCTCTAATCTTCCGATGGATGGACGATCCAACTCTGATCTCATTTATCAAATGAAATAACGTCAAGCATATTTATCGATACGATAGCTCTAACTAATATTATTTTTTCTCCATCGCTAAACCTCGAGAATCGATGTAATGTTGGCGGCTTTAGATTAAATAGGACAGACAGAAGCAGCAACAATCTCTCTTCTGCATTCTTATATTTTTTGGTCACTCGAACTTTTCTGCTGTCATATCACGGAAATCAACCCTACCTTGTTGTCGTCATCGGAGAGATGAGAGTTTAAATACGATGGCAGAAGAGTTGATTCTGACAGCCATCAGCCACCCAAGTTTGCGTGACGGACAAAGACAACCTAACCCCCCAAAGCACCACAGAAAGGACACACACAAGCGTGGCTCTCCATTACCTCACGCATGTTCATAGACTGCAGCTCTTCACGCCGCCTTTGGGACACCAAGCTGCATGTGATCGCCTCCATTTCTTCCCTGGCGCATGGAGAATCTGCCGCCGCCATCAAACTACATCGAGACCCTTGCGAAAGGACTGCGGATTCTTCACGAGCCATGCTGGTCTGTGCATTTGTCGAGGGAATCTCCGTAGAATCTCTTCAATGCGATGTCACTCACAACCCTACCCCCACTGAATGTAGCTTCCCTAGACAAAAGGAGGCTAAAGCTTTGTTCATGAGAGAAGGAATAATATGGCACGAATCTTGTCCATTTGGAGTTGCAAGAAAAGCTTTGCAATCTCCAGGTTCTGGTTGGAAAGCTGATGCTGTGACCAAGGCTGCACTGGGCTGTCACAGGAACCGTCCATTAAACCTTAGTTTATATGTCTGAGCTCTGCGCGCAGTGCAGTGGCTCAGCTTCATAATGACCATGTGAGTTGGGGAGACGATGTAACTCGAGGCCAACCTGCTGTCTCTCGTCTTCATGTTCTATCGTCTTATTGTCTTCTGCAATCAAAGTGTTTAGACATGGAGCTCGTTGAGACTCAACATCCAGCGATCACTCTGGCTGCACCTCTCTCCATTTCAGCTCCTCACCTGCAGCACTGGGAAGGATCTGTGGGGATTCTGATTACAGTCAAAATAGTGGTCAAGTGAGGACAACATGCAAGACTGTTGAACTCCATATTTCTACAACTTGTAATGGATCTAACCTGGTGGGAGATTGGCCTTCCGGAGTATTTATTTCACCCCTAAATGCTTTACATGCAGTTGGCATATGCTGTTCCTTTGATTCTTTAGGCTATCAAGTCAGAAAGAAAGCTTTCTCGTGAAATGTGCTTATTCTTTTTAACTGTTATTAAGAGAATCAACAACTGCAAATAAACGACGACCAGCACGTGCATACTAACATGTTATTGGAGAATGTCTAGCTGTAGATTCTACTTCAGATACTATAAATATCCACCAGGACGAGCGAAAGGAACCATCTCAATTCTCCATCTCCATCTCTCTCTTTCTTTGCGAGGTTTGAGTTCCCTCATGGCTGCTAAGAAGTCTGCTGTTCTTATGCTTATTATCCTTCTAGTGGCTCTCACTGCCGAGGGCAGACCGCTGAAGGAAGATGACAAGACCAGGACCAGAATCTGCTACAGATGCTTAACGCAAATTGACGCTAGCGGTGAAGGGAAGGTGGAGGGCACCGTTGCACCCTCTGCGGAGAAAGGCAACAGCCCGGGGCTGTTGGTGGGCAGGGAAGATGTTCGACCAACGAACCCAGGTCACAGTCCCGGTGTTGGCCACTCTATCGGCAACAAGGGCGTGGACAAGAACTTGTGACCGAAACCTGATTCGTTTGTGATATATGTACATAAGTTTCATCATTTCTCTTCTTCTTCTTCTTTCTTCTTCTTCTTCTTCTTCTTCTTCTTCTTCTTCTTCTTCTTCTTCTTCTTCTTCTTCTTCTTCTTCTTCTAGGTTTGCCTTTTCTTTATCTGCATTGTGTTGTTTCTTCATCATGGCTATTTCATTCTATCTTTTCGTTGGTTCTTTGAAGAAAGAGCTTCAATGCTTATGGTCCTGTTTAAACTTCCCAGGTATTATTAGTTCCCATGCACTCTGTAAGCATGCATGGCAGCAGACTTGGGTGGTATTTCTCGCGTACGTAAATCGATGTTGAATGCTTAAACTTGATGATGCTCATTCCAATCAGACATAACATCAAAATGTAATGCTATTCAAGTGAATGGAATGATCAACACTAGTGGCCATGCCAGATGAAGCTGCACACATCTGCCATTCGAGTAATGTTGATGCAGAAAGCAAGACAGCTAATGACTGCAAAGCTATGTTCTCTTTTCTTTTATGACACAAGTATGCAGTTCCTGGACCTGAGGAACCAACACAGCTGACAGAAACCTTCAGTTTGACCTCACGTGTTTCCAAATTTATTTATGATTTGCGGTCTTCCCACTGCTTAGATTAATCTGCATTCTCTCTCAGTTTTGTTCTTTGGAATTTATAGGACGCAATCTTCTGCAAGACAAACTTGAGTTGGGGTTGGCGGTTGCCACGTGTTTGTTTCTATCTTCTCTTTTCTCGATGAGTGTTCATCTCCCCTCCCTTGAAGAGAGAGAAACTGTGCATATAGAAAACTATGTTCCCAAGTTGGCGTCGGCTCAGAGAAACGTGCATTGGAACTTTAAAGTGGCAACTGATGGCTCTACTTTTATGGACTATTAGATTCGGAATTGTGCTTTATACCTTCAGATCTGTATGCATGAATAAAGGATGTGTTGGGCTGACAGCTCTACAGTCCATATCCCCTTCCATTAAAGTTAGAGAGTGTGGGTGGGTACATTTTGGAGATAGAAAGAGATAGAAAAACTATAATAACGAAGAAAACACTACAGTAATATGATTTAAAAAAAAAATAATACAGTAAAACAAGAGAAAGAATAGTCAACCTAGTGAGACTATTATTATTATTCTCGTTTCATCAAATCTATAGTAGATTTTTACTGTAATTACTTGGAGAAAATTTAGATATTATGTACAGTGACATAATCCTTTGTATCTCAGTTGTTCTTTTATGATTATTACTAAGGTTTTGACATTAAAATTTATATATTCATTATTATTATAGTGGATTATCTCTAGTTTACTACGTGATTTTTACCTTTCACATTGAATGAATTTTTCATATAAATCTTGATATTTTATTTTATTATACTATATATTATGATCGATTAGTATTTGTTCATATATAAAAATTTATTTTTCTTTATATCCCTTAACCTTTTGCCAGTTAACAGTCCGTCTTTAGATTCATTCAATCAAAGATTTAGCAAGTGCTGCAAGGCTTAGAATACGTTATCACGACAATTCGCATAAGTACGGACCGCAAAAGACGCTAAGCATGGGTGCACGTTCTGGAGCTCGTTGTGCGTGAAATTTCTATACGTGAATGCCATGGATCTCTTGAGAGGAATATTCCTGCATGGGCGTGCGTGGGTTGGGTGTCTGCTATGGCAAATGGTCCCATTTCCTGTGAAACCAGTTTGTAAGTTACACCAGTTTTATAATCATATCTTATTAGAACCGGTTTTTGTCTTCACTCTCGGAAGATGACGGCATAATATTTGGTAGGTCTGCCGCTTCTTTGTGTACTTGCCTTTCTTTTATTTATCCCTAGTATTGATGAGATATTAATCCAGGCTTGATGTCTTGAATTTTTCATGCATTTCAAATATTAACTAGGGATCTATATTAGCTTTATTACAAGTTAAAAGTCACATTCACATTAAATCGAAATCGAATGATGGGCTTATATCTAGATCATCATCGCACTTGTTTTGTGTAGAATCGCTATTTCTCAGAGGGTCCTCTGAACCAAGGCAAGCAGCAGCAGCAGCAGCAGCAGCACAAGGGAGGGAGACGAATAATCTCTTGTTCTTACTCTTTGCTCATGTTCTATATATTAATAAAATCATGTGAATAAGTATTTCTCTAACAAATTAGATGAAAACCCAACAGAGCCATCAGATTTCTTCAAGTAACACCGATTTAAGCTGGAATAGCTTTTGTTCTTACAAGATCCAGTTGTATAAGGATTACATACAATTTGCACAGAAAATATGGATTTCCTCTGTCAAAAGAAGTACAATAATAATACATTACTACAACCTATTCTGATTTACAAGTTACAACTGAGATCTGTCAGTAAAAGGTTTCAGCTGTTCTTTTGCTGGTGGTACAACTTCTCCTCAACACACTAGGCTTAAGCTTCGATGGGGTAACCCAGCCGGTCTCTCTACTCCTGCATTCTGTTAGTTTCCTACACTGGTTAGTTGTGTCAGAAAACAAAATGGGAGAGCCTCCATCCTGCAAATCCCAAACCCTGTCATCCACAACACCATCTGCCTTATAGCTTGCAGCTTCAGAGGAATGATTTGAGTACAAAGAGGAGCTCAAGGAACCATCCACGTCATTCGATAATCTTAAACTGCCATTCCAACTTTGACGATCCAAGTCGCCAAATATGTACTCTGAGTACTCATCAGTGCTCGTAGAGTTCCTTGTGCTTTCGGTGCTGCAGGAAGCTTCGTCTGAGCAGCTGATGAGGGAAGAACTATCACTCGAAGAATCTGACTTGGCGACACAAAATATTCCATTGAGGAAATTATTAGGTTCATAACTGAAATGGTAGCCGGTTGTCCAGTTGGGTTCAGCTTGGTTTCTATGGTGGGCAGATGGTAAATCAGACATTGCAGTTACAGCATTCGAGCTCGCTTTCTCTCTGTCAGAACCAGAACAAAACACTTCCTTTGACCTTCTTCTCTTACTCACTATTTGGTCTGGGGACAAGGTGCTACTTATCAAGCTTGGGGGATGTGGTGAGCATCTGATGGGGAAAAAAAAAGAGTTCAAGTTAGTAGCCTCGATTATGGCTAAAAATAGTATATGGGAAGCAATATCACCTGACACTTACCTAGCATAAAGAAGCATATATGCATTTTTTGATAATACTGTTTCAAGTTCCACTGGTTTTACCTGCATTTGTCATTAACATGGGTTTCAGTATTAAATTGTTGGAAATGTAAATGTCAGGTGTGTGACTTGGTTAATTCTCAATTGAATTAACATGGGACAAAGGTTTATGGATGATTTCCTACAGCAAAAAAAAAAAAAAAAACCACATGTCAAAATAGAATCATACCGTGCTGTCATCAGTCTTGTACCATTTTCCTTGTCTATTCTTGACGTAACACACATAGTGACCAGAAAAAGAAGCATTCATGACATCCAAGTGAACCACCACTGCATAAAGCTTGTACGTTGGAGATTTGTCATTGGATCCATGCATGTAAGGAGCTAAATCAAGGTACTCTGGAAAACAAACTGCCTTGTTGAGTTTGCCAAATTTTCCAGACTGCAGGGCATAGTTAAAAACATGTCAAAACAAAATCAATTGCAGTAGCAAAGAATTGTTTCTATATTGAACAAATTAGTGACCAAATTTGTTCAGCTAAGAGTTACCTGAAAGCGTTTTAAGGCGATCGTAAGGATATTAGGAGCATCTACTATTGTCAACTTCTTTTTTGCACGCTCATATGATTTGCATCTGCCAGGGTGTCAAATGAGATACAAGTACCTCATGGCAAAATAGGAATAGTCTACAATAATAAATGTGCAGAGAAGATAGGACAATATGTAGCAAAAGAGCATATGAACATATGTAAATAGGTTTGAGCACATGCACTGCATATGATGCACACAAACACAAAAAGATGAAATGGCTCTGGAAAAATTTGTTGAGTTAGCTATCCTATGCAATGCACTTTTGCCCAGTGATTTTCCCATTAAAATATTTTCAATAATGATGCCTACAGCACAAGGAGATTATCAAAATTGTCAATATCATCTTTGCTTCAAAATGTAAAAGATACAAGAGGGCTAGGGGTTTGTGACTATTGGGAACCAACATCTTCCACATTATACATACCAGACAAAAAGGGAAAAAATCAATTAGTGCAACAAACACACACTAGGACTCCACTAAAGACATATTGACCAATAACATACGAAATCAAAACTGTAGAGACACATGATATGGATCTAGTTGGTAAGAAGTATCTTGATGTCCTCAGGTTTTTACATAATAAGATTGCAGAAAATAAAACTGCAAACTTCAGTTAAGATATGAGGTAGGATTCATTTTGAAGAAGAAATTCCCATGAAATCAATTCGGGTCTAGAGTAGAACTCTTGGTATATCTTGAAATTCACAATGGAAATACTGTTGGCCTTTGGAATACATACTGATTTATGCACCGATAAGGTCCATAACACTTTCTCAAAGATCTACAACTTTTCTTTTGATAACATCAGATAATTAGTTCTTGTTCTAGTTAAATTTTTCCGTCCAAAGGTTTTGGTTTCATGTATATAAAAATGTGCAAGTTCAAAATCTTCCATGAGATAAATAACTTGATGAAATTTATTCCAAAATTATGGTGCGAGCCTATAATGCAGCTTACCTGCTCTTCATTTGTCAGTTTTTGGCTAAATATTTGCTAGCCTTTTGCATACAGATGATATGAGACTGAGAATTAAACAGACATAACCAATTAAAAGGTTAATTAGTCATCCCTTCAAAGATAACCAATCTTATGCAGTGAAACTGCTTGCCATGTAAGCATCTCATGTTAATCAGACCTGCGAACTAACCTTACGAAATAAGAGAAGGGATGGCCACCTACAGCCATTTTAGGCACTGACAAGTTTCTTGGGAGCATAGCATCCCTCTCTAGCTTCACTCTCTTTATTATCATATTTATAATTCATTAAGGGTTATAAATAGTATCTGCAGATGATTGAAGATTATTTTAGCGCTATGATCCCTCTCTAGCTTCTCTCCGGTTTTCTTATTTTGTTTCATAAGTCTGCAAAATCTAACAGCAGTTGTCATTTGTTGCCTAAATATTAAAGATACTAAGAGGATTTGCATTATCCAAACTTAACACCAATTTATGTGCATAATGCTCTAAACAGCAACCTTTATCTTTTTAAGTTCCTTTTATCTAAAATGTCATCGTGGTTTGAATTCTGAATTATATCTTCACTAGCACCATAGTTATCCATGGAAAGCTCATGTTTTAGATGGCCACCAACCACCCAAGGGTGGCAATCGCATTCATGGAACATGAGGTCTTGTAAAAGTAAATCAAATTTTCATCATTTCTGCAGTTCATAATATCAATGCCTCTGGCAGATGGTAAAAGCCACATTCTTTTACTTTGTAAAGTCAAGAATGCTTTGGAATGCTAAATTGTATGGCAAAATAGTGCCAAATAATTTATCGGAATGTTAATGTTTCCCTAAAGCCATATGTGACACCTTGAATCATCAAGGAACTGCATTATAGAAGAAAAACATGGTACAGGAGAAAATACTTCAAATCCTTGACTAAGATGGAAAAGAAAGCAACACCTTAAAATTTTTATATCAGTAATTTGGGTTTATTGACAAATTTGCTATTGACAAGTAAACATGAATCAGACAATCCATCATTTTTCCAGAAGATGGGACAATAAAAGTTCAACATAGTGTATCTGTTCGTGCACTAGAGGTTGAATCATCTAACAAGCATACCATCTTACTGCCATTGAAAATGGTTCTGAAGACTCACCTAAGGCAATGGTATTTGTTCTCTCCATCCAAAATCTCAGTAGTTGTAAATCGTCGCAGTGCTTCTTCAAGGGTTCCAACGTGCCCTTCTATTTCTACCGTAAGATCCATCATACGCTCATATCTCTCAGATCTGCTGTGGCACTTCATACATTTTATCTAAATTTTCCAAGAATTTTGAGTTAGCATTAACCATTTTCAGAACAATGAATCAAAATAGTTTATCACCAAAAGATAATAAAATAATTTTTAAAAAATAAATTAAACAACAAAAAGCAAAACCTTTGACTGAAGATAACCACCAAAGGTCAGTTGTATAAGAGTAGTTTCTTCAGCCCAACAATGATCGACTGCATGAGCCCCAGCTTCCTTGAGGCAAACAGATTGCATTGCATCAATGGCATATCTGTCAAAGAAAAACGAAAATCAAATGCCTTTGAAAGTGAATAGTCAATTATTTCCACCATCAGCACATAAATCTTACAGATTGATCAGTCAACAATGCACCAATCAATGATTACATCCTTAAACACAACCTATGAGGATCCTAAACTTTCTAGATTGGAGTAACTTGGTATGTCTCTTGATACATCAGATAATCTACCATGCCAAACCTTTTCAATGTGACAAACAGAGAACTTGTTGAAGTCCATACATGCAAAAGTATCTTCATTTGAATTCCATCATCTAGCTATTTGGAGCACCATACATGCAAAAAATTACTAACAAATTCCACAGATTAGGTTTTTGGTCAACATGAGCAATGTTCATGATACCTACATACACAATACTAGAATCATTGACCAAAACTCGGGAAAGGAGAGGTCATCCAGCAAAGGCACACGTAACTTCGTAAACATGCTGTGTTGTGCAATATATGCATAAACAAAGTCAATAGACAAACTTGAACAAGCAAAGATGTACACTATCTAATATCAAAGGTTGTTTAGTTAGTATACGAGAATGTGATGATTGTCTCAGCTGCTCACATGGCCAGAATAGTGGATCTTGTACTTGATAATAGTATTCAGTAGCAAGCACTCCATACAGCTAGTACAATTTCTTTTTTTCTCTAAATGAAGCTGCCTTTTACGCAGTTATATCCTGATAAAAAAATCAAGTGTTGTGACTACTGGTTAGCCACTTGTTGAAAATTATCATAAGAGCAGGATTTATAAACAACCCCAAACAGACAAAAGTACTTTCAATGGATGAATGATAGATATTGCATGCTATCTAACTATAGTTATAAGAGCATTTTTCATCTGACTGAGAGACATGTTCTCCAGCTCCATGATCCTGAAACTTAACATTACCAAACTCCGTATAAGTACTACAACAAACTAATGGGACCTACTTAGACACAACCTGTTATGGAACTCTACTAATAAAATTGCTCTAGAACTCAGATGTGCCAACAAATCTCAGTCAAGCATAGACATGGGCTAGGTATTCATCTAACTTTAATGTACAACTACAAAAAGCAATGAAGTTACTATCTTAGCAAAGGCATCTTATAAGATTGTCTAATTAGAATTCATTTCATATCACTATATAATACTTGTATCACCTTAAAAACTCATGGGCATCTTCTTCTCTCCCATGACCAAGATGACTTCCAATTTCATGCATGTGGCAAAGTATGCCAGCAGGTGATAAGGGGGATTCTCCTAGTTTTGCCTTCATAAGGAGATTTTCTAGTTCACATGTGAAACACCATTCTCTCTTCAGACCTGTTATGAAAAGTTTTGAAACACAAATAAGAGACACATTCTTTTAATTGACAAAAGCAAAGAGAATGGGAATGTTCAGTGGAGGAAACATGCATGTTTTTGAATGAAGCCCTTGAAGAAGATAAGCAGTCAGCGGCGGAGTAAATGCCAAACACTGGAGCACAGCATTTGCATAACAGCTGCAGAAAAAAAAATAAAAACATGCATATTAATGAAAGGTTCCTCAGAGACGGAAGTAACAATCTGCAACAACTTGATTGGCTTCATATTTTCATTAGTGTTTTCAAAAAGAATTCATGTTTCAGCATTATTCTCAACAGTAAATTTGGTGGAATGAATTTTTAGTTCACCAAAATAGAGTAAAACTCATGGCATAGCATAAAAGTTCCAATGCTATGTAGTTTGTAATGACAACAAATCATATGACCAACATAAACATAAACTATGTATATTAATATTATGGGAAAAAAAAAGTATATTTAAGTGGAAACCTAAAAGCACAAAGCTTGACCAGATGCTTAAAAAGAATGTAAGAGGGAAAAAAAAGGTCATCAAACTCAAAGAGTAATAGCAATGAAATTCATCCAAAACTGCCTGTATAATGTGTAAGCAAATGAAATTAATGACCAATAGTTGATAATGAGAATCTCATGCTTATGACATAAGAAATATGATTGTTAACTAGCATTGAAAATAAATACAGAGAAAAATCAAGAGAACCATATTGGCCAAGGATATCTCATGCAAAGATCGCACAAGTATTGTAAAATTCATAAGACACATAGCTTCGAGCTTATGAACTGAACGGAAAATTTTCAGGTATCAAGGTGCATTCTAAAAAATACTTTACCTATTGTGGCAGTTTATTAAACCACTAGGACGTAACACCACTTTGTCAAAGTTGTAAAGTTTGACAAAGTAATCATATGGAAAGAGCATCTGAAAAAGCAGGAAGAGCCATGTATTAACAATACCCAAAAAGGAAAAAGTGATGGTATAACTTGGGAGTATCAAAATAAGAAGCTAAATAATTCAAACCTTAATTTTTTTGGAAAAATCATATCCAGAACTAGACCGATGCTGCCTTGAGACTTTTGAAAGCTTTAGCTGCTGAACAACTCTTTGTACAGATGTTTTTATGTCACTGGAATGGGAACCTGCATTTTGGTATAATTTCATGGGAGCTTTAGGAGCATTCTCTACTTTTTTAGAGGCATCATTTGACATAGAATTCCCCACAAGAGATACTTGATCAGCAATAGCAGATGACAAAGACATCAGACTTTTAGACTGCACTAGCTGTACATCATAACTTCTTAAACTATCAAGACCCTCCGATTCAGTGATAGAAGCTGATGAGCTTGTGCGATCAATTGCTCCCAACATAGAAGTTCTTGAAGAAAGTATTTCATTTCTAGACTTTGTTTGAGAGCGTATAGTCTCATCAGAAAGGTTGGAGGACTGCAACTGGGGTGTGACATCTGAGCGATTGTGATGGATTTTTTGGTAAACTTCAAATTCTGTTGATTCAACAGTCCTATTGTTTTGAGACACACTGGGTCCAAAAGTTCCATTCTCACATTGACCACCATATTTAGAGGATTTAATACTTGAACAACTTTCAGAACCAATGAGGTTTGAGCCATGACTACACTCGACCTCTCCAGATGTAAAGGAGGATGCTCTCTGATCAACTTCTGTACTTAATTTCTTAACAGAAACATCAGAAGAAGAATGTTCTCTGATTCCAGTTTTGTGGAGTAAACCAGGGTGAGCTGTAGAAGAAGAGTCAACAAATGATCCAACAGGGACAGAGAACATTGAGCAACTTGAGGATGAAGAGTTAGAGGAAGAATCAGAAGTGCTTTCTGTTCCTGATGAGTCCATAAATTCATCATCACTAAAAGCTTCAGATGAATAGCTTGATTCAGATGATAGTTTCTTGGAGAATGACATGACAGCCTCCTGTGAAGTTCCTCCAGTACCCAGACTGCCATTGCATATTTTGGATCTTTCAGCTGTTAGCTCCCTCGGTCTTGTAACACCATCTTGACCATCATAATGATCATCAACTGGAGGAGAACAACAAACGTTCTTGTGTCCTTGTCTCCAATGGATTATCTGGCATGTCCTTGAGCTGCAATTTCCATGCAGAAACAGGTAAATGCTGAGTACTGAATGAGTTAAATCAGAAGTTAGATGCAGCACTCATAACAGCTATAACCATGTGGATATATGCTTTAAAATGATGGAAATGAAATACTCATCAATAGTACAAGTACAACAATAAATACCAGAAGAAATATCTTTAAAAGGCCAAATAAAAACTTTCCAGATGATCATGTATAGTTTAACAAAAATTCAATATCTGCATGATCTAAATAGTACTCCCTGTGAAATAAGGAAACATGTAATTGAGTCCTTATTTCCTTACCAACTTATTTCAGCATATTTTCTGTACTTCCTCTTCTATAATAATCATGGTAATAGGCAGATAAATATTAATGCAAAAAAAGAAAAAGCTCTATTCATAGTTGCACAGCACACACTTTGGACCTGTCACCCTAACAAATCGGCAAACATACCACATCTGATGGAACACAGTTTGCCTCATTGTGTGCCTTGTGCACCTAACTCAGCGAGAGATAACCACACGTGGAGAATCAATAAAAATCCAAGGCACAAAAGGACTACTGGATGTGGCGAGCCATTGCCGAAGCATCATCATGCTGTCACGGACAAAATTGTAAACGGGGTGTTCGATGTAATGCTTATGTATGTTCGTATCTTTTGGTTTCGTTTATGCTTTACATAGCATATAAAGGGTTGACAGTAGGCTTAGCAGTCCCATTTTCTTTGGTTTTGGTGGTCGTCCTAGTCTTGCAAACAAAGGTTATATCATGTGGGCACTTGTAGGGATTTCGATCTGTAGTGGACCAATTTGGACCATTTGTTGTGCGACCATTTAGAGCCTATAAAGTTTATTTGTAATTTACATTGGCTATGAAGTGTTTACTGAAGTGATTCATTGTGGATCCCGAGTGAGATGTTTTCTCTAACCCGTTTTCTCTTTTGTAGATCCTAAGAGACCATAGGAGGTTTCAGGGAGGCTGACCTTTGCGGGTGGACACACAAGGGTGCCGCACGACTTAGGCAAAATCAGCTAAGTGCATGACATATGGTATCAGAGCGGGACAAGCACTCATAGAAACACTTGGCATGCAAACGTGGGGGGGCCTAACGGGGCTGCATTGAGGGCAACCAGTACGCGCGACCATTTGAGGAAAACGAGCATGGAGATGTAAGGAAAAAGAGTCGCTCAAAGGAGCAGGCATCTAAGATTGGCATTCAGAGGAACGGCCAACCCTTCACGCAAGAGGCACCACGAGGACAAGCAAACTGGGAAGAATGCGTAGTGCACAAAGGTTGAGATTGTTGAGTTCGAGCTACGGCTCGATGTTGACAACCATACTTGATGGTGCTCAAGGCAAGTGAGATGCTTGGTAAAGGATGAGACCATGCAAGGTGGAATAGGTTGTTCAACAACCGAAAGAGTTGTGCAAAGCTCACAGAGGTGAGAGGAATTGCTAACTCGAAGAATTTGATACTCATGCAAGGGCCTGTATACGGATGATGGAATGTTCGTGGCCATCCTAAGGCGACCAAAACTCGGTGCCATAGAGAATTGAAACTTTCTCTTCAGCATAAGAAGGATACGTCCGTAGAAGGCTAAAGTGTTGTTAGGCCTTAAGGGGTGCAGCAAGGACTGTATTAGCGAGGAGTCCCAATCTAGCAAGTGTATTTACGAGGGCAAAACAATGCACAGTTTGTTCATCAAGGCGGAGTAGTCCAAGGAGATGGTGGTCTCCGAAACTTCCAGAGGGAATGATGCGAAGAGAGAAGTTGCTCCAATGGGACAAATACCTTGGAGGGATAAGTCTCGGTTCTCCAGAGGAAGAATCATGTGCAACGGATCGCACATGTTGAGGAGGAATACATCAAGACAATAACCCCACAAAGCTCAACGGACTGAGCGAGTGGCGATGAGTCGTCACATGATCTCGCATGAGATAATGCATTGAGGGATGCATTACGAGATCAAGTGATGCAGCTGATCGTGGTGAAACAGTTCGTGGCAATGCGATACACACGAATCTAGTCTCGCGAGGGATTAGATCATACGGAGGTATGATCGGGAGCTACTAGAAGCTCCACTTCGATGAATAATACGACGGCAAGAAAGGTTATGGATTTAAGGAGTGAATGGCATGGTATCGTAGAGGCAAGTCTTCCGTACGTGCATCGAATTTTGCATCGGATAAAAGCCTTGGTCATCAGCATATGGGGACTATATACCTATACCACCGATGGAGTATACCAAACGCAAGTAATAGTGAGTCTCATGGGAGGGACTTAATCATGCGGAGGTATGATCAGAGCAACTAAAGAGTTAAACTGCTCTAGAGCTTATACTCGCTTAAGGAAGCTCAGCAAGTCGGAGGACAAGACCGAGTAAATGAAAGTTGCTACCAAGGAAGCTAAGGAGAACAGAATCGATGCGAACCCTGCAACATGTTGGCAGAGGCCATGCATGGGAGTTGCAGTCTATCTTTCCATCAAACAAGAGGAACTACTTGAAGAACACAGAGGTGTTGAAGCAGGGAGTCGAAAGGGGCGAGGAAGCAATGAGTCCAGAGGGACTTAGCTACCCAAAACCAAGCATCGGTTAGAATGAAGGTGGACTCGGAGGAGTGCCATAGTGGCAGATCTACTGATCGCGAAGAAAGGGATGCAGATGCGAGGTGACGGATAGTAGGGCCATGGGCATGGCAATGTCATAGTACCGCAGAGGCGGGACTTCCGTGAAGTCATCGATCCCTTGCTCTCATGGAAAGAGAGCGTTTGGTCGTGAAAGGGGTCGAGGAGGTAGAGAATATGAAGACAAACTCTAAATACCGAGACAAAGCTGAAGGGCAGAGGCCAGGGAACTTCGTAAGACCGATGTCAACGAGCTTCTCATCAAGATAGCCAAAAGTGGAGGACTTCGAGTCAATGTAATAGTGCACGACCAAGGAACGAAGCAAGCAATACTCGGTGTTGTACCTTTGCTACTCAGTGGAGTAGGCGCAGAGATGATGGAGAAGACGGTACAATCCCAAAGGCGACCAAAACTATTAGATACTTACTCCAAGTTAAGGTGAAAACTTCTTGCATTCCAGAAGTTCGATGGCATTAAGAAGGTGAATCACAGTAGCTAACTCAACGCAAGGAGTGCAAACACTTTAAGTGCTTCAGAAATGTGAGCAAAAACCAAGTGAAGGCTAGTAATCAGCTCGATGTATAGAGTACAACCCTCGAGGAGGCAAGCGAAGTCAAGTAACATTTGTCTTCTTAACTCTTAAGAGAATGGGTGAAACCGAGTACCTCAATTCTCTTATATATCCAGCAGAGGAGCTTTACACATGTTCAAAGACCCTTCGAAGAAATTAAATGGAAGACAACAGTTGTCAAATCCTCACCAATGTTGATCAGTTCTACTAAGAGTGGATTATCCACTTCATTTCCCAACAGAATGTCAATTGAAAGTGGAAGTGATGTGAACCTACTTGGAAGCGACAACTAAGTAAAAGAAGAATCGATAGGCAAGTTTTGTAGAGGAAGGACCCAAAAACTTCAAAAGTTTATAAGGCGATGCTCGTTAAAACTCCAATAGGCATCCACCCAGTTCAAGCTGCATGAGACATTTGAGAAATTGACGCATACTAAGGATGGTCTTTTCCTTTATATGAAAAATCCGTAAGAACCAACAGTGATCAACACAACTCAACCAACCCCACACTAAAATCAGAGTCAATGGCGAGTTGAAGCAGCATGACGGATTAAAAGTTCAACTACTCAACAACAGCAGCGGAGAGCAGTTGGGAGCCAAGAAGCATATTGTAGCTAGAGTAGAAGATTAAAGACTCAGCAAAGGCAAGGAGTTGTAACGTCAGCAAGGGCTTCGACAAGGACGTCGAAGGAATAAGTGGGGGAGAATGTTATGGATAAAATTGTAAACTGGGTGTTTGATATAATGCTTCTGTATGTCCGTTTCTTTCTGTTTTGTTTATGCTTTGCACAACATATAAAAGGCTGATAGTAGGCTTAGAAGCCCCATTTTCTTTGGTTTTGTTGGTCGTCCTAGGCTTGCAAACAAAAGTTGTGTCATGTGAGCACTTGTGGGGATTTCGATCTGTAGTGGGCCATTTTGGACAGTTTGTTGTTCGACCGTTCAGATATTGCAAAATCTGTTTATAATTTGCATTGATTATGAAGTGTTTACTGAAATGATTGCTTGTGGATCCAAGTGAAACGCTTTCTCTAATCCGTTTTTTCTTTTGTAGGTCCTAAGAGACCATAGGAGATTTTGGGGAGACTGACCTTTGTGAACGGACATGCAAGGATGCCACATGACTTATGCAAAACCAACTAAGTGCGTGACAACACGGGCAAAGTTTCTGGAAGTACACCTTCATGATAATAAGTTCCTAGCAATAAATTTGCACACGTCCAATGTCCTGGCTTATGGAGTATCTAGGAAGAAGACACAAGTAACATGTGGAATTTGCAAAAGAAAGTGGTTAAAGTGTATCGTCTTTTACATATTAAAAACAATCATTTTCTTCCCTCCACTTTTTATCCATCAGCGCCACAATAAATAGGGTTTAGACTTGTACGTTTCTTGTGTTATCGATGAGGAAAAGATCCACATAAAAGACAATCAATTCCCACATCTTCTAATCTCAATTACCAGAAGAAATTAGAGTAACAACTAATCACAGTGCAACCTACTTCCAATTTAAACAGTTGCAACACTTCATTTCTCTAGAGACTGATTACATTTCTATAGGGTCAAATATTCATATTCATGCATTAAGATTACCTGAGATCCACAGGCCATATAGCTCAAGACCGAAATCAGAACCCTAATTCTACCCAATTCCCCAGAATCAAACGTCAAAGAAGGTAGAATTCATCAAAAATTCTACAAGATGCCGACAATTTCCAGAAGTCGTAAAGTCGAAGACCACATACCAGTATCTCACGGCTTTGCACCGGGAGCACCTCGTGGTAGTAGGGCTGCGGCACACGGCACACACCGCCATCTTCGGCCCACCACCGCCTACGACTGGGAGGGGACTCCGGCACCCGAGCCACAAGGCCTCCTCCGCCCGCGCGGCCTCGTCCGCCGCGAGGAGCGCGAGACGCATGACCTCTGCCCGCCTCGCCGCAGCCCGCCTCCACCTCCGCCGGGCCACCAGCGCGAGGAGCGGGCCGAGGACAAGCGCCACCAGGGCAAACCCTAGGGGGGGCATCCTGCCCCCACACCACCGGCCGTCGTCCGGTGCTCCCCCACCGGCGCGCGCATAGATTCCCGGTGCGGTCACACGGGATCGTCCCCAATCCTTCCTCTCACACGCTGCTCCCGATTCGACGCCGCCTCCTTGCGATGCTGACGCCAACTACGAGATCAAAATGCTCGCTCGCTCGCGCGCGCTCGATCGGTCGCTCGCTCGAGACCGTGACCGGACCGCCCCACTCCTCCTCCTTCACACGCTTCTCCCAATCCGACGCCGCCCCTACACGTTGATGACGCCGATGATGCGATGAAGATGGTCGCTCGTTCCTTGGCGGCCGCAGAAGAAGAAGCCAATGACTGAAGCCATCAGTCCAATATACAAAAGTAAAGTTGTGACGACAAACAGTAGTACAATAATGGTTTCGGAAAGAATGGGTGATGATGGAAAGCCGGTCAGTCTGCGATCGAGTCAACTCGATGATTGGGTAAATATCGCTTGGAATCTATTCTGTATAGTTTCATTTTGCTTTGTATGGTGGGTTTGGTACTGTACACGGTCAAACTTGATATGGTAGATGACATGATGTTACGTTACGTGGAAGAGACAAAAGATCATAAATGTTAGTATTCCAAAGGCCTTTATTTTTCGTACCAGTCCTCGTTTTTCAATTGAAGATAATTAAATCTTCTAATAAATGAAAAATTATTATTATTATTATTATTATTATTATTATTATATTTTTTATTTAACTAACTATATAGACCTTTTGTGAAATAAATATAATAATATCTGATTATTAAACTAATGAATAATAATATCATATTATGAATAACTAGTGAGTTATATAGTATTAACAATATCATCACAGACTTACTTGGAATTATGTATATTGTATTATTATATGACACCAAAGTGAAATGTTCGACGATGATAGTAGAATATTCCGAAGACTCTGTCGTTATCCGAGGCGCTATTGTCGAGAGTTGGAATTGGTTGGATCAAATAATTGATGGGGTGATTAGATGAAAGAGAGCAATGTTTTTTATCTTTTGCATGCTTGTCACCGCCATGCGTGTTTGTAGTGTTGACTTGATGCTTAGGTTAGATCTCAATAGGAAATTTATGTTCAAACTCAACCACTCTACTGTAGCAAGATTTGGAACGATGAATTTGGCATATGCATTTTAGATATCAACACCGGGTTTGAGTACTCAACAATAACCCACACACACCCATGGCATTGAGAAATCATGCAAATACTCATGCTCTAAGTTAAACTCAACATGTGAGAGACCGATTTAGTATCATTTTAAAATCCTTTCCTATAATGGATATAGAGAAATTAAATTAAATTATCATAAATTTCTTTCTGGAGTTTTTTGAAAGCATCCAATAATAGGATTTGGTGCTGGAGTTGAGTTAACTCAGCTTGTACTACTATTGATCGATTTTATACAATAACGTAGACCAAAAGTATTAGAGCACGTGTTGATTTTGTAGTTTGTACTCTTATTGGATATGTGAATTTGTATTTTGACATTAAGGCTTTCTCCTTTCACCAAATATTTTAAAAGTATTAGAGCACATGCTTATATGTTTGATGGAAACAATTGCACATGTGGGGGAAATACCTAAGATGATTACGATATATCATACATACATTTTAATAGTTATATCCGAGATTTGTGGGAAGATGTTTTACCTACTTATGATGCATATATATATATATATATATCTTGAGTGGATAGGCTTTGATGTTTATGATTTGAGTGGATGTATATAGATATTTTATCTAATTAGAACACACCGAGTAATTTGACCATTATACACTAAATGGAGTGGCTCAGATGTGCGGTCATTATACGCAGCAGGTTCGTCCTTTGAAGTAGGCTGAGAAAAGTTGTTGACGGTTTCTCTTTATTCGAAAGAGAAACCGAGGGGGGTTGGGGTGATTGATAAAGGCATAAAAAGTCATATAAAAATGGTGTGGATCCCTTTATTCAAATATTACGAAATCGAAATCGCAGTTCGGATCCAAATCACAGACCCGTTTTCTTGCTCTGCAGGGTAGGTTATACCCCAACGTTTCATGATCCAGCAGGGGAAGGGGAAGTCGAGGCGCGAAACAGGAGCTCTAGGGTTCGAGGGGAAGAGGCGAAGGTGAGACATTAAGGGTTTCTTTGATGTGTTGGCTCATCTGCTTTCGTAACCTCACATCGATTACGTTTCGTTTCGCAAGATCGCTTACTTCTGCGATCTCTTTGATCTGATCTCTAGATGCAGTCTTTCGGTTTAGAATATATGATGTTTTCATCTGCGTAAGATCTAAGCTTTTATGTACGATCGATCTCTGGTCTGGTTTATCCATTCTCTTAGCTCTCTCCCTTCTCTTGTTCTTCATCTCTGCTTGCTTCAAGTAAACCGTGGGTTTCTGCCTCTCGTACCTAAGATTTCGCTTGTGATTTGATAAATCTAGCCACGAATACGATGGAATCAGGTCACCCCTGCCGATCCCGGTCCAGATGAGCTGGATCGGATCTGGCAAAACAAGTATGGCTTGTCTGCACTTGTTACCAAGTTTTGCTAAATGCTCCTTGATTAGTGGCCAGATACTTCGTTCAAGCATCCTCTAGTCTATGGTAATTAACGTGAATTCCATCGGTCCGCCATATGTTTCTGGGATCTCATGGATATTTTCTGCAGTTTTTTCCCCTTGCGAATTTTAACCATTTTATATAGATAGTTTTGTAGTATCATTTCTTCTCATCTCTTGTTTTACATAGATAATTCTAGATAATACATATACTTCAGATTGCCGTACCCGTATTGTGTAATGTTTATATCCTGTGACGATATCTCCACGGCTGCTTATCCATGTGAGCATTTTACTATGTTTGTCAACCTATCCAAGGAATCTACAAGCCGCAAACCATGAAGAGCTTTTAGTAATGCTAGTGAAAGAGCATCATGAAAGTGAAAGAAGACGATAAGTTCGGATAGCAAGATTGTGCCCTCAAATAGGGAACACACTCAAATTTTTAGTAAACATTGTTGCTTAAAGCTGCGTATTCCTGTTGATCAGTGTAACTAGAAGATAAATTTTGAGTAGTCAAGGCCAAAGAACTTTTCTCTTAGACTATGTTATGCTTATCTTGCCTTGTTGCATGTATTGTGTTCAAATTTAGCAAGTCAAGTGAATGAATAGGTGATTGACATGAAGGAACAGAAGAAGTCATTCTAAATATCAGGAACATGTTACCTCTAGGAGCAATTAGACCTCTTGGCATGAATTGAACTGTGGTCACCGGGAAGTCTGCACTAGGTTCATTTGTACCTTGCTTCTTCCAAAAACCTAAAGTATGGTAGTTTGAATAAAAATTGTGCTGTGGAAGGGTAGAAAGGTACCAAAAAATTCATAGGAAGAGATGCCTTGATACATGGCTATTCATCGATATCTTTTTTGTGTTCACGACAAATTCTGATGCCTGCCTGTCAATAATCTAAGTTGAAACACTCTGATTATTAAACTTGTTTTCAGTAAACCTATTAAAGATGATGTTTACTGGTTTTCAGCGGAGAATGGAAGAACATGTGATCAGATCCAAATGGAAATTCTGCTACCGTAACTAGAAGAATTAGACATCACAAAGCTTTTTCATTGAGAAGCATCTAAAAGTAGATAATGCGAACCCAGGGGAAGATGAAAAAGAAAAATATGAAAGGTGTCCCAGTAAGAGGTTGCTAATGCAGCTAATGATATTTCGCACTCTCCTTGTAAAACAGTTTGCAACTTATTACATTTGAATTGAAATATTTTACTGCAATGGTGAATCTAAATCATCCCATTTGCACTTTCTAGATTTTGTCAGTCAACAACTTCTGGGTTAATTTTAAGGTGCTGGCACAGAGGGGATTGTAGACAATTTTTTGCATCACATAACATAGGGCTCTATCAAGTTTATAGAAGGGTTTCCAGTCCACTGCCCAACCTTACTAATGTTGCCCTGAAGAGTACTATCTCACTTAATCTGACCCGTAGACCATAATAAAGGAAGAGGAAAGAGACTAAAGTAACGAGATAACAAAAACCATTGGACAGACTCAGTGAAATGATCAAATTGCCCTCGGCTATGAGGCCAGCTGCTTGTCCAAGTAGATCTGAGTGGATCATTTAATCTTGATACCGTAACCATTATTCATAAGACTTAATTGTAATCTGATCTAATTAAATTGTTCACTAAATGTTTATAGCATTGGCCACAACCAATTTTGCACACTGCTAGATGAAAATTTTCTCTTGTAGGTGGTTAACATTGGACTCATTGTTCAACATTTTCTCTGTCAACTCAGTCTTAAAAGTTTGCTTTATTACGGTAGCAAGAGACTTACTTGAATATTTGGATTGAGTTTTTGAAGCTATGAAGACCATCATCATCAACTATGAACTGAAGCCAATATTTGGGACCTTAAAATTGATTTAGTGGTCATGTTTGAGCTAGTACTTGGATTAGGAATTATATATGGAAGTGTAAAGTTATTTGGTCAATATAATTATATCATATCCACTATGTAGATGGCTATCTCTCATCCCTCATTTGACTGTTACACTGAAGGGGAGGATGGTGCATTTTGATTTTTTTTTGAGTCAATTTCTTACTGTAGCATGGTTTTTAAAACTGGGACTTGTTTAAGTCATATGCTACTGTCCTTTGGATGTAAAAGTGATTATTGAATCCGATGTGTCCACAGAGTAGATATTAGCTATTTGATTAAGATTCAAAAAGTTCCTACTATTATACATGGACAACCTATGGGAAGATGTGAAGTCTAAATATGCTTCTCTATCAAGAGTAACTACTTGATTAGGCCTTAAAAGTAAGCCTGAAATTTGTGGACGATCCTTCCTGTGTTTTCAATTGAAGGGAAGCATGGGCAATCTTAGTCACTAAAATGTTTAATTGAAAAAGAAAATTTGAAATAAGTTGTGATCCTTTTTCCCACCAGAGAAAATGGCCCCAAAGATGATTGCTTTTGGAAATATCCTTGACAGGAAGGGGAGCAAGGATTGAGGGAAGGTGGAGGATTCAAGTGGTAAGAAGGGAACATAATATTTTTTATCCTTCAAAGTTGAAACAGTTACTACTCTTTTTAATTGCTCAATTTTGGTTGAAAGAGAATCATTACTTGACCAATTCTTTTAATGTTAGGTTATTTTTGACCACTCCTCTGTTGCTTTGATTGGACCTGAACTCTTGGGTGTTACATGAGAGGTCTTTCTACTTGTGGGTGCTAAAACTCTTTAGATATGACCAACTCCAGAGCCGCAGTCTCTTGCACTGGCTTGCTGTTTTATCTTTCGGCTTTTCCAAGTAGAATATTGTAAGTAATTAAGATGGATTGCCTAAACTTTATCTTCTGTTGCAGCTTTTGTTTCAAGTGGAATCCTTACTGGTTGCATATATTCTTGCATGTGCTATTTACATAGTTACTTGATATGTGCAGTGGTTACCGTTCAATGTTTATTACTATGACTGGTATGCATTTGTCATTAGCTATTGGTAGACAAAACTTGTGCTGCTGCCACCTTCAGTTGTTACTACCAAACCAAATAGTTCAGATAAAAGTGGGTTACCCTAAAAAAAAGGTTGCAAGGTGTTTCAACTGTCGAGGATGATACTAACCTCACACAAATAGAATATGTTATAATTAAGTCTCATTAAATGAACTTCTGAATACTCTTTAGAGTTGCTTATTTAAACATATTAATTTTTTGGTTTCCCTTGGTCATTTGTAACTGTGATCGCAATTGCAGATTGCTGAAGTTAGCATGCATTATTCTGGTTAAAGCTCACTGATCGTGTCATAGCTTTCTGTAATTCTATTTGCATAATGTTTTTGAACTGGGCAATGATATATATATTTTTTAGATTTCTATTTTGCAGATGATCGATGATCAAGATTTGGGATTTTTTGCTAATTTTCTTGGCATATTTATACTTGTTTTGGTAATTGCGTATCATTATGTGATGGCCGACCCAAAGTATGAAGAAACTCATGCTCGAGATAGTAGTCTTGTAGAAAGCAAGTAGAACTTACTGTGGGACTAACATCTAAATGACGGTCATCTGTGTTTATGTTAATATGGATGTAATACTTTTGATCCAGGATCTAGTTAGAATTTCACATTTTCTTCATAATTGAGGACTTTTGGTACTATACCTCTTGATGAGTATATTTCCTCAATAACATCATCTGGCTTGGCTATTTTAGTTGGATCATCTTGCGCGCTTAGTATTGCTGATGTGCTTGAGCGATCTGAATGATTGATGCTGCTATCAAGTTCTTTATGATCAACAATTCTCTTTTCCCTTGCGAGATTTGGTTGCACTGCCTTTCCGCCATGTGGATATTGCTGCTTCAATGTCTAATCACGTAGCTAAGATGTATTATGAAATTTGCCAATCATCATGCGCTAGGTTATGTTCATTTCATGTTTCCTTGCATGAAGTTTTGTATACGTAGTTGTTTCAGGGCGCAGAAAGGGTACTAGTGATTGGTTACTTGCTGAGCTTTGACCTCTTCTCTTATTCGGCGTTTCGGACAAAAAGAGGTGGAAAATATGGAAGACTCGCCGTGATATCGTTTTGCGAACTAATAATATTACCTTCTGTTGTTTAAGTTAGCTGCATTCATTCCAGTGAGGCGCTGAATCGGGACGTATCAATGACTACAACCCGGAGTTATAATGGGAGCTCTAATGTGTAATGAAAGCTGACGGGCATCCTCCATGGGCCAATAATCCAGTTGAAGCTGTTATCATAATCGGATTAAACCGGCCTGAATTGGTTTGATGCAGTTTAGAAATATGATTATATATAAATAAAAATTGGATAAGTATACTAGATAATGTCATATGAACATCTTCTCTTCATATTGTGTTAGCTCTTGGTGTCAGTGGCCTATTCTAGGGAGGTCGGTCCTATACCGAGGTGGAAGGTCGACCCGGCGTGGTGGTTCATGGTTCGAGCCTTGATGAAATGTGAACAACTCTGATACAAGAAGGGGTGCATCTTCTGGCAAGATCCCTTCAGCCTTAAATTAGAAAGTCCCAATTGAGTGTTTCTTACGGTACATTCGATCTTCTGCGAATCTTAAAGCAAGACAGTTGCTTCGCTTTAAACAACCCCACCGTGGGCCACATAAATATGCGAGAGGGAGATGCTGCTTTGGGTGGGTGACATAAGCAACTTTCTCGGGCCTCCCTTCGATTACTTATTCTCTTCCTTGTCATTGCAGGGTTAACAAAAGAAGGCTCCAACGGTAGCATATCGGCAGAGAATGGTCTCAAGAAAATATCAATTCTTCTCGCTTGGCTCGTCTGGAGAAAGAGCGAGGATGGCTTTTACCACACCGCCTCCTCCGCGGGGAGCCACAGGAGTGAGTTAACACTAGTAGCTGTAAAAGAGAAACATCCGATCCTTGTATTCAGGCGTCGCCCCCGAATCTAAGCAGAATCAACCCGACAGTCACAGCCCGTGTTCTTTTGTCTTTTCTTCAAACCACTGCTGACCACTAGATTGGCGATAGCTCAGGCTGGGGAATTTTCTTTCACAAGACCGGAAGATGTATCCGTCACTCCCGTGACTCCCTGTCTGAAGCCAACAAGGAAGATGGAATCGTCCTCATGATGTATGCATCTGTCCTCTCCTTACCATCTATCTTCTCAATATATCAATCAATAGGGTCTTCACAGGAACGAGAATGCTGACCACGAGGTTCTGCATAATGTACTACTGTACATTGGAGAACATCACCTTGTTGATGTTGTACAAGATGGTTATTATGCCACCCGAGTCCTGGGAAAAACTTACAGATTATTATGTTAGTTTAAAGATTTATACTACTTAGAATACATGTTTTTCTATTGCATCTTCTCTACTATTGGCAATGATTTGGATTCTTTGGTGGGAAGAGGACAATGAGCTTATTCAAAAGCAGTCTGCTGCATTATTGGTGGATCGTGCAATTGTTCTCTTCTTTGAACTGAAGGCTTGTCCTCTCTCATGGGATCAGGTAGCCATCTGTATTACCGACATGGCGTTTTTCTCTTTCAGGAAAAGCAAATGGGATTACATGATCGTGTTCTTTTCATCCACCAATAATTTATTTGAAGCGTTCTTTTCATGTTCTGGTTCTGGAAGAAAAGATAATACTCTCTCGATTATTTGTGCACTGTGGATCCACGAGGTCCGTTTCATGCTTTTAGTATCTTTTACTTGTTTGATCCAGCTTATATTTCTTTCCAGTGTTCCTTCTCTTATTTGTAGAGATGCAGACCATCAGCAAGCACATGAGGTGGTGTTCTGTGACCTGAATGCGCCCGTGAACACGAGAGAAGCTGCAGCGAAGCGAACAAAAGAGATCAGAGAGTGATGTGAAGACAGGTCGGAGAAACAGTGAAGAAGATAATAAACAAAGAAGACATTATATATATATATGAATGAACGAGGCCGAAGAAGAGAAGGAAGAGGACAAGTGTGGCCACTTAACATGTGAGTGACCGTTCCCACCCCTATGGGGCAGCTGATCTATCCCTCGATCACGGGTTCCATTGGTAACTTTCTCAGGTTGTGAAGAAGATGAACTCATGGTGAAATTTGATTTTGTAGGATGGAATGAGACTTCACGGCACAGTTATATACAATTTTGTATGTCCATCACTCCCATATTTTGCAATTGTGCAAGCAGTATGAGAGCAAATATCCAAGAAGACAGTGAGTCAGCATCTCCCAGTGTCTTTAAATGCGCCCGCCCATGAAAACCCACCAACTTATCACCATCCCAACGCCACCTGGAGCCATGGCCACTCCCCACTCCCTCTTCCTCCTCTTCCTCCTCCTCCTTTCCACCTCCAACGCCGACGACCTCCGCATCTTCCACGCGCAGCGCCACTCCCCGACGCCTCTCGATTCAGTCCTTTCGCTCGCGCGCAACGACCCCACCCGCCTCGCCTTCCTCTCCCGGAAGGTCACCTCCGTCCCCGTCGCCTCCGGCCAGCAGGTGATGCAGTCCTCCTCCTACGTCCTCCGCGCTAAGCTCGGCTCCCCCGGGCAGCTTCTCCTCCTCGCCCTCGACACCAGCGCCGATGCCGCCTGGACCTCCTGCTCCCCTTGCTCCACCTGTCCCTCCACCTCCTCCGCCCTCTTCCTCCCTGCTAACTCCTCCACCTATTCCCCCCTCCCCTGCTCCTCCTCCTGGTGCCCCCAGTTCAAGGGCCAGTCCTGCGCCGCCGACTCCGCCCCTTCCCCATGCACCTACTACCAGCCCTACGGCGGCGACGCTGCCTTCACCGCCACTCTCTCGCAGGACTCCCTCACCCTCTCCTCCGACGTCATTCCTAACTACCTCTTCGGCTGCGTCACCGCCGTCAACGGCAGCTCTGCCAACCTGCCGAAGCAGGGCCTGCTAGGGTTGGGTCGAGGGCCCATGTCTCTCTTGGCTCAGACCGGCCCGCTTTACCAGGGAGTCTTCTCCTACTGCCTCCCAAGCTTCAAGTCCTACTACTTCTCGGGCTCTCTCCGGCTCGGCCCGTTAGGCCAGCCCAAGAACATCCGGTTCACCCCCCTGTTGAAGAACCCGCACCGGCCCTCGTTGTACTACGTGAACCTGACGGCTGTCCGGGTTGGACGGTTCGAGGTGCCGGTCCCGCCCGGTTCATTCGCGTTCGACCCAGCGACCGGCGCCGGCACCGTGGTCGACTCGGGCACGGTGATCACCCGGTTCGTGACCCCCGTCTACGCCGCCATCCGCGACGAGTTCCGGCGCCAGGTGAACGCCTCCGGCGGCTACACCTCGCTGGGAGCCTTCGACACCTGCTTCAGCACCGACGAGGTGGTTTCGGCGCCGGCGGTGACGCTGCGCATGGAGGGCCTCGACCTGGTGCTGCCCGTGGAGAACACGCTGATCCACAGCAGCGCGACGCCGCTGGCCTGCCTCGCCATGGCCGCCGCGCCGGACAACGTCAACGCTGTGGTCAACGTCATCGCCAGCCTCCAGCAGCAGAACCTGAGGGTGGTGGTGGACGCGGCCAACGGTCGGGTGGGCTTCGCACGGGAGGTGTGCAATTGAAACCCCATCTGACGTTGTTTTCAGTACGTTATGTTGTTGTTTTATATTTTAGCACCAGAGTTTGTGGAAAGAAGCGGTGTGTCTGCTTCTCTGTTGCATGGGTCAAAAAAGGTCGTGTTTGGATGTGAATTGTCACGGGTTCTGTGTCAGGACGTGATTTGTGACTCTGTTTTGCTTTGTGGTCTATCACCGAGCATTCGAGACGCGAAGGGATTGGATGCTGAATCGAAAAATTAAATCCAATTGGAATCGATCCTGCATCGACTTGTTCAAGATTCGATCCGATTTATCAATAATTTAGTTTTAAGAATTATAAATTCTTATGATTCTAAGATATTATTTTTGTTTGATTTATCAATTCAAATCGATTTTTAATTTAAAAATATTAATTTAATTAAGTCTACTATTCTAAACATTTAATCGATTGAAACATATTAATCAAATGGGTCCAAATCAAGATTCATCGTATTATAATATATAGATCAATAGCAAAAGTACATATTGATTCGATAGAGATTGATATGAGGTAGTATATCGCTCTACATCCTTATATTCGATAGAGATTGGAATGAGATAATATATCGATATATCCTTTTATATCATATATCAATATCATATATCATATAAATATTTAATTTAATAAATACTATCGTGTAGTATCGAATTAGACTAATTGATTATGAATTGATCCGATTAGGTAAATTCAAATCGATTTTAATTTAAACTATCTTATTCTAATTAACCTAATTTTTTTTAAAAAAAAATTTTGATTTGACCCCTTAAACGTTTGATTCGAACCGATTTTAAACATACCCATCATCATTAATCCTGACATGATCAATTCATACAAACGGATACTATTTAGTAACATTCCATTCAACAAGAAAATACATTCACATGATATGCATACATACATATAAGTCAGCTTAAGACATGACAACGTAAAAGAAGAGAACTCTTTCCCCTTCAAAAGAGTTCAAATTATTTGAATTCCAATCTCACACCAACCCCCAAATCCAAACCGTCGGATCCATTTCATCCCCCGCACCATCGGACCCCTCCTCTCCTTCTCTCTTTCCTTCTCTTCCCCTCTCTCTCTCACTCTCCTTTCCCTCTCTCCACTTCATCTTGTATTAGAAGCTCCACCACTGATGAACTGCCACGCCCGCGTCCCGCAGCTTCCCGTAAAGGGCAAGGCACTCCCAATAGGCCCGCCGCCCGCCCCGCGTCTCCCCCTTCTTCGTGTCGTCGTCCTCCCACAATTGGTGGTCGCACTCCAGGAAGAGTTCATCGACGAGACCGATCGCGCCCTCAGCCACCGCCTCCTCCACCGCCGATGCCTCCGCCTTCACCACCACGTACTCCTCCTCCTTCACGTTCCTCTCCAGCCACTCCGCCAGCGACGGCGACGCCCCCTTCTCCGCCTCGTCTGTATCCTTATTTTCTTTCTCCATAACCTCCACCCGGATGACGTCAAAGGCGCGGCCCTTTCGCGGGTAGTTCTGCTCGAACCACGCCGCTCCGTTGCCCGCCTCTCCCGCCCCTGCGACCTCCACGAACACCCGCCGTGGGTACCCGTCCAGCTCGTCCCTCGTCAGTTCCGGCAGGTACCTGGCCCTCCGCTGCCAGCCCCGTCGCCCGGGTTCCGGTGGCTCCAGCAGGGCGCCTTCCAGCCCGCTCAGGGCTTCCTTCTTCGCCACCGGCATCGACAGCAGCCGCCGCAGCCTCAGCCCTCGGCCGTTCGCGAAGGACTTCCTCATCGCCAACACGGCAACGGAGCCGACTCGTCCGACGTAGGCCGTGCGGTAGTTCGACGGCGGGGTAAAGGTTTCCGATGGATTGCGGCTCCATCGCACGGCAGCGACGCCGCCGATCTTGAGGATCCGGTCGATGTGTTCGAAATCGCCGGCGGAGGCGGAGAAGACGAAGTCAGCGGAGCCATCGGGCACCGCGGTGCTGCGATCGCCTGCGATCGGTTCGTTGAGGAAGACAGCTTTGTCCCCGGGGCGAAGCAGGCCGCGGCGGCTCAGATCGTGGAGGAGACTCGGGAGGAAGGTAGCGTCGCCGTAGATGGCTCCCTGGCGTTCGGCAATCCCGCCGACGTCGCCGCCGCGGAAGAATATGCCGGCGCGGAGCCAGGGTAAGGACAAGACGACGGCGGCCAGGAGCACTGATCGGGCGACGAGGCGGAGTAGGCGGGGGTTCGGCAGGCGGATCACGAGGCGCCCGCCTCCGAATTCGACGGCGCCTCCAAAGCCGAGGCGCTGGATTACACCAGTCTTCTTCATCGTAGACATTTCCGGGAAGACGGACGCACCGAGAAGTAGGTTGCAGCGGAGAGAGAGAGAGAGAGAGAGAGAGAGAGAGAGAGAGAGGGAGGGAGGGAGGGGAGAGGCGGGGGTCGGATTAGCGGGTACAGAAGCGGGCAGCGGTGTGGTTACCACCCACAAGGGCTACACGCGTGCTTTGAGATCGGAGGCAGAGGAGCAATAGGTTCATGGAGCGCCGCGATTCCATCATGCACTGCTTGGGATGATGGACGGTGGAGATGCGGGCGATCAGCGCAACATCTCGGCCTCCGCAGCGAATCCAAGAAGGGTAATATTTTCCAACACAAAACCCTCTTTTTTATATTATGAATTGGGGAAGAGATCAACTGAGACCTCGGAAAGGAAAGATTGATAGAAGGGGAAGGAGGAAGGTGGAGACAAGAGTGGAAATGAGAGGGAGGAATGCTTAATATAGTGGTAAAGGATAATAAATCGGTGGTCATATATATAGAAATTAGATAATAATGAAAGATTATTTTTAGAAGATAAATAAATTCGTTCTCATAGATATAGGAAAAGGGTGATATTGGGATATTAATTTTGGAAGAGGGAGCATGAAAGAAGGACCGTGGATCGTGGTAAACCAGCTGGACAATAACATAATAAAAAACGTAGAATGCGTGTCTAATATGGTTTTTATAATTAAAATTTTAATTTAATTTTCTTTTGTCTATGTTTCTGAAAATATTAAATAAAAAAAAGTTTTCCAAACATATTGCTTGGAATATTATGTTCAAGTAGATTTTGCATGTTGAATTCATGTCCAAACCTCTAGTTGATCTAATACGTTTTACTTTTTCAAATTTGAATAATTTATGTATATATATATATATATATATATATATATATATATATATATATATATATATATATATATATATATATATATATATATATATGGTTGGTAGATTATTACGAACTTTTACACTAAAAAATCAACCAATAAAGAACATCGCCAAATGTGCTATTATAGGGATGGTTACGAGGATTTTACATGTTGGTCAAGTATGTAGAACCAGAAGTAATATGATGGCTGAGAAATTATGATTATAACATTCTCAAATTTAGCTTCAGAAAACGACTTGAGTTGACCCAGAAGATTTTGATGAATATATTTTTTTTGTAAAAACGAGTTTAAACTTTCAGATAGGCTCAATAAATTAGCTAATGAGTCATATATTTAATTAAGGATGGATCTAGTATTCCTGTATGATGAAGGTTTGAGTGAGTAGGAAAGAATGATGACTTGAAGGAGCTTCTTATAGACTTGACGAATTAACTTCTGCTAACTTAGGCTTAAATATTTTAGGAGAGCGGTTTAGGATCAATAATTAGAAAATTATTTATCTCATCAAGTTGTATGGTAGTAATGGTGTTTATTAATTTGTTTTTTTTTATAATTAGTTATTCGGTAATATTATCATTATACTTAATAATAGTTTATCTTTTTCTTTTACAATATTAAAATTAAGAAGATCATTCTTCACCCATTGGGGATTCTTTATTTCTTCCTGAGATAGATAGCATGGACTATAATATATCTACGGAAAAGAGCCGGATATGCTTGGACAGTTTTGCTGCTTCTGCTTGGCCCACGGCCTTGGCCCATACTTTATGCTTCAAAGATTTTTCTTGTATTTTATTTCATAGTATTTGTCTTATTTTGTTTATTTTAAAAAATATGATATATAAAATTATGACTTCTTAATATTGTTATTTTATATTCTTATAAAATAAGATATTTCCCTCAAAATATAAGTTTTGCATACATCTCTCATTGTAAAATATAAGACTTGCATACATCTACTTAGGAAACCATTACGTGTATATGAAGTTGTTTTGGTCCGATCGACATTGACAATGGAGTTTCGTCAACGCCCATTGAATATGTCAAAGAGTTAGTAGTTAGACATACTATATTAACATGATATATATACATAAGAGAAATTTTATCATTAAATGGATGATTCCGAGTAACATTATATAAAATAGGAAGGAATGTTTTCATTCTCAATTTATTAAATGAATAATAAACTTTTTTTAATTTTATTTTTATCTAAAATAAATGAATACATGCTCACTTGACTATTATTAGAAGAGTCTTCTCCAATGCAACCCAACCCAAACAAATTATATAAAGTGCCTACTATTACTGACTAGGTTTGAACGATCCCTTTTGAAACAAAAACAAAAACAAAATATTTAAAAGTGTTCACTTTACATGTCATGTGTCCTATATATATATATATATATATATATATATATATATATATATATATATATATATATATATATATATATAGTATTAAACTCATCCAAAAATATTCTTTTTTATATATGATGTGTGTGTCATTGATAAAAAAAAAATATTTCAAATAATACCTAAGACAGAGAAACATCTAAGGTGCTGAAGACATCCAAAAACGTCCCTTTGCATGTGATGCACGTGCATACATAAAAATAACATCTAAAGCTTCCAACATGTGCTAAATTTTTTTTTCATTTTATGTTTGATAAATCCTTAGCTTTCGAAATATTGGATGCATTCCCAAAATCGTACATTCCTTCACGTACAATTAATTCGTCTACAACAAAACAAATATTTAAGACACATTGACACGAGCAAAGGTCCAAAGCTTCCAACCAAAACAATCTCCTAATCATTTTTAACATAAGTAAATAGTGATCGGCTTCTCAAAATGCACATTATGCAAAATTGGGTTGACCACCAAGATTAATCATATCAATATTCAGATACTTCTTAACTTCAAATTAGCTGGTATTTGCTAGTTATGGTTCATCTGATTTATTATTATTATTTTTTGGTAATATGTATATGAAAAATATTAATCACATTACAAAGGTAGATACTTCAGACCTCCTCTTCACTCGTCACTGTTTGACTGAACCATCCAATTACCACACCACCTGAGTCAGCCATGGACGCCACGAAAGACGCGTGCCACGGACCGACGAGCCTGTCCCTTTCGTGCACACAAGGCACGTGTCCAATCCTTCAAGACGTTCATCTCTGCTCGACCCGCCCGCCTACCCACTGCGAGATTGGGACCCATCGACGGACCATTGCTTCGCTCGATCAACTGACAGGTGGAAAATTTGCGTTACTCCATTCCCGTTAGACTAAGAGAGCCGAACTATCTTTAATGGTCAAAATCCTCGAGTCGACGACGCAAACGGGACATGAAATTCTTCTCCAATCAGACTTTCCTAGGTTCGTCGGGGATGGGTGGCTCCCCTCCGGCTACGCCACCCCGCCGTGCGATCGAGGAGGCTCATCCCCTCATCTCTCCCGTACCGGAGAACCCTCCGGCGTCGACGCGGTCCTCGAGAACTGCAGGAAAGCCCTAGAATTGCTGGAGAACTCTGCCGGTGAGCCCTCGGACGAGGATGTGGCGAAGGATGCGCCACTAGCGACGGCGAGAGGGGAGGAGGGATCACCGCTGCGGTCGGATACCGATGCCGATGAGGTACGGCTAGGGTCTATTGTCGGATCCTCTTATTTCTAGTTGTGGATTTTGCACCTTGATAGAGATATTTCTTTATGATTTTGTGTAGATTAAGTTACTCCGATCAGTTCTTTAATTAGAACGGTTTGTGGACTCGATCTCAGATGTGTATTGTTCTTTGCGTGCATAGAATTAGTGTGCTGCAGTTGGTTATTTTGTGGGTCCGGTGATCAATGTTTACAAGTTACCAGGAAACAAACTGGAAGACCGTAGTAGTGCTGGAAATATATTCATCACAGAACATAGATACAGTTTGGGTAGTCTTGCAGCTTATTGATCAGAGCTCGTGATATATCTCATGTGACTTCACAAATCCTCAGCTACTTACGGGGGAAATGTGTATCCATCTTCCTTGAATGTGGAATATATTAATTTGGAAGTGGTATCGTTGTCTTGGTCCTGCCTATGGGGGATGATTGATTATATACCATGCAGACACATGTTAATGTCGATAGTGGTTTAAGAGTTTTTTCGCTTAAAATCAATGTGTTCTTATAGGTCAGGTCAGGTATGTGCCTGTGAGTTGTGATAATGGTACAAAGATCTTACTGGGAATTTAAGTTGAAGACTCATAGTAGATAACACTTGTGTAGCCTAGTTAAACTTTAAAAAGCGGATGAGACAAAGTCAACCCACAATCTTCTCCCGTTGTTCTTAGTAGATACATGCACTGCAGCTTAGGACATTCCCTATAAACATAAGTGTTTTTTTTAAAGGGAAAAATAGCATACGTTAGATCTTTGTGTTCTTTACATGTCTTCGATGGGGGTGGTATGACATGACAGACTAGGTTTATTATAGTGGTGGATTATTCTATTACTGAAAACCTAGTCTGATCTCCAAAAGTTGTGTTAGTTTATTTCTGATAAAAATCTCAATATCCATTTCGATACCACTTTTACATGATTACATGGTGACACATAATCAGTCCATTTTTTAGTTTGATAACTTTTTTTTGATAGTTTCTTAACTCCATCATAATGGAGAGTCATACGTTTCCTTCCCTGTGCCTTTTACAGCAAGAATAAATGACAACAAGGTGTTATAAACTTGTAAATGCATCCAAATACTTGCATTTATAAACGGATGGACAAACGAGTGATAAACTATGAGAAGAGAACTCTTTAAATTCTCATTTGCTAATACTTGCATTGCAGATGCCAGTTTGTAGTGTACTGCACTTATCTGTGATATTCTATTTCACATGTTCTCCATGCCAATTTAGTTGGTTTCTGCTGTTGGTCAGCAGTAATCTGTTGCATAATTGGAGGAAAAAAGGGAGAAATTTTCACTAGTACAGCGAATGCCAAAGTATTTAGACTCATCTTTTCACACCATATGGTTCATGTGATTTGTATGGTACTCTAAGGACAAATTTTTTATTCTTTCATCGTCTTTGTCTAGAAATGGCATCCTTGGATAAATCCATTCTCATATTTGACAATGTGGAAGAATAGGTATTTGTGATATATTGAAAGAAGCTTATTGATTGCTGTAGTTGAATTATAAGATTGTTACTGCATTACAGCTTGGAAATACAAACTCATAAGGACTTGAAAGGATTATGGTCTTTAAATGATTTATTGTTGCTTATGTTATTATTACATCATTGGTATTGTAAGTGGCATCAAAAATTGGGAATAACAAGTAGAATGTAATGGTTTCCACTTTCCGGTGTGAAATGATCTGTTGAACAATATGATAAATAGAGCTAAAAGGCTGATCTGTTTCACAATGCATGTAAAGCTTACTACGGTTGTAAATTCAAGAGGCGACTCCATGCAAAGAAATAATATCAGATGCACAATAGGAGACCATCCAATTCTGTTAAGAGAGGAGAAAAATGTAAGCTATCCTGCAGATTTCATATGATGAGCTATTTGACTTTATCACAGTATCGTGCCAAATGGATGTGGAAATCATGATTTGAAGCTTCGCTAACTTTAGCTGGTCCAACTCTTGTTTAGAAATTCTTGCCATGTGAGGAACATTTGTTCTTTTCCGTAATGATCTAAATTCATCGGGGGAGGGGGGGGATAAGTACTCATACATAGATGTTTCCGATGCAAATCTAGCTTGTTGTTTCTAATGTTGCATGTAAATAAAAATGGTTTTGTTCTTTGTATGACTGTGCTTGATGTTAATTTTTTCCCTACTCTTTCAGCATTTTTTTACTGCAAAGTACAATCTCATAGCTTTATGTTATTGTTTTTTGACGAGTATAATTTTAGTACCATGTCTTTTATTTTGCAGCTATGTACACTTCTGAAGTCAAGAGTTGAATTGTCATACTTCCTTGAAAAACTTTGGAGTATGCAGACATCTGTTCATCAAAATATTCATGGTGAGCCAACTTATATATATCTATTTGTATCTTTAATAAAAATTCATCTTATGAACTTCTATTTCTTGTTGTTTGAAATGTCTGAATTCTCCTAAAAAACCAAAATTATCTATGAATGATGCCGGTGGATGCATTTCTCTTGGTTGCAGATGATAATGCATCTTGGGACATGGTTACTGCTAGAGACTTGTGGGAAGACAGACTTGTCAATGGGGAGAATGACTCAGAACAAGATGGTTTTGTTCTCGTTAGGCAAGAGGATATTGTGGATGGAATAGCATGCTTCATGGCTGATTACATATTATCATTACAGCAAATGAAAGTATGTCAAGTGCCATCTTATCAAAAACATAACAAGTGTTACTTATTTGCGCTTTTTTCTGTTTGGAGATCCTTATATTATGATAAAAGGCACTTTACTTTCCCAATAATATAGATTTCGCCCATGGAGATTTCTTGTGTGTAGCCTCTAGGGAAAACACTTCTCATGGATGCAGAGACAATTGCATTGGTTAAAAAAATTGCTCCAAGATAGTCTACTTTGTTCTATGAATACTTGCGGTTTTACTTACTGCAGTATTGGAGATATCTCTTATAGAAGTTGCATAGGTTTTACATATGACATTTCGTTATGCATTGGCCAATAAGGTGTTTGTTTGTGAGTGAAATTCAATTTGATTAAGAAAAGTTTTAGCTGGTCTTGTTTTTCTTAACCGTTTGCCTTTATTGGGTTTGTCAACATAATGGTCTTCATTATTGTCTGTTTACTTATTGCTAGCAGTTTACTTTGCAGGAGTTTACTCCAAATCAGCTTCAGGATGGTGAGTCATTTGTATTATGCCTCTCTCTTTATATTGTTGACTGCTTGGCATTAATGAACCGTTGCTTAAGATGCTTGTTGCCTGTTTCTGTGGATCTTTAGCCCTATGCAAAACATTTTCTGTGAAGAAGAGGAGCCAGCTTCGAAAGGCATGGGATGGAAGCAAAGTTATTTACAATGTTGCTTCTTGGAGCGCTACTGCTATTGAGTAGGCATCCTTTTTATTTTTTTATATCATTTTCTTAAAACAGTTTCATGTGACTGCTTTGGTAACATTTACTAGATAAGTTTATTAGAGACCTTGCTTGGTGATAGTTTGATTAAGTATGCTCTTTTTACCTAGAAGGCTGGAACTAATAGCACTTACCTCTCTCTCTGCCTTGATGAACTTTAGAAGTTCACAAACATATTTTTGGGTAAAAAGCATATGACTGTCTAGATTACACTCTTGGAAGATACAATTTTGATATGAACTTTTTGTGTTGACATTGTTCTTGTCATTTTAGTTTAGAGTAACGAGATTTGTTCGATTTGGAGAAACTACTTTATTTGTAGAGATAAGGTTGCATATATAGATTTAATTTAAATCATATTACACTTTTGGAAGCTTTGTCCCAGTAATATTCAACAACAAAAGTGGTCTACCTATCTTGATTTACACTAACATGAGGATGGTAATTCCATGAAGAGCTGCTTATAGAAAAATTATGAGGTGATTTGAATAACCGCCTATGCAATTTTAGATTAGCATCTGCACCATTCAAATACAAGTTTTCAGAGAATGAATATATGACTACTTCTTCTTCATTCAGTGCACTAAATTAGGTTGGTTGGTTGTGATTGAAGTGTGGAATCATGCAGCCATGATTAACCACCACCTCAAATTTTTTTGGAAGGAGCTCATTGTAGGATTCTTTTGTCCATCAAATGACATCGTCTTATTGTCATGTCTGACGGACTTTGGGAAGCTTCTCCCAAAGCCCAACGTTTCATGATGTCATTTCAACTTTTAGTTAATACGCGATCATAATTTTTGGGAAAAAAATGTCTTAGGTGTTTGGTTGCAATCTTCAGTTATGTATTGCATATTCATATATTAAAAAGGTTTTTTTCATCTTTCATTTTATTGAATCTCCATCATCGTTTCAACCTTTCAGGATGTATCAGAATCCGGCAATATTCAAGGCAGCAGCCTCTCTGGCCCGCATTATATCGAAGTTATTTTAGTTCCTTCCCTACTCGGTGGATTTGACACCAGAATGAACGGAAAGTGCCCACACAAGATATCACAACACCGAATTAGCAGGTATCGAAAGAGCCGAATACGTTATTATTATTGCAAGGGAGGCCAATTGTCTCCAGATGGATTCATGATAGTTAATTTTAGGAAGGCCGGCCGTACACATGGTCGGATACAACTGGTTGCTGATTCAAATTGCTGCTCCTGTACATACATACTTAAACCCTCGATTTATCGTTGATCAAGAGACAACTGCTCCCTGATTGTTTGTTCATGTGGGTAGGGATTATTGATCGTATTAATATTAGGCTCAGTTTCTAGGAAGAATTAGAACTTCATGACTTGTTTGTTAATGTGGGTGGGGATTATTGATCGTATTAATATTAGGCTCAGTTTATAGGAAGAATTAGAACTTCATGACTCTACAACATATAATCTTTATTGCTAGGGAGCGGCTCGATGTTGGAGTTATAGTTTTCTTGGTCCCAGAAATACCTTGTTTTAATTAAAAATATAAATTAAGATCACATCTTCATCTACCGGCTTCAGCTTTTAGGTTCAATATAGCTGCCTCATGGATAAAAAAAGGCTTATAAATTAAGATCACATCTTCATCTACCGATGTTGGAGTTATAGCTGCCTCAGAAGTATTTGAATCGGACTAGCAAGATATTAAGTTCAAATTTTCATAAGATCATCTACGTCTTAAATTGAAGTATTAAGATCTTCAGTTCAAATTTTCATCAGATCGATCTAATAAAAAATATCACATTAATATTTCAAGTATTAAATTGAGCCATCTACCAACCACACGCACCGACGGTGTGTTACAAATATAAATTAAGATTGTGTCATTTGCAATGACATTGATATGTACTTCCACCGTCAATGGCTAGCAGAGGCAGGGTTGAATAATAGAGAGGAAAAATAACATAATCATACAAACTGATCTTGATGCTGTCTAGTATGAATATAAAGATCAAAATGAACACCATCGAGTTTTTGGGTTAATAATTAGAGTTCAAGATATGTGAAATGATCTGCAGCCGTTGGATAATGTTCATCTCCCGTAATCATCGTCAAGTGCTAAATTCCTTTTGTGTTCAGGTACACTAAGTTGTTAAAAAGCATGAAGTCTGGACTCCACAGTTGGTTAAACACCCTCACACGACTTCGCTTCCTAATGACTACTTCAGATGCAGCCACTCTTGTTCTTCTTTATGGTGGATCCACGATATGCACTCTTAGCTGCACATGTAGCTCAACTGCTGTGCCAACTCACTGATCATAAATAAGAAGTAGCAACCTTGGTCATCAGCTGGTTCTACCACCTCTGCTAAGTCCTCTTGTTGCATCGAACCATCCAAAAATTTTTGAAAGCATCAGTCTTTGATCCATCTTTAAAAAACTGTACAGATACAGTAGCCACTGCAGGAAGAGTTTTCCACAAACTGAGGCATGCTCATGCGATGTTCCCAAAGAACAAGAAGATGAACCCATAGCCTCCCTCAATTTTGAACAGAACCAACTTGAAACTCATTACAGGAAGAACCTGGTTTCAGATCACACTTTCCCTTCGAACTGGAAATTCAATTGGTAGTCGTGCAGTAAAGTTGAAAGAGTACTTCTGCACGAACTCTCTGCAAGCGAAATGACACAGAAATAATTAGTTACTGCTCGGAAACATTCATTTATCTAACCTGCTCAATCTGATGAGGACCGCTTCGAATTACTAACCATCAAGTACAGTATGAAGCTGTTGAATATCACTTGCTGTGCATATATCAATCAAGGAATATATGCCAGGTCTCAATGCTTCATCGATCTCCCTGCAAAAAAGCAGCTAGTAAATCTTTGTTAATGGAGGTTAACCTATCATGTGCGTAGCAGTTACTTCGCTGAAGTGATGACTCGTATAAGGCACATGCCTAGAACAAGGAACTTACCTTTTGATGCCTGTTTGGAAGGGGCCAAATCCTGAATATACATTGATGTAATTAGAAAGGAAGTAAATCGAGTGCCTTCCAAGAGCATCCTTTTGCTGTCTTATCTGTAAATACAACAAACCAAAAAGGAAATAATCTGTAGCATGCACTAAGAAATATGAAATAATGGAAAGAATGGCATGCGAGTGGTTGCTTTATATAATCTGCAAAGCACATAGGAGGAACAAATGTGATTTTCTGAGAAACTGAAGTCTCTTAGGTTAGATCTACGACAATGCATAGTTTATGTAGGCGCTTTGATGACAGTTGACAAGATTCTTCCTCAAAGCGCAAATCATAAAAATGTTATCACCTTTTTACAAAGAGTGTAATCTTCATACCTTATTAACATTGTTACAAGGATAAGAACATTAGTAAAAAAGATCAGATATTGAGTGAAAAATTGATTTTCTATGGAATGTCCTTCCCATGTCACTTCTGCATCCAGTTTGTCTCCTGTCATGTTGTGTTTCGCTCTCCATTTATTTAGGACCACAATCACCGTGCACGTTCTCCGATTCACTTGAATCTTCATAACTTCCGAAGTTGGTAGAAAATTGCTTGATCATTTAACCAATTTGACCACATCATGGCTTATCAGATATCATATATATTACCAGTTCTTATAGCATTTCTTTTTCCAATCATCTTTGGATAATTTTTGGAGCTACAAAGCTGGATAAAAAAGAATAAGCATTGGTCAACAACCATGATGTATCCTCAAGATCTGTGATATACATTATACACCTTTGCAAAATCCTTGATCACCATAGAACCAACCCTTCATTTGAGCAACTTGAACAATGATAATCCCCTGTGCCATGGACACATATATACATTTTGAACACTAACACCAAGGCACATAGGATCCCATGTCGTGACTTCTTTGCTCCAATAAGTCACTAGGGACTACCGGAAATGTACACAACAAAGGCATCAAGAAATGCATGCTGTTCATACTAAGTCTTTAACCCAACCTCAATGAAGTCCAGCTACAAGCAAGCATTGCCTTGTGGGTATAGACACCCTCTCTTAGTCCAAGAAATTGAGAAATGAAGACACCTTTATTTCAGTACTTGACTGCAGATCTTACAAAAACTGACATACATGCCTTTAACCATGGCCACCTTTATTTCTGCACTTGACTGCAGATCTTAAAAAACTGACATACACGTTTAATCATAACCACAGTCTGAACCCTTTTCCTCTTGCCACTAATTTGGATGGCATTGGGCAAGTCATTGTGGTTCCTGCCATTTATCAGTAGAACTTGAACATCCTTTATGCAATCTGCTTTTCTACTATTTGGCTTGGTCTAAATATCAAGTTATAAAATTTGTGCCCTAGCTCCAAGGTACCATGTGATGAAGATCTTTGATCCCATAAACTAAATACCATGGAATCCTAATCATATGAACACACAATGCACCAGTATGCAGCAAAGAAATGCCCTTCTCAAGCTGAGACGTAATTGAAGTCGACAATTTTTGCTACTAAATTTTATCAGAAATAGAAAAGGAATATAGTGTCTCGAGAAAGCTCTTCAGATGCATAAGAGAAACATGTAAAATAGTATATCCACCCAATTTTTCACTCCTTGGAGTCCATCAGAAAGAGAAAAAAATGATGTAAACTTCCTACATAGGTTGATGTATGTAGGAAGTTTACACAGCATATTGTGGCTGTTTCACCAAGAATTCTAATAGGTTGATTACATAGCATATCCACAAAATAAGAAAATAAAAATAAATTCCTACAGAAGCCACTCCCGTGAAAGGGGGGTTATTTCCTGATGGAGAATAGGATGGAACTAAGGGACATGACCCAGATAGGATCAACCTAGAACTTAAAATATTCACTTGTAAGAACCCCAACGCACTTTAGCTGTAAGCAACCAATTCTAAATTTCCATGTATAACATCTCTATATAGATTTTCCACAGACAATTCACTTTGTCAACATAAATCTAAAAGGAAAGTCATCACGTTGATATTTTAGTTTTGCAATAAAAAATTGATGCCATGACCTAGTTTGACCTTTGTCATCGACTATTACATCGACCAAAGGATGATAGCCTATGCCGTATGTGCTGATTGGTGCATCTGTTCATCCAGGTTCCATTTGAATGGCATATACAGAGAGCAACTGGCTTGTCCTAATCTACACACCAATTTGAGATGAACAAAATGTCATCTCAACTGCATGTCCATGCCAAAAAGTAATCCTTGGTGACACCAGTTTTTAGACCTCAAAATACAATCCTCAGCTCCTACTATTATATTTGGTGTCTGATCTGTTTGTTGTCCTCTTTATTCATCATCAAGAATCTCAAACATTAAATGGAAAATCAAGTTTTAGAACTGGAGATCAATAGATCTAGCTAGCTATGTAGCAAAATTGGTTTACTGGATATTGCTACTGAATGTACAATGAGTCAAAACAAATTAGTAATCAATTTCATGATGTATATGAAAATATTTCAATTAAAAAAAATCCTCACAAACCTCTTCATAGATCCTCCTCAAAAAGCTAGCACATTTTACCGCCTCCTGCACATCCCAGGTAAAATAACCTTTTCTGCTATGTGAATTTGTGTCGAAAGTCTCCAGACAGTTAAGCAAAGTGATAACTGAATCTTGAAGTACGGCGACACATTGTTCAACCTTGCTACAGAGCAAACAGGAGAAAGAAAAAGGGCTTACTCATCAAGCAAACAAAAGTTTATGGAAATTGAAATATATGTGAAACACATATATCCAATGTGAAACAGCAGAAATAAAAAATGTTCAACATTTCATATGAAAAGAGAATAACATAAGTATTTGTATGCATTTGTACAAGTCACCTACTAAGACAAAGCCCAACCATCTTATCAAAATTACATCCTAGTCTTGGAGCATGCCCAATAAGAAAACTGGTATTTTGTAACCCCAATGACAAAATGACTGGTCCGGATTATAAAGTCACCAGATGGAATCCTCACCAAGCTGCAGCAGTAGCAATCAAACTATCATGGGCATAATGTTGCTAAAGAGTATAAACTACCCCATGCAATCACTAATTATTGTATAAAGAGTATAACAAAGGATACATCTGCACAATATTGTCTGAAACAAAAGGAAATAAATCGCTAATAATTGTAAATATTTTAGCCAAGGATTCCCATGCCGACTTATACCGCCCGGTATGGGCGGGTACATACCGGTCCAACAGGATACTAGTATGCGGACCGCCCTCTACCGAGGGCTACTATCACATGATGGGATCTATACCGGACGGTAACAATCGAAATCCAACTGTTACCAACTTGTACAGATCAATAACAATTGGATTTCGACCATTGCCGATCAAGGGTTGAGATTGCCCTATTTCAAACTGTCAAATTGACCGTTTGAGGCCTAGAAAAGGGTTTTTAAACCCTTCCCTCTCATCTCTTTCAACTCATTTCACTCTCTCAATCTTTTCAATTCTCTCAAACTCTTTTTTACTCATATCTCTCTCTCATTCTCACATTTTCACAATGCTCTTAACTCATTTCACTCAAACTCTTTTTCACTCGTTGGAAAGAATCGAGTCGGGCAACGAGACATTTTCGCAATAGCATTCAACAACCTGCTTGGTCCAGAGATATGGTAGCGACGTGGATAGCAGTGCCTCGACTGATGATAGTGGCAACACCAGGGAGTCAATGGTCTCATCTACACAATTTGAGAGAGGTGCATGGATCAAGGAGCAGTATTTTACACATGCCACCCAAGATTTAAATTATGGAGCTTGACGAGGTACTAATCAAGTTTATGCATGGAAGGGAAAAAAGAAAGGATGATCTTGAGCAAATGTGATAGAGCCTACATGACGCAAACACAGAGAGAAGCTCATCGTATTCACAATCATCGTATTATTGAGAATCTTATGGCTAACAATAGTACGATGATAGTTAGTCATACTTCTTCGAGCAACAGTACGATGATTGATCTTACGATACGGAGCAATAGATCAATAGCGAAAGTAGAAGTTTTGATATTCTCTATGCTCCGCATCAATACATGCCACATTCGTCCTTGCCTCAGGAGCCACCTTGGACACATGTGGTTCACGACGATCAAACTATAACCATCACCACATTGATGCACCAATGACATATGGTGTGTCAGTACACTATGTTATGAGATCAATTTCATGATTGCGTCCAATAAACATATCATATTGATATACAAATACATAGGATCGAGGATTCTAATCCATCGCTCATGGAATTCTGTCGTTCTTTTTTATGGTAAGACCAGGTATATTTATCAATCGATTACTTAATTCATTTGAATCTTAAAGTTCAAGTTGTTTAAAAGATAATCTAACAATTCAAATCATTTCTTTATAAATAATTCAATATTAACGAAAGGACGATCCAAAACATATTTCAAAGCTATTCCTCAAAGCCCAAAAAAGATGTCACTACTCTATCCTAATTTTCATTATTTTGCTAAAATTATACAATTTATATTTATTTTCAACTTAAAAACCCTGATCTAACTTTTTTTTAGGTATTTTGGAGCTATTTTCGATGATTTTGGGTGTACAATTGGTACACCTCAGTTTACCGATATCTGGTACATTGGTATGCCTCGGTAAATACAGTACTGATGCTTGGTTGCTATACCAGTATGGACCGAAATTACAAACTTTGATTTTAGCTATCTTGGTCTCATTAAATTACAAAGTCAGGAATATGAGATAGTTCTACACAATGCAAGTTTAATGTCAGATAAATAAACCATGAACATTCTTTCATCAAATAGAAAATATGTTACGAAAATGTGTCAGCTTAGAGCTCTGTTTCATCCATTAACAGTGTCAACGTAAAAGGGATATTGAAGACTAAAGTACTTATTCTAGAAGCATGATAATAGCTACAAGAGGTCATCCTAAAGAAATAAGAAGATTTAACAAATTTTTGCCAACCTTCATCTTTGCATGTTGAAAAGAGAAGCAAACTTTTGGATAATAAATGGATGCTATTAGAAATTTGGCTAGAGTTTTAATGCCAGTTGACAAAGCCTTCAAACTATAGGACTCCTCATTTATGTAAGGATTCAACACTTAGTAAATTTTTGCACTTATGGACTTTATTTTTCAAGCTAGTTATCAACACTAATACGAAAAGGTGTAATCCAACACTTAAGTGTAACATGCCAAACAAAGCTAAGGAGCTTGGGCAATTGACAAGCTGACAACCAATAGAGTCCAAGACCATATAGGGAGGATGCAGGATGATGTGAACAATCATCCTGCAATGTTCACCTCAACCAAAACCATTTAATTCTAAGAAGTTTATATCATTTTATATCAACAATCTTACACCTGACACATATAAAAGTTAAATGCCAATATTATCAGTAATTCTAATATGTCCCACAAAAATTTATGTTGACTATCACGATCCGGCTTAAACTTCAGTAACTAATTTATATATTGTCCACTGTTTCAAGATATGGCAGTACTATCAAAGTTCTTATCTGCCTAAGAGCCAATATTACTTTTAGATAGTCTCAGTTGCATATTTACACAAACCTCTAGTCATCCCCAGACACAGTATATCAAGTTTAATGGCCCACGTCCAATACATCAGAAAGGAGTTGAGGTTCCTGATACTTACAAGGATTAACAAGTTTCAGAAGCAGTCCATTCAAATTTATTTGATGAACAAGAAATCCAATGTTAACTAAATCCGTATAGATTAACTAAACAAATACACTTAGTACAAACTGGATAAATAAACTATCAATACGTCTTGTTTTAACAACAATACATAAATGTATGAAAATAACCTTCCATGATTACTGATTCCTCAGAAAGACATAAAATAGCATGAATATTATTAAAAACAGTTTTGCAAGCATGCATATCCAAGTTTAACCAAGTGAACATCATGTACTTACTTTGCCCTGATTGGCAACTTAATGGAAACTATTCCAAAATTCTAGATCAAGCTTCAACCAAAAGATTTCATTAGTATAGAAGCGCCAAAAAAGTAGCACGTACCGTGTCCGGTGCTTAAGAGTTGTGTATAAAAGTTTGCAGCATGAAGTGTATAAATCGATAGAGAAATGACGATCAACATTACAATCATAAACATCATGGAAGGGTCCTGCTTCTGGAATACTAGTAGATAATGAACAATCATGAGAATCTTTGAGGTGACTGAAGTCCCTGAAAAGTACCATTGGTATCTGCAAACACTGGCTAGCATGGCATGTGTCCATTTGAAATGAATGCTTCCCAGCAATTGTTGTAAGAACCTCAACACACATAAGAACAACTGAACCGGAATCTGGATTAATCTCAGTTTTGTTATAAGGTAACTTCTCTATGTAAAATATTTTTGGCTGCTGGAGGTGCAAAACTATATTGAATAAACAACCCAGCAAACTTGAGATATTTTCCTTTATGACTTGCTTTTGTTCTGCAGCCCATACCAGAAAAAAACGAATTATGAATAATTTCATATCTGATAAATATTTTTATTCAATAGCATGTTTATCGATAAGCAACTCATGATAATATGAATACATTTTCAAGCAGGGTACTTCATGTGAATGCAACCACAAATACTTGTTGACTGCCAAATGATAATTTCCATTCTAGGTTAACTAGGAAATCAGTCCATCTGTTCGAAAAATTAAATATTCATTTTGCATTGACTGCAGACACTTGTATTCATAGGGAACTCATTCAGGAAAAAGAAGGGAAAAAAAAACATGAGACTATTGCAAAGTACCTGAAACATATTCAAGAACCAAATCCAAGCAGTCAATCCCACCTGCCACATTTGGGGAAACCATCCCTCCATCAAAATTTCCAGTTCTTACTTCATACACCATATGGCAACCTTGCGGTGTTCCAATCAGGGCCCTCTCTATTGCTTGCACAGCTGTCCTCAACTGCAATTTCACTGGTCTTCCAATGAATTTTCTGAATGACAACCGAAGTTGACTTTTGAATTCATTGATGCTGTATTCTCCAACAAGTGATTGCTTCTTATGAACACTCACATGAGTTTCTCTCTGGAGCATTTTTGTATTTGATCCTGTCTCATGAGATGAAAGAGTTGCAGACTTTCCTTGTAGAGAAATGCATTTCCCTATTACTCTCAAATGAATGTCTAGTAACTGTGCATACACATCTTTTGTCAAGTTAGGATCAGACAAGCTGATGTAATTCCCAACAACTTCAAGATATTTCAATGGACCATCTACCCAAACAAAGGTAAATGGATTTGGTCTGCCAACCATTTCTGCTATTCCCTGTAGAATAATATGAGAAGTTTGAACAAGAACACCCATTGACTTTGATGACAAGTAATAAAAATTGCCATGAGGTTTCAGACTGTTGGAAAATAAAAGCGTACACTTTAGCTTAAGGATAGCTGCAGAAGCCAAAAATAGTTGTCTAACCATGAATGCTAAATGGGGACTTTCACCCTCTAATAAATTTTGTAAGAAAGACCCTCTCAAATTCTGCAGATTAAACAAATCAACATTCTGAACTGCTCTAAAAGCATTAATTATCCACTTCTTGTGGCTAGTTGATGATCTTTCCTTCTTTACACTGGAATTCTTAGTGTGTTCATCATCTGACGATTCTTTGATGTCAATCCTATAACAAGCCGAGCATTTGGATCTTGCTCCTTGCTCTTGCAACATGGGATGGTTTCCAACAGAAAATGGCTCATGATGATGAGAACATCCAGAAGCACTTTCAATGAGTACATTTCTATACAAACTATTATTGTATGGAAGATTATGTGTAGGATGGGTTTCACTGTCTTGTCCATCATCAACAATAAATATACTAATACATGAATAAACAAAATTCTCAAATAGAACAATATAATTGCTCAATCTAGAAAGACAGGAATGGTTGAACCTCAGTGATTGTGATTGTTGTTTGTCAGTAATGTGGTCAATACCTATGCTATCTGAGGTAGATGCCAGGCCCCATAGAAACCCTTGAAGGCAAGATATAACACATGATAATTTATTGAGGCTCAAAATGTTATGATCAATTTCTTCTTTGAGTGCTGATCAATTTCTTCTTTGAGTGCATGTCCCATATCCTTCAATATAACAATTGAATCTCTTATCTGATCTGCCAATATCTCAGCCAAAAGTTCCAAATATTTCCAGGGTTCAACATTTTCTGAAGTTACAATGTGCTGATCAATTACATTATATGCATCTTTTCTAGTTGTGTCATCATGTAAAGGAAGCTTCATATGAAGCTTCTCATTATTTATTATAGATTGTAATGCAGTACTCATCAGTTGTTTGCCTACTGTCAAAAATATATAGGCTGTGTGATCCACCAAGGAAAATGTCATAGTTTTCATCTGACTGAAATACTTCTCTCCAAAAAATGCATGTGGCAGTCCAACCAATTCATCAACTGTCTTCAATAACCACAAGATAGTTGAATGATTAAATACAGTCAACAAATATGAGGCCTCTGGGATTTCTGCATTTTCAATAGATGCTACCACAAGATGTTTCATGGCCCGTCGACATGAAATAAACAATCTCCAAAGCTCAAAGAGGTTATCGCCATTGACCAAAGATTCACGACTTGTCAATAAGTTTGATATGACTAACCTAACCAATGACAGAAACATTAGTACAAAAATTCTAAAGACCAAGTAGACGAATTAACAAATAAATATTGTCAACCAAATTCTAGTTCATTAAGGGTTTATTGATAATCAATAAGCAAATTCCCAACAAACTTGTTATCTGATATATGAATCTTTTCTGCCATCTATTTCTATCAAGGCAACATCACTAACTAATTAGGCTATAAACTCTGTTCTTCTGTTGTTTCTAACATAATTCTTTTAATCTATCCTTCCTTGCAGCACTAGCCTATTTTAGCATGCCTCACTTTGGAGTATAAATTGTTAAATTGAACCATGTCAAATTATTTTCCTCAATAAGAATTAGTATATGATTTGGGAAGATGGATCTTAATACCATTTCAGATGATATTGTGAATTTATATCAGGACTTAGTATATGATGGCTTCCCTTAGCCCAACTTATCATCTAGGATCATCTAATATGGATTTTGTGTCAGCTGATCAGTAGTTTAGCACCCCACTGGAGCCCTTCGACACAGTAAAGGAACTTCTTTTAATTTTTTTTGTTTTTGTAGTAATTTAAGTTTGTTAAGTTGTAGGTGAGCATCTCTACCTGAATATGGGTAGATCATCTCTTTGAAAATGCTATGGCATGTTGTGATCCTCATTTTTGTTTGTTTTTGATGTTTCCTGATGCAAAATGACGATGAATGATCAGACTTTTCTAGTTTTTTTGGCTGTTTTTTGTGATTCTTAATTGTGTTGAACTTGTCAGCCTTACCATGAATTGATGCAGTGTGGCAACAGTACATACCAGTCTATCCAAGGACAGTAGGATACAGGTATCCAGTTTGGGATTCCTTGCTATGAATGGCATTACATACAAAAGTTGCATTAGATAAAGTAGGATCAAAATCACGCATGCATGTCATGACATCCAAATCACAGACTCCTACTTATGTTGTATTGGTGGTAACAATTGCAGTGAGTATCAAATCAAGGCTTGTTCTATCAAAGCATGCGAATAAATGCTGCTTAGCATATACCAGGGCAGAAACTTTCTCATATCGATCCTAAATCAGACATGTCTTTTATACATGATTTGCATGATGGAGTAACTTGTGACATGACTAACACAAGCATGCACAATGTACGATCACTTGCCAAAGTCTTGCTCGCACATGACCTGGTAATCTTCATTACAAATTGATCAGATATCCCTTTAAGGCATTATGACGCTAATTATCATTAAGACTATCTAGCTGACAATTCAAAGTTAAAAATCTAACTGTTTGTGTTTACCAGCATGAATCCTCTCCCACCATTTAAACTCTAACGAGGCTGATGTCTTGTCGTTAGTCTAAGGGCCACCACATTCTTCCTTAATGCTGTTAATGGGTCTTGTCTAGTCATCCTTCTCACACATGACACCTAAAAGTAGATAAGAATTGCTACTACTAGGAGAGCAAAGTCACAACTTTCTAAAAGAAAACATTGAGAATTATTTGTCATGTTTAACACATGGATAAAAAGAACATTATCCAAAAAGAGACAATGCATACTTTTCCTTCACGATGCAACAACTAAGCAGATACAAAAACATATATAAGGAAACAAAATTAAGAGAATATCTACCTTTCAAGATTCAGTATATATGTTGCATAATCTACAAAAGAAGTAGCAGTTACATGAACTCCGGGCATCTTACAGAATAGATATAGTAAATCTTCACAAACTTTGAGTTGCATATGGAACGAAGGACCTGATTGCCTCCCAGAAGGTATTGTACAAGAGATGTCTGAATGGACCAAATTAGATGCTGACAGTGAAGTAGGTAAAGCATGTCTGCCACCCATATCAACAGCTGGCCCTTGAATTAATGTGGTCAAGATCTCCGACCATTCTGATAATGAATACATATCCTTACAGCTTGTGCTATCATGATTTATCAGAAAAGTGAATGATTTCTTCAGAACTTGGCATAACTTTGATGTTAAATGCTTGGACAGAACCTAGACACGAGAAAAGGGTAAGATCTCCTGACACCTCTCAAATTAACATAAGACAGGTATTCTGTGCCATTGGAAGCAAAAAAAAGATACTGAGAAAAGAAAGTGATTATTTTATTAAGTTCAAAAAAAGAAACCAACTTGATCATTTAAAATCAAGCACCCCAAGTGTGTGAATTTCTCTCTTCTTATATGTAAGAGTCCAGAATTAAAGAACAATCTTTTCTCCTATACATTATAGTGAAATGCATTTACTTACAGCTTGTTCATATAGAGCACTGTCGCTGATGAGCTGCAATGCAATTTGGTGCATATCAACTTTGTTGCATAAAGTTTCACCTATGCATGGCTCCCTAACAGCACCTCCGCAAGGCAATGAATACAGTAGCAAATGAGATAAAAACATCTTCAGATACTTGTTAGAAGCATAAGAGCACCAAATATTAATATTCTGGCAGAGAAACCTCCAAATTTGAAAAGGCAAAGAATTCTCATCCAACGTGCCTTCATCTGGAGGCAAACTTTTTACCTCACCAGTTTTAAAGCTCTGGCTGCATATACATTTTCCCTCTGAAACCAATAATGGCAGATAACCACTTAAGAATTTGGTTACTTTTACTGCCTCCTTCCTGGATGTAGCAATGAGCCGATTCAGTTGCTTGCTTAATTTTTGCATATCAAGATTCTCAAGTGGCACTTGGCTTAATTGTGAGTCCTCTTGAAAGAATTCATATGCTTTAAGCATCCTATCCAAATCATTAAGCCTTTGTATGGCCATGGCATGAAATACATAAACAAGAGGAGCATAAACTGGGGAACTGTTTGAAAGAAAAACGTCAGATAGAGATTGAATAACATCAAGGAGGGAAATGGAAGGTCTAACTATCCAGGAGAAATAACCATCATCCAGAGACTTCCAATTATTCCTCCATTCTATTCCACTACATACATAAAATAAGTTCCCAATGGCTTCTGATGCCTTTTTTGCTGAATTCGGCGGCATTAGGCTAATTGATTGCCGGTATAAACTTCTACAGGACATGTACATACGAAAAAGGAACACAAAAAACCAGGAGATACTAATTGGTATGCTCTGTGACTCATTTTGGTATTCAGGTAACTCATGGTTACACAATTTTTGCCCTGAAATATAGTGAATAGAACTACTGACACCATCCAATGGATTTTGAACCAAACAGCTGAAGCTTGGCCTTATTGATTTCATTAAATTATCAACAGAATTTCCTACTAGAACACTGTTTGTTGAAGTAATCGTTAGTGAATCCAGTACAATCGTGTATATCTCAGATAGAACTTTTCCCAAAAGTTCTGCTTGCATACCTAAATGCAACATGCAGCTATTTAAGGTACTTGTTTCACCTAAAAATATACCATTACGTACAGAGCCATACTTGATCCATTCTAGTGAATTTGTAATATCTGTATTCAGCTGCAGTATACATCCATTAGCTTGTCGTTCTGGTATTGACTTGATAGAATTAGAAATTGCAAGTCGAAATGAGTCTGACATTAATAGGGTTGCCATTGATTTTAAACATATCTCCGCAGACAGAGGTGAAGAAGCAACGAACACAGATTTACCAGTTGACTCAGCATCACTAGCAACTGCAAAGAGTCTCACAGCTCTACAGAGTGCAAAAATGGGACTATTAACCTACAATGATAACATGACTATCAACAAGCATTTTATAAGACCAAAGGCAGGTAAAGATAACCAAGAAACAAAAGTTTCTAGCAAGAAAGAAACCACGAAAGAAACCTCATTTCTCAATGGCTCATTGAATGATCTGCTTTGGGAGTGAATAAGTGGTCCACAAAATTAGACATGAAATCAGGTAGCATAACAAGAGCAGAGAAAGGTAACCAGCTGCATAATTATCATGGATCTATTCCTAAAAGAAAAGTGTTGCTTTCCATAAAATGGTTATATTTTATGACCATCATTAACTTTAAATACTGCTGTCAGTGCTTACTAGTTAATGATCCCCTCCCTCTACATTATGTAACAAAAATATTAAGGAAGTCATCAAGCACAACCAATTACACCAGTTTAATGACAATTTACGAGAGATTATTATCTGACATGCAAAGGATGTGCCCCTTGGTACTTCACAGTGAATTTCCTCACCACTGTCCTACAGTGTGCACAAAAAATGAGTTACTAATTGCTATACTGCATATGCCATCCAGTTCAAACATCCTGCTTTCTTATTCATGAACTTATTACATTTTGAACACATTAAATCCATGGACCTGGGATTACAATATAACAAGGAGTATCCAGGACATCAGTAGGCACAAAAATGAAAAAGACTCAAATATGCACAAAGGAAAAAGCAAAGAAGAGACTGAGTTATCAGGAGAAGAACTTGTCACTTAGAACTTAGAAATTATATCTTCAAACAAATACCGGTAACCGGTAATCTTAAGCCAAAAGAAAGCAATTAAAATAATAGCATTGTTCTACAATATAGGAGGGTATATATAAGTGATGACAAATAGCCTCAAACTCCAGGTAAATATATTATCTAGAAGAGATTGATTGGCAAAGCTTTAATTTGATAACTCCACATCTCCCTATACATCCATGGGATTAGTTAAGAACAATTAATCACTCAAAACCAGATGCATCAAATGTCAGGTTTTGCTTGGAAAGGAAACAAATGTCAAGCAACTCATAGTCACTGGAGAAGAAACTGCAGAGAAACTCATATCCATTTCAAAAACTTCATAGTTAGTAACATTTTTGCAAACAATTGGTAGGAATGAATTGACATGGTTGCATTTGTCATTGAGCATAAATGCAAGATAAATAAACTACACAATATAATTTTGTAATACTTCCTATAGCAGAGGAAAGTTCTTTTTTTATTTGGAAGTTCCAAAACTTATGGTAGAAAATGATGACCATGGTATCCCACTAACCTGTCGAAGCTCACCATATATGTTAATTAGTTGACAACTGAGTTTCAAAATCCCAGAAACTAACAAAGAACAAGGCTTTGTATCAGCCAAAGGCATCTGAACATTCAAGTAAGCGAATATCATTAACCATAGTTCCACAATATAGGAGGGTATATATAAGTGATGACAAATAGCCTCAAACTCCAGGTAAATATATTATCTAGAAGAGATTGATTGGCAAAGCTTTAATTTGATAACTCCACATCTCCCTATACATCCATGGGATTAGTTAAGAACAATTAATCACTCAAAACCAGATGCATCAAATGTCAGGTTTTGCTTGGAAAGGAAACAAATGTCAAGCAACTCATAGATCACTGGAGAAGAAACTGCAGAGAAACTCATATCCATTTCAAAAAACTTCAAGGTCAGGCAACAAAATGTCAATAAACTAGTAGTGAGGCCAACTTCATTTACCAGCAACTCCCCTGATAAAATTTACATTCAGGTTTTTTTATACATCAAGATGATAATTGCATGACATCAACACAATCAACATTTGAGCACTTCAGCCAAACATTAGGGCATGTTATCGATGCAATCTGACAAAAGTTGTTAGTAACATTTTTGCAAACAATTGGTAGGAATGAATTGACATGGTTGCATTTGTCATTGAGCATAAATGCAAGATAAATAAACTACACAATATAATTTTGTAATACTTCCTATAGCAGAGGAAAGTTCTTTTTTTATTTGGAAGTTCCAAAACTTATGGTAGAAAATGATGACCATGGTATCCCACTAACCTGTCGAAGCTCACCATATATGTTAATTAGTTGACAACTGAGTTTCAAAATCCCAGAAACTAACAAAGAACAAGGCTTTGTATCAGCCAAAGGCATCTGAACATTCAAGTAAGCGAATATCATTAACCATAGTTCCACTAGGTCATTCCCAACAGCCTTATACTCGATTTCCAAAAAATATCCAACTGAAACAAAAATCTCCTTTGCAAGTAGAGGCAAGATTCTTTTAATTCTTACATTGTCCACGTGTAACACTGACAACCAAAATAGATAAATTTTCCCAGAAATATAAACAATTATGTCATAGATGTGTTTCAAAAAGTTAAAATAAGACTCTTCAGATGTGTCTTCTGTGGGCATATATATCTTCTCATCAATAAAACTTGCAAGAGTCTCATTCACGGACTTGAGCATGCAATGACCCTCCACCAACCTGATTTCTAGGAGCTCTTTATCCTGTGAGAGGTCAAGCTCTGCGCACCTTTTACACTCAAGCACTAGAGGCTCTAAGAACTGTGTGAATACTCCAAATAGTCGTTTGCTAGATTCTTCAGCTTTTTCAGGAATCTCAGTATGCCTTCCTGAAGCATTGTTGACTTTTGATGCCAAACTAGCATTTTTTTTACTCCTAACTTCATTGATGAACAAACAAAGCAGGTACCCAAAGCCACCAAGTGAAACTGCCTTCTTCTCTGCAATCATCTTCTCTAATCTCCGAAAAAAGTGTCTGTGATAGCTCTCATTAATGCCCTTCAATCGTCTGCCCTCCTCTGCATTTGAACTCTTCAAGCATAAAAGCCCGTTAATATGTGCTGGATGAAATACCCCATTAGACAAAACTTCTTTGACAATCCTCAACAGGTTATGCGCTTCTTGGCATTTCCCTTCGTTCACTCGTAACTGCAATAAAACTAGCAATTCAAGCAACGGCTCGAGCAACCTATCCACAAAAGCACCAAAGACATTTCTAGGATTCGGGTGAAACCTTAGAAAACCAACAAAGTCCTCAAGAAGAAGACTTGAAAGACTTTTCAAGACTCCAGCACTAGAAGAACCAAGCTCATCATTCATGAAAACCTTAAGAACAAGGTTAACAGCCTCAGCAGCACATGAAACCCAGAGTTCAACACCAGCATTGTAGAAAGCTCTGGAATTGGCTGAAAGAAGCAAAGAAAGGCACTCAAAAACATGCTTGAATAACCTATCAGACTCTTCCTTGAGCAATGAGCTATCACCATCAAACCGAAGCAACGCATGGTGCAAGACACGGGTAACGGCTCGCAGTAGATTCGAGGAAACGCCAACGGACGGCTTCTGTAAGCAGAATCTGAGAACAGCCCAACATCTGTAATCCAAACATGAGTCACAAAATTCCGTGTTTCGTTTACTACTCTCATAAGAGATCAAATGGAGCTGAATCCAATCGATCAGAAAGGACACAAGACGGGGGATCCCAACGACCTCCGCGCCTTGATCATCACCATCACCAATCAAGCCAACGTAATCAAAAGCAATCCCGATCTTCCTGCACAAAACACAACCCTTATCGGATTCAACGAAACTGAGAGGGAAAAACAGAGATGCAATTTCTTGGTGTAAAGAAGGGACCTTTGAATAGGGGTATCTTTCATCTGGAGGGAAAGGATGAGATCGAGATTCGCCCAGGCTCCTCTCTGATCTGTTATCTTCTTCTTTCTAAGCTCGGTGCTCGCTTCTCCTCCTCCTCCTCCTCCATCTTGCTCCTGGGTTTCTGGGGGATGGACGTGAGACCGTTTCCGCTTACTGGTGCCAGGGTTTTCTGAGAGGATCGGGACGGCGTTCGCCATGACCGAGCTCGAGACCGTAGCAGAAGGGTTCACGAAGCCGTTGGTAGGGTTTCTTGAGCCGGTTTTGAAAAGACGGGGCAGACGGGTCTAAATATTCGTGAAAAGAAAGATCTGAATCGTTGGATGTTGAATCGAACGGTCAGGATGGTTTAGCTGAAGTGACGGCGCTGCAATTAATGGCTGTATCAAGAATACATATGCCTTGAGATTTGTGATTGCGATCTCGACGAGCAAGATCGGAAGAAGCGATTAGATCAAACCATCGAAATAAAAGCCTTTTTTATTTAAACAAAATGAGATAACAAACCATCTAAAATTTATCTTACTATTTTAACAAACATGAAAAAAAATCATACCATGTTAACAATAGAAATAAAATTTAATTACCTAAAAAAATAATATATGATATATTAATTAAAATTAAATAAAAATTATCCATTTATAATTTTGAAAAATGGCTATGGATGATTAAAAGTTTAGCGAACCTTTCGTTTCTTTGCTGCCGCCGCTCAACCCTCTTCATCATCAACGAACATTACATGGTTGCCATTGGAAGAACGAGTTCAGCCTTTTCCTTTTGTGAACTGAATTCTTAGCTTAAAAACTCTAAATAAGTCATTGCATAGTTACCATTGGACGAATGAGTTCAGCTTTTCCTTTTATCAGCTGAATTCTTGTAATCAAATCAAATAGTTAAGTTAAGTTATAAATTAATTTTTTTTCTTACTATTGTAATTAAAAAATCTTAGTTTATTCTCTTATTTATTATAAATTAGGAAATAACTATTAGGCATTCCAAATAGGATGATATCATATTTATTAGTATATTAAATAGAAACAATTTATATTAAATAAATATAAAAATTAAAATAAATTTTCTTTAATTGAGGCTCAACTCTCTTCTTCGTTTCTCACTTAGCTGAGCCTAATAGCGAGAAGAACGAGGAGTTGCACCCCTACTTACAAGAGGTAGGTTTTCCTATCTTTCTTGAAAATAAAAATTTTAGTTTTTATTTTGATTCTTTAAGTGTTAAAAGTTTTATAGTTTAAAAATATTTATTAATTCATTAAATGTCAAGATTTTCATTATTGTATTAAAATCTATCAGTTGAAGGTTTTATAATATTTTTTTGTTTAATCTCGGATTTTGATGATAAAACCAATTGATATGTGTTTATATTTTAATCTGTGTTTTGAGTGACGTGGGATGCTTCGATCAGGATGAGACAATTAAAACTAGAAAAATCATGTTGGGCCGGAGGAACATGCCAAAAGATTGGACGTCGGGCTAGTGGATCAGTTGACGTATTGACAGAAGGCTTCGGGCCGTGGATTCGGGCATCGGGCCAAGAAGAGCGGACATTGCGCCAAGAATATCGGAGTTGCGGAGTCAACTGGCCGATTGGGCAATAGGCTGCAAGAGAGGACGATGTACTGACGAATCGGACGAAGCGTCTGTTAGGATCGGAGCGGCACTAAGAGGGGGGGGTGAATTAGTGCAGCGGATTAAATCTAGTAGGTTTGAAACTGATTCCGTAAAATGCGAGGATATTTCGATCAATAGTAACTAGCGTAAAGTGAAGAACAAAAACTTGCTTCTATGTAGATAATGATTGCAGAAAAATAACAACTCACACATTACATTCAAGGAACACGCAGATTTAAAGTGGTTCGGTCAAAATGACCTACATCCACTTGCGAAGCCTTCTTCGATGAGGCCCCCAACTTCCACTAGCAAATCACTTTGAAGGGGAAGGACAAACACCCCTCTTACAACCTTTACAAGTGGTTCACACTCTTATAGAATTTCAGCAAGAAAGAAAGGGAGGTGAACACTCAAGCAATTTGAAAGTAAGACTTGCTAAGGCTTTGCTAAGACCCTTTTTTTTTTACTCTATTGCTTCTCAAAGAGTTGTGTTCTCAGCTGAGAATAGAGGGGTATTTATAGGCCTCAAGAGGATTCAAATTTGGGCTCTAAAATTTGAATTCTCTTCGGTTCCCGAAGCTAGCGGTGCCATCGCCTGTCAGTTTTGACACTGACAGTGTACTGGGCGGTGCCACCGCCCAGTCCAGCGGTGCCACCGCCTGGCTCTCGGGTGCTGGGCGGTGCCACCGCCCAGTATTATTGGTTACTGGTTGGGCTTTAAGTCCGGCCCACACCAGGTTTCATTTGGGCCCAGTTGGCCCCTAATCAAGATATAGGATTATTTCTTAATCCTAACCTTAATTACATACAAACTACGTAACTAAAAAACATAATCCTAAGCAAGTTTTTAACCGGTGAACTTCAAGTCTTGTTCCGGCGAGCTTTCCGGCGATCTTCCGACGGACTTCCGATACGCCCTTGGATTTCTTCCGACGGACTCCCAGCTGGCTCCCGATCTTGTGGTGAAATCAACGAGTAGCCGAGCCTTCTCGGTGATCTCTGCGAACCTCCGATGATCTCTTCGACGGACTTCCGAAAACTCCGACAAGTCCCCGATTTCTTCTCGATTGGTTCCGACAGCATCTCCGACGAATCTTCGGACTCTCAAACACCCATCAAACTTGATTCCGGTAGACTCGCTTTATGTCTTCAAGCTTTCGTAGTTAATCTTGCATACTTATCTCAACATATGGATTAGATAAAACATGACAATTGACTTCATCATCAAAATCCGAGATTCAACAATCTCCCCCTTTTTGATGATGACAATCAATTGATAATGGAGTTAACATTAACTCCCCCTATCTATATGCTATACTTGAGATAAGTCATTCTTGAATTCAAAGCCTTTGAATTCAAGAGACATATTGATAAGTCAAACCTTATCAATACTCCCATCATGATTCCCTATCATGATGTATCTTTCTGAAAATGATGTCAAGACTTGACAACCATTTTCAAGTTTTATATTTCAAACTTGACAACCATTTTCAAGTTTTATATTTCAAACGTGAATGATAGTGATCATTGCTAGATATCAACATATAATGCAAACATTTCATAGTGAAAATATGGCAATCATAGCATAGCAATTATCAATGACTTGACAACCATTTTCAAGTTTTATATTTCAAACGTGAATGATAGTGATCATTGCTAGATATCAATATATAATGCAAACATTTCATAGTGAAAATATGGCAATCATAGCATAGCAATTATCAATTTACCATATTTCTCCCCCTTTGTCATCAACAAAAAGGAGAGCGTCTTTAAGCGTATAATTTGTGATTGTTAAGGCAAAGGAATTCAACATCATCTTTCATTCAAAATACATCACAAAAGAAGGTTCAACATCATTCAAAATACATTGCAAAAGAAGGTTCAACATGTCATTCAAGGAAAGAAGATGACAAAGATCGCATGTCAATATAAAAGATACATCGATTAATCTTTAGGAGGAAATGCATAGTGCTGATACAGGACATCTATTTTTTGATTCATTTGCCGTAGTTCCTGCAAAATTTCAAATTGCTGAGTTTGAATCTGCTCTTGCTGTGTTTTGAGTTGGTCTTGTTGTGATTTGATCTGATACAATTCTGCCAAAATGAGTTCTTCAGAGGAGGAAGCAGGAGCTGAAGGTGCTGCGCCAAAGGGACTAGGAGGAGGAGATTCATTTCCCCTAAGAATTGGTATTTCAGGGTGTTCTACTGGTGGGGGAATTGGATCAGTCCTTCTAGGTTGCCTCACCCATATACCGTTGCTAAAAGTGCACCTAAGTCTTTTCAACAGATTTATGTTGATGATGTTATATCGATCACTTTGAATTGTCTCTTCATCGGGTGGGATACAAATGTCATGGGCAAGTATAAGTCGTGTGATTAACCCCCCATATGATAACATACCGTCTCTAATTATAATATCCTTCATGTGTTGCCGGATTGAGTATCCAAAGCAGTTATGTTGACCGGCCATAATCCAATACATTGTGCTCATCTCTATTTGACTTATTTCATCAAGATGAAATTGTTTAGGAAATATGATGCTTGTTATAATGTGATGAAGAATTTTAGAGTTAAAGGGTAGTAAGTGTTCGCAACTCTTGGGTAGTATGCCGAGGTTTGGATTTGCAAAAATAGTTTCTATGGCTTCGAAGTAAGTTGCTCCGATTACATTTACATCCCATTTACCTCTAAAATAACAGCCCCTATCTTTTTTAGTGAGTCTAATTAATTCACAAATAGTGCTGTCAAAGATTCTAATCTGTGTTCCTAAAAGGTAAGTACTTAGGCTTTCGTTGTCTACACACAAATTTGCATAAAATAGCCTAACTAACCTAGGATAAATTGGTTCATTGATTTGTAGGAGAGATAAGGCATCTAAATGTGCAAACCACCTAATGGGTTCTAGGTTTCCTAGTTCATGTAGATCAACGTGTTTACCCTTATGTATAGTTCTTGTTTCGAAACTTGGAAATTTAAGTGCTACTTCTTTAGATTGAAAAAGATTTTGGTCATATGAATCTCCTACAATCCTTTTCCCTTTTGATCTCTTATGAGCCATTATCTAGACAAGATGATGGATCAAAAATATGAAACTGTAAAGGGTAGGGAAAATAATGAAAAGAGGAAGAAGAAAATTTCAAGTTTTACCTTATGGAAAATTTCTTGAAAGATGGAGAGCTTGGACCAACAAAAATCCCTTTCCAAGGCTTCTAAATGTTGGAATGAGGCTTTAGAGAGGTTGGGGGAGGGTTGAGGTAGATTCTCACGGGTTGGGGGCGGTGTCACCGCCGGCCCTAACCCTTAGGATTTATATAAGGGCTCTCGGGCGGTGCCACCGCCAAACTGAGCGGTGCCACCGCCTAGCGACCGAACGCTCAGGCGGTGCTACCGCTGGTTCTAGCGGTGCCACCGCTGGCATACCGCAGAAGGAAGGCGGTGCTACCGCCGGTTCTAGCGGTGCCACCGCTGGATGCCGCGAAAAAAAAATTTCATTCCTTCTCCGTTTTTATTTTTTATTTTTTATTTTTTATTTTATTTTTCAGAGATGTTAGGATAAACATTTCTTTTGGAATTGAAAGAGAATGATCAAATCTACTAAGGAACGGAAAGAGGATGAAAAACTTTTCAGAAAGTACATTCTTAGGGACAATTTAACATGCCTAGTTCCCTTCTAATAAATTCAAATTGGTCTTCATTTAAGGCTTTTGTAAAGATGTCTGCCAATTGATGCTTTGTGTCAATGAATTTTAGAACAACATTATTGTTAAGGACATGATCGCGTATGAAATGATGCCTAACGTCGATATGCTTAGTTCTAGAGTGCTGAATTGGATTTTTGGTAAGACATATGGCACTTGTATTATCACATTTTATGGGAATGTTTTTCAAGTGAATTCCATAGTCTTCTAATGTATTTTTCATCTAAACAATTTGTGCACAGCATGCACTTGCAGCGATGTATTCGGCTTCCGCCGTAGATAGTGCAACTGAATTTTGTTTCTTGGAAGTCCAAGAAACAAGTGCATGTCCTAAAAATTGGCATGTTCCGGATATACTTTTTCTATCTATCCTGCATCCGCCAAAATCAGCATCTGCATAAGCTATTAAATCAAATTTTTCTGATTTCGGATACCAAAGTCCTAAATTTGGAGTTCCTTTATGATATTTAAATATTCTTTTAACACTCTTGAGATGAGATAATTTAGGATTAGATTGAAACCTAGCACAAAGTCCCACACTAAACATAATATCCGATCTAGTCGCGGTGAGGTAGAGTAGACTACCTATCATTCCCCTATACGTTTTTTGATCGAAATTTTTATTGTTTTCATCCATATCTAATTTAGTCGAAGTACTCATAGGGGTGTTTATTGCTTTTGAATTATCCATGTTAAATCATTTTAACAATTCTAATGTATATTTAGATTGGTTAAGAAATATACCGTCATTAAATTGTTTGATTTGCAATCCTAAAAAGAATGTTAATTCACCCATTAAACTCATTTCAAATTCATGACTCATATTTTTGGCAAATGATTCACATAGTGATTCATCCGAAGAACTAAAAATAATATCATCAACATAAATTTGTACAATAAGAAAATTATTTTCAAAATGTTTGATAAATAATGTAGTATCAACCTTGCCTTTGGTAAAATTATTTAAAATAAGAAAGGAACTAAGCCTTTCGTACCAAGCTCTAGGAACTTGTTTCAAACCATAGAGAGCCTTAGTCAATTTGAATACATGATTAGGAAGAAGAGAATTTTCAAATCCAGGAGGTTGTTCGACATATACTTCTTCCGAAATAAAACCATTCAAGAAGGCACTTTTGACGTCCATTTGAAATAGTTTAAAATTATTACTACTAGCATAGGCAAGGAGCATCCTAATGGCTTCTAATCTTACCACAGGAGCGAAGGTTTCTTCATAGTCGATACCTTCTTCTTGGTTGAAACCTTTGGCCACTAATCTAGCCTTGTTTCTAACCACGATACCACATTCGTCTTGCTTGTTTCTAAAGACCCATTTAGTACCAATGACTAAATGGTCACTAGATCTAGGAACAAGCTTCCATACCTCATTCCTCTCAAATTGATTCAATTCCTCTTGCATTGCAATGACCCAAGAATCATCTTTCAAGGCCTCGTCAATGCATTTAGGTTCGATTTGAGAGAGAAAGGCAACATTAGCACAAAAATTCCTGAAAGAAGAACGAGTTTGAACCCCTTGTGATATATCTCCTATAATTTGCTCTTTTGGATGAGCATCTACATACTTCCATTCCTTGGGTAAGGAGATTTTGGAAGAAGATGCATCCAAGTTGCTATTTTGAGGAGAGGGTTCATTTAAATCCAAATTTTCAAAACCAATATCATCATCAAAATCATTTTTCTTTAACTCGGAAATTTTATTAAAAATTACATGAATAGACTCTTCTATAACTAAAGTTCTTTTGTTAAAAACATGAAAAGCTTTAGAAACGGAAGAGTAACCAAGAAAGATGCCTTCATCAGATTTAGCATCAAATTTTCCTAAGGCATCCTTTTCATTTAAAATAAAGCATTTGCAACCGAAAACTTTAAAATAAGAAACATTTGGTGTTTTGTTATTCCATAATTCATAGGGAGTTTTTGATAGAGATGGTCTTATTAGAACCCTATTCATGATGTAGCAAGCCGTATTCACGGCTTCGGCCCAAAAGTACTTGGGTAGACTATGTTCATTCAACATAGTTCTTGCCATTTCTTGTAGATTTCTATTTTTTCTTTCTACTACTCCATTTTCTTGAGGGTTTCTTGGAGTAGAGAAGTTATGGTTATATCCATTAACTTCACAAAAATTTTGGAAATCGCGGTTTTGAAATTCGCCACCGTGATCACTCCGAATTGATGATATCATGAAACCTTTTTCGTTTTGAGTGAGTTTACAAAATTTAGAGAAACATTTGAAACAATCACTTTTGTGAGCCAAGAAATAGGTCCAAGTGTATCTAGTATAATCATCTACAATCACAAAAGCGTATTTGCTTCCTCCTAGACTTGTCGTGTCAATTGGTCCAAATAAGTCCAAATGGATCAATTGTAATGGTCTAGTGGTGCTAATTTGATTTTTTGGTTTGAAACTAGTTTTTATTTGTTTACCTAGTTGACACGCATCGCATACTTTGTCCTTAACAAACTTCATATTTGGAATCCCTCGTACTAATTCTCTAGATGAGATCTTAGATATTAGTTTCATGCTTGCATGGCCTAATCTCCTATGCCAAAGCCAAGCATCATCTTTTAAAGCGGGGAGGCACATTTCATTGCCTAATTCATCAAGATTGATGGTGTAGACATTATTTTGTTTTAATGCAATCATAGTCATGTTATTGTTTGGTTTTTCAATAATACACACATTTGATTCAAATCTAACGATATAACCTTTATCGCATAATTGACTAATACTCAAGAGATTATGTTTCAAGCCATCAACTAGTAATACATTATCAATAGAAAAGTTTAATTTGTTACCTATGGTTCCCTTGCCAATGATTTTGCTTTTGTTGTTGTCTCCGAAGGTGACATAGCCTTCGTCTATGCTAGTGAGCTTAGAGAATTGGGATGGATCTCCGGTCATATGCCTTGAGCATCCACTATCAAGGTACCATCTCTTGCTCCTAGCTTGTGATGGTGTATGTTTCTACAAGAAGGGATTATTTTTAGGTACCCATTTACTTTTGGGTGCCTCAAAAACTGATCTAACTTGTTTATCATGTTGCATAGACTTGATCGTGGTTCCTTTAGGAACCCAAATTAATTTGTTCGGACTAATTTTCTTGAATGGACATTGATAAGTTTTATGTCCATATTTGCAACAAAAGTTGCAATTGCTTTGGTGTTGAATATGTAAGATAGGATCTTTAATGAAGGTGGTTGGATTTTGGTGAGAACTTCTCACAAATCCGATTCCACTTCTTTTAGGAACGTGACCCTTATTTGTAAGGATCATGTTCAAAGACTTGCTACCGACCTCGAATTTCTTCAAGGTGTCCTTAAGTAGCAAGTTCTCCTTTTGGAGAGTTTCTAGATCATGGCATTTTATGCATAAAGCTAAACTATCATGATATTCAGTTTTTAATTTATCAAAATTACAAGTAAGACTATCATGCTCCTTTTTTAACAATTTGTATTTTCTACTAATTATTTTGTATTCATCAAATAACTCATGGAAGGCATTTAATAATTCATGATAAGATAAATCTGCATCAATTAAATTCGTTACCTCCTCTCCGATGGCCATTAGGGCGTAATGAGCAACTTGCTCGGTGTTGGACTCCTCTTCTTCGGATGCGCTTGAATCATCCCACGTTGCTTTGAGCGCCTTCTTCTTTGATGTTCTCTTTTTGGTTTGGGGACATTCATTTTTGAAATGTCCCGGCTTCTTGCATTCATAGCATATCACTTGGTCCTTTTTATGTTCAAGTTTGTTTTTGGTGTTATTCTTAAATTTGTTCTTTCTTATAAATTTTTTAAATTTTTGAGTCAAAAGTGCAATGTCATTGTCACTATCCTCATCACTTGATGTTCCTTTCAAGTGGTCTTCTTGTGATTTGAGTGTCATATCCTTCCTGTTCTTTAGAAGGGGGTTCTCGAGCTCGTCATGAGCTTGACATGTCATTTCGTAGGTCATTAGGGACCCAATAAGTTCTTCAAGAGGGAATGTTTTAAGGTCCTTGGCCTCTTGAATGACAGTAACTTTTGGATCCCAACTTTTAGGAAGGGATCTTAAGATTTTAGTTACTAGTTCAAAGTTAGAAAAATCTTTACCAAGAGCTTTGAGTCCATTGATGACATCCGTGAAACGGGTGTACATGTCTCCGATGGACTCACTTGGTTTCATTCGGAAAAGTTCGTAAGAGTGCACAAGAATGTTGATTTTGGACTCTTTCACTCGGCTAGTGCCTTCATGAGTGACTTCAAGAGTTCTCCAAATATCAAAAGCAGAATCACAAATTGAAACACGATTAAATTCATTTTTGTCTAGTGCACAAAACAAGGCATTCATAGCCTTCGCGTTTAAAGCAAAAACTTTCTTCTCCGATTCATTCCATTCGCTCATCGGAAGAGAAGATTTTTGAAATCCATTTTCAACAATAGTCCAAAGCTCGAAATCCATGGAAATGAGAAAGATTCTTATACGTGTCTTCCAATACGTGTAATCCGACCCATTAAACATAGGTGGACGTGTAATAGAATGTCCCTCATGCATGCCGGAGTAAGCCATCTCTCTTGGGTATTAAACCAAATATGAGAGTGAGCCTTGCTCTGATACCAATTGTTAGGATCGGAGCGGCACTAAGAGTGGGGGGGTGAATTAGTGCAGCGGATTAAAACTAGTATGTTTGAAACTGATTTCATAAAATGCGAGGATATTTCGATCAATAGTAACTAGCGTAAAGTGAAGAACAAAAACTTGCTTCTATGTAGATAATGATTGCAGAAAAATAACAACTCACACATTCAAGGAACACGCAGATTTAAAGTGGTTCGGTCAAAATGACCTACATCCACTTGTGAAGCCTTCTTCGATGAGGCCCCCAACTTCCACTAGCAAATCACTTTGAAGGGGAAGGACAAACACCCCTCTTACAACCTTTACAAGTGGTTCACACTCTTACAGAATTTCAGCAAGAAAGAAAGGGAGGTGAACACTCAAGCAATTTGAAAGTAAGACTTGCTAAGGCTTTGCTAAGACCCTTTTTTTTTTACTCTATTGCTTCTCAAAGAGTTGTGTTCTCAACTGAGAATAGATGGGTATTTATAGGCCTCAAGAGGATTCAAATTTGGGCTCCAAAATTTGAATTCTCTTCGGTTCCCGAAGCTAGCGGTGCCACCGCCTGTCAGTTTTGACACTGACAGTGTACTGGGCGGTGCCACCGCCCAGTCCAGCGGTGCCACCGCTTAGCTCTCGGGTGCTGGGCGGTGCCATCGCCCAGACCGGCGATGCCACCGCCTGGCTCTCGGGTGCTGGGCGGTGCCACTGCCCAGTATTATTGGTTACTGGTTGGGCTTTAAGTCCGGCCCACACTAGGTTTCATTTGGGCCCAATTGGCCCCTAATCAAGATATAGGATTATTTCTTAATCCTAACCTTAATTACATGCAAAATACATAACTAAAAAACATAATCCTAAGCAAGTTTTTTTTCCGGCGAACTTCAAGTCTTGTTCCGGCGATCTTCCGACGGACTTCCGATACGCCCTTGGATTTCTTCCGACGGACTCCCAGCTGGCTCCCGATCTTGTGGTGAAATCAACGAGTAGTCGAGCCTTCTCGGTGATCTCTGCGAACCTCCAATGATCTCTTCGGCGGACTTCCGAAAACTCCGACAAGTCCCCGATTTCTTCTCGATTGGTTCCGGCAGCATCTCCGACGAATCTTCGGACTCTCAAACACCCATCGAACTTGATTCCGGTAGACTCACTTTATGTCTTCAAGCTTTCGTAGTTAATCCTGCATACTTATCTCAACATATAGATTAGATAAAACATGACAATTGACTTCATCATCAAAATCCGAGATTCAACAGCGTCAAGAGACCAATGACATGCCGAACGACTTGATTAATGCTTAGTATTAATTGTCTAGACCGAAGTTTGTTCTACATGTGCAGGATTAATTACGATAGTAAGGCATGAAGCAAAATGAAGTCCCAGAGTCAAGGTTGCGATCATGTTAGGAGTTCGAGAGTTCGTCGGAAGTCTGGACGTTCGTCGGAAGTTCTGGAGGAATCAGTCGAGAAGTCTTAGAGCTTACCAGAGAAGCTATCAGAACTTGCTAAGAAGATTGTCGTGAAGTCTAGGAGCTTACCGGGAGTCCGCCGGAGGATCGTTGAGGGTTCGTCGGATGTTCGCTGGAAGCTCGTCGGAAGAATAGACATAGAGACTTGTTTAGCTTAACAAATGTCTTAGGATTTTATAGTTAGCATGTAATTGGGCTTGGATTTAGGCCAACCTAATTAGGGGCTAGTTAGGCCCATGTAAGAACTGTGTTGGGCCTAATAAGAAGCCTAAACAGTGCCCAAAGAAGTCTCACCATCGTGGCACAGTCTTTGAGACTGTGTCTAGCGGTGGTACCGCCAGTCTGAGCGGTTGTACTACCCCTAGCAGGGTGCCAGGCGGTGGTACTACCCACCACAACCTCCCAAGACAATGTCAGCCAAACTGACATTGGGCGGTGGTACCGCCCGTGCCCGGGGAACCCGGGATGAGATGTTTTTAGGCTCCAAGTTTGAATCAACTTGAAGCCTATAAATACATCTCTCATCCCTGGTTAAAGAATACAAGCGCAGAGAGTTTAAAAGTAAAGAATCACTGTAGAAATCTCTTGTGAGAACCCTCCTCTAGTCTAAGTGTTAGAATTCTGTTTAGAGAGGAGAGTGAGTGCTTAAGGGTTATCTCCTAAACCCGGTAAAAGGAGAAGAGGGATGTAAAAGGTGATTGGCCTTCGACTATTGAAGGAAAGCCTCTAGTGGATGCCAGTGATCTCGTCGGAGGAGGAAGCTGAAAGTGGATGTAGGTCACGTTGACCAAACCACTCTAAAACTGTTGTGTTCTCTAGTTTGCATTTTATTCTTGCCATTTACATACTACAAATTACCTTACTTAGTCACTATGCTTCAATACGCTTTCAAGTTATTAAGCTTCCGAAATCGATTTTCGTCGAAATCAGTTTTTATCGCACGAAATATTTTAAATCGATATTATTTTACCACTACACTAATTCACCCCCCCTTTTAGTGCTGACCCCTTTCCTAACAATTGGTATCAGAGCCACGGTTTTCTATTTTGGTTTAACACCTAAATAGAAATGGTTCTTTTCAGCTTTCAAGAGGGTTACTCTCTCATTCGTCCTCCCTTTTTCAATGGGATGGACTACACTTATTGGAAAACTTGAATGAGAGTTTTCTTACTTTCATTGAATATCGATTTATGGCATATAGTCGAATCTAGTTTTCAAATGTCTTCTCTTCCAATGAACTATTGGAATGATTTGGAGAAGAAAACGTTTTCTCTAAATGCAAAGGCTATGAATGCATTATTTTGTGCTTTAGAAAGAAATGAGTTTAATCGTGTTTCTACTTGCGAAACGACTTTCGATATTTGGCGCACTCTTGAAATCACACATGTGCTAGGATCAAGAGCACTAAGAGAGGGGGGTGAATTAGTGCAGTAGTAAGATAATGACGGTTTAAAAACTTTCGTACGATAAAACTGTTTCCAACATAAAACTGATTTCAGAAACTTAACTTTGAAACACGTTTGTAAATGAATAGAAGGCAGTAAGCTATTGAAGAGGTTTACAGTAAAGATAAACAGTAGAGAGTAAATGCAAACCAGAGAAGACGGCAGTTTATAGTGGTTCGGTCAATCGTGACCTACATCCACTCCTCCGATTCCTCTTCCGTCGAGGCCATTGGCATCCACTAGAGGTCTTCCTTCAATAGGCGAAGACCAACTCCTTCTTACACTCCTCTTCTCCTTTTACTAGGTTTAGGAGATAACCCTTACAAGCACTCACTCTCCTCTTAAGCTATTCTAACACTTAGACTCAAGGAGGAGGATTCTAAAGAGATTACAGCAGAGTTTTCTCACTTTTGAATGCTTTGTGCTTGTATGCTTTAACTAGGGATAGGAGGGGCATTTATAGGCTTCAAGTTGATTCAAACTTAGAGCCTAAATCTTTCCCATCCCAGGTTCCCCGGGCACGGGCGGTACCACCGCCTAAGTCTGGCGGTACCACCGCTTGGGGGCCAGTGTTGGGCGGTACCACTGCCTGGCACCCTGCCAGGGGCGGTACAATCACCTAAACTAGTAGTACCACCACCTGACACAGTCTCGAAGACTGTGCCACGATGGTGAGATTTCTTTGTGCATTGTTTGGGCCTCTTATTGGGCCCAACATAGTTCTTACATGGGCCTAGCTGGCCCCTAATTAGGTTTGCCCAAATCCAAGCCCAATTACATGCCAACTACGATTCCTAAGACATATTCTAAGCTAAACAAATCCCTATGTCAATTCTTCCGGCGAGCTTCCGACGAACCTCCGACGAACTCTCGGCAATGTTCCGATGGACTCCCGGTAAGCTCCTGGACTTCACGACGATCTTCTTGGCAAGTTTTAATGAGCTTCTTGGCAAGCTCCATGACTTCTCAGCTGGTTCCACCAGAACTTCCGACGAACGTTTGGACTTCCGACACGAACTCTCAAACTCCCAATGATGTTGCATCCTTGACTTCAGGACTTCATTTTGTTTCATGTCTTGCTATCATAGTTAATCCTACACATGTAAAACAAAACTTCGATCTAGATAATTAATCCTAAGCATTAATCAAGTTGTCCGGCATGTCATTAGTCTCTCGACGCTTCGTCCGATTCTTTGACACATCGTCCTCTCTTGTAGCCTATTGCCCAATCGGCTAGTTGACTCCGCAACTCCGATATTCTTAGTGCAATGTCCGCTCTTCTTGGCCTGATGCCTGAATCCACGACCCGAAGCCTTCTGTCGATACGTCGACCAATCCACCGGCTCGACGTCCAATCTTCTAACATGTTCCTCCGGCACAACGTGATTTTTCCTGCTTTAATTATCTCATCTTGATCGAAGTATCCTGCGTCACTTAAAACACAGATTAAATCATAAACACATATCAAGTGGTTTTATCATCAAAATACGAGATTCAACAATCTCCCCCTTTTTGATGATGATAACCACTTGATGACGGAGTTAACCTTAACTCCCGGAGTTTAAACAAACTCCCCCTATCAATATGGCTTATTGATAGAAACTCTTGGATTCAAAAATCCAAGCAATATGTCATCATAAACTTATGCATAACATGTCATGTCATCCTACTTCTCTCCCTTTGTCATCAACAAAAAGGAGAAGTTCCAACTCTTATGTGTTTAGAGATAAAAAGTTCAAATCATTGCATAATAAACATAGTATCAAATTTTATCATCATGCAATCTAGCAATTAAAGATGTGCAAATTTAGCATGTTTGCTTTTCTTGAGATAGCAACTGTTTGCTTCTCTTTAGACTACAAGCTAGCAATTTTTATGATATGCAAGTTTTACTACATACAAGCTAGCAAAAATTTCGAAAGCAAATGCAAGATAGCTTTCTTGTGTAAGCTCATGATTCTTGCTTCCTATTGCAATGTGCAAGTTGCAAGTTTTGCTTCTTGAGATAGGCAAGATAGCACTTTTGCAATTTTTGTTTCCTAAGATAGACAAGCTTGTGATGTTCAAGATAGCAAGCTCTTTCTTCTCTTTTGAGAAGTGTCATTTTTGCTTCCTTAGCAAAATGCCAAACTAGCAAGAGACAATGTTTTATATGAGGCAAGCAAACAATTTGGCAAGTGTTACATTTGCATCTTCTCTTTAGATGTGCAAGAAAGTAAGCAAGTTTTTACATTTTCTGGACTTGTGCAAGCTAACTAATTTCTCTTTGAGATGACCCTTTACATCAATTCAAGATAGCATATTAGCAACTCTTTCTCCCCCTTTGTCATTGGCAAAAAGAAGGGAAGACCCTTTTACATCAATTTTCAAATTATGACAAAAGTAAGTGTCAATCTTATTTGTGCATCATTATATTTTTAAATTAAAACATGCATAATTTGAAAAACCTTACATTTCATTTTTCATGCATGATATCGAAAAATAAATCAATCATCATTATGAGCATATTATACATGATACTAAAATATTAAATTTTTTTAAACATTTATTAATATTTTGATCATGATACTAAACATTCATCATTTAAAGCATTCATGATACACATCATATGCAATACATCACATACATCATCATAATAAAAAGCATAAGTATTACATGCATCATTCCAAATCATAAATGTTTCAAATCATCATGATATTAATTTATCAAATTGCATCCTATCATGCATTATCATAACTTTTCTCTCTTTTATCATTGTAAACAAGAAAGAATAAGGGAAGAGCATAGTGGTGTAAATTATTTCAATCATTTCAAGGCATTCGTGTCATAAACACAAAGAAATCATGTCATCAAAGATAAGACCACTTGAATTATAAAAGACGTGATTTATTTCAACAAATCTCCTTAATTTTTTAAAAATGTCAAGAAGAAATATAGGAGATCAAATATTATAATATCTTGATTCTTGCATAAAAAAATCTTAAGTCATAAATTTTGAAAAATCAAGATAAGCCTTGTTCAAATTCAAATCGTCAAAACATCAAAATGTCAACATTACTTTCAAGAGATTCAAAATGACATAAACAACTTTATTAATCTCTTAGTGAAAAATCGATAAGATAGAGAAAAAAAAATTTTCAAGAAAAATACTTTTCTCTTTTAGTTGTTTAAATTCATGTGATTTATTTCATATAAGCATGCTCAAGTTTTTCGTCTGAAAACAATACATCATGGTTTAAAATCGAAAGAGTAAATCTCATAACAGAAATCATCAAGATCAATAAACCATAAATTATCCAAAAATCATCATTACTTCAAATCATCATGCATAATTTAAATATAAAATCATCAAGCATTACTTACATTATTTCATATAAGCATGCCTTTTTTTTCATTTATGCTAAATCAAAACATGCATCATTTTTAAAACTGAAAAAGCCACTTTCATTATGGTAAAAATCGATAGTCCATAAATCACTAAAATCATCATGCATAATTTTGAAATATAAATTTATTAAGCATGATCATTATGTATCACTACTTTGGGCATAACATTAAAACATGGTTTCAAATTTTTAAGGTATGCATAATTTCATATTAAGCATGATATCAAACATTTTAACATTTTTATTAAGGCATCAAGCATGGTTTCATTAGACATAAATCATTTTCAATCAAAATCGAAAATCAATATGATACACATTATTATTTCTTTAGATAAAAGATTTGATTTATCTTTTTATGTGATTGATTTTATATAAGTATGCTCAAATTTTTCATATGAAAGCCATCCAACAAAATTCAGAAAGCAATACAAAATCATCACAATACATATAATTGTTTATACCAAACAAGAAATTAATCACTAGATTTAATTCTAACATTTTATTCCTTTAACATAAAACATGTAATTTTTTTAAAAAATAATTATTCTAAACTAAATAAAAAAGAAAATGTATCATGAAAAGCATTATGTAATTTTAAAATAAACTAAAGGCATTTTGATTACCTCAACATCGAAAGCCATTAAGGCATAGTTTGCCACCTCGCCTTTCTTGATTTTCTCCTCATCTTCGGAGGAGCTCGATTCATCCCACTTTATGTTCTTCTTCTTATGTTCAAAGCAAGTAGTTTCGTTCTTTTTGTTCTTTAATTTTTGTTTCATTAACTTTTTAAATTTCTTTACAAGTTCAAGTTCACCATCACTTGAGCTTATGCTCGAGTGGTCTTCATGTGTTCTATATCCCAAATCCTTCATGTTCTTTGGAAGGTGGTTCTCAAGTTCTTCACGTGCATTGCACGCCATTTCATGGGTCATCAATGATCCTATAAGTTCTTTGAGAGGGAAATGGTTCAAATCTTTTGATTCTTGTAAAGTCATTACTTTTGAATCCCAAGTTTTAGAGAGTGAGCGTAAAACTTTACTGATAAATTAAAATTTTGAAAAACATTTGCCAAGAGCTTTTAAACCATTAATGACATCAGTAAAACAGGTGTACATGTCAACAATGGTTTCGCTCGGCTTCATTCGAAAAAGCTTGAAATCATGCATTAAAAAATTAATTTTTGAATCTTTCATTTTGCTAGTTCCTTCATGTGTGATTTCAAGAGTACGCCAAATATCGAAAGCCATTTTGTAAGTAGAAACATGATTAAACTCATTTCTATCTAAGGCATAAAATAAGGTATTCATAGCCTTTGCATTTAGAGAAAACATCTTCTTCTCCAAATCATTCCAATGGTTCATTGGAAGATAAGACATTTGAAAACCATTTTTGACTAAATTCCATAAATCGAGATTCAATGAAAGTAAGAAAACTCTCATTTGAGTTTTCCAATAAATGTAATTCATCCCATTGAAAAAGAAAGGACGAATGAGAGAGTGACCCTCTTGGTTTCTGGCATATGCCATCTCTCTTGGGTTTTAATCCGATGGAGAGTTAACCCCGCTCTGATACCAATTGTTAGGATCAAGAGCACTAAGAGGGGGGTGGGGTGAATTAGTGTAGCGGTAAGATAACGATGGTTTAAAAACTTTCGTATGATAAAACCGTTTCCGACGTAAAACCAATTTCAAAAACTTAACTTTGAAACACGTTCATAAATGAATAAAAGGCAGTAAGCTATTGAAGAGGTTTGCAGTAAAGATAAATAGCAAAGAGTAAATGCAAACTAGAGAAGACAGTAATTTATAGTGATTCGGTCAATCGTGACCTACATCCACTCCTCTGATTCCTCTTCCGTCGAGGCCACCGTCATCCACTAGAGGTCTTTCTTCAATAGGCGAAGACCAACTCCTTCTTACACCTCTCTTTTCCTTTAACTAGGTTTAGGAGATAACCCTTACAAGCACTCACTCTCCTCTTAAGCTATTCTAACACTTAGACTCAAGGAGGAGGATTCTAAAGAGATTACAACAGAGTTTTCTCACTTTTGAATGCTCTGTGATTGTATGCTTTAACCAAGGATGGGAGGGTATTTATAGGCTTCAAGTTGATTCAAATTTGGAGCCTAAATCTTTCCTATCCTGGATTCCCCGGGCATGGGCGGTACCACCGCCTAGTGTTAGTTTGACTAACACTGTCCTGGGCGGTACTACCACCCAGGTTTGGCGGTACCACTACCTGGGGGCTAGTGCTGGGCGGTACCACCGCCTAGCACCCTGCCAGGGGTGGTACAACCGCCCAGACTGGTGGTACCACCGCCTGACATAGTCTCAAAGACTGTGCCACGACGGTGAGACTTCTTCGGGCACTGTTTGGGCCTCTTATTGGGCCCAACATAGTTCCTACATGGGCCTAGCTGGCCCCTAATTGGGTTGACCCAAATCCAAGCCCAATTACGTGCTAACTACGATTCCTAAGACATATTCTAAGTTAAACAAATCCCTATGTCAATTCTTCTGGCGAGCTTCCGGTGATCATCCGACAAACCTCCGACGAACTCTCGGCAATGTTCCGACGGACTCCCAGTAAGCTCCTGGACTTCATGACGATCTTCTTGGCGAGTTCTGACGAGCTTCTTGGCAAGCTCCATGACTTCTCGGCTGGTTCCTCCAGAACTTCCGACGAACGTCTGGACTTCCGACACGAACTCTCAAACTCCCAACGATGTCACGTCCTTGACTCCGGGATTTCATTTTGCTTCATGTCTTGCTATCGTAGTTAATCCTGCACATGTAAAACAAAACTTCGATCTAGATAATTAATCCTAAGCATTAATCAAGTTGTCTGGCATGTCATTAGTCTCTTGACGCTTCGTTCGATTCTTCGACACATTGTCCTCTCTTGCGGCCTATTGCCCAATCGGCCAATTGACTCCGCAACTCTGATATTCTTGGCGCAATATCCGCTCTTCTTGGCCTGATGCCCGAATCCATGGCCCGAAACCTTTTGTCGATATGTCGACCGATCCACCAGCCCGACGTCCAATCTTCTAACATGTTCCTCCGGTACAACATGATTTTTCCTACTTTAATTATCTCATCCTGATCGAAGTATCCTGCATCACTCAAAACATAGATTAAATCATAAACATATATTAAATGGTTTCATAATCAAAATACGAGATTCAACAACATAAAGGGACTAGCAAAGTTAAAGATTTAAAAATTAAATATTTAATGCATGATTTTGAGCTTTTTCGAATGAAGCCGAGCGAAACCATTGTTGACATGTATACCCATTTTACGGATGTCGTCAATGGTTTAAAAGCTCTTGGTAAATATTTTTCAGATTTTGAGCGTATAAACAAGATTTTGCGTTCTCTTAATAAGAGTTGGGATTAAAAAATAACGACTATTCAAGAATCAAAAAACTTGAACCAATTTCCAATCGACGAACTAATAGGGTCCTATATGACCTATGAAATGACGTGTAATGCATGTAAAGAACTTGAGAACCACCTTCTAAAGAATAGGAAGGATTTCAAATTTAGAACATTTGAAGACCACTCGAGCATAAACTTAAGTGATGGTGAACTTGAACTACAAATGAAATTTAAAAGTTAATGAAACAAAAATTAAAGAACAAAAAGAACGCAACTAGTTGCTATGAACACAAAAAGAAGAACACAAATTGGGATGAATCGAGCTCATCTGAAGACGAGGAGAAAATCAACAAAGGCGAGGTGGTAAACTATGTCTTAATGGCTTTCGACGATGAGGTAATCAAAATGCCTTTGATTTATTTTAAAATTACATGAATAAAATGTTAGATTCAATCTAATGATGATCCTATGAATGTTTTTCAAGAAGAAATAATGTGTATCTTGATAATTTTCGATTTTGATTGAAATCATGCTTGATGTCTTAATGAAAATATTAAGAAGTTTGATATCATGCTTAATGATTTAATGATGCATGGCTTTTGTATGAAAAACTAAGCATGAAAAGTTAGATTCACCTAAAAAGAAAAATGCATGGCTACAACAAATAAAATGATCTTGTATAATAATTATTTTTCTTGAAAATTGCATGTTTAAAAATGAAAATGCAAAAATTATGATCATGCTAGTAATTTTGAAAATGATAATGAAAATTACATGTTTTATGTTAATGAAATAAAATGTTAGATTCAATCTAATGATGATCCTATGAATGTTTTTCAAGAAGAAATAATGTGTATCTTGATAATTTTCGATTTTGATTGAAATCATGCTTGATGTCTTAATGAAAATATTAAGAAGTTTGATATCATGCTTAATGATTTAATGATGCATGGCTTTTGTATGAAAAACTAAGCATGAAAAGTTAGATTCACCTAAAAGAAAAATGCATGGCTACAACAAATAAAATGATCTTGATGAAAAATGCTTTACATTTGATGAAATCAATTTCGATAATGCACAATGATGTAATTATGTAATGAAAATATTAAATGTTTTGAAACCATGTTTTGGTGTCATGCCCAAAGTAGTGATGCACAATGGTCATGCTTAATAAATTTATATTTCAAAATTATGCATGATGATTTTTGTGATTATCAATCTTTGCCGTAATGAAAGTTCTTTTTTGGTTTTTAAACAATTGATGCATATTTTTATTTGACATAAATGAAAAAGGACATGCTTGAATGAAATAAATCACATGAATTAAAACAACTAAAAAGAGGAAAGGTTTCTCCTTGAAAAATTTATTTTTCCTACTTTATCGAGTTTTCCAAAAAGGAGATCAATGAATTTATTTGTATCACTTTTGTGAATCTCTTGAAAATAATTTTGATTTGATGATTTAAATTTGAATAAGCTTTATCTTGATTTTTCAAGATTTATAACATGAAATCTTTTATGAATTAAGATCTCTTATTTGGTCTCCTATGTTTCTCTTTGATATTTACTAAAGAGGAAAATAATATTAGGATTGGAGCGGCACTAAGAGAGGGGGTGAATTAGTGCAGCGGATTAAAACTTGTAAGTTTAAAAACGATTTCGTAAATGAGTAGATATTTTGATTAGATAATGAATGACTTGATAAAAGTAGCTCGAGTAAAGTGAGAAGATGAAAACCGTAAGCTTGCTGCTGTGTAAATAACGATTTCAGAAAGGTAAGTACTCACACATTCAAGGAACACACTAATTTAAAGTGGTTCAATCAAATGACCTACATCCACTTGCGAAGCCTTCTTCAATGAGACTCCCAACTTCTACTAGCAAATCACTTTGAAGGGGAAGAACAAATACCCCTCTTACAACCTTTTACAAGTGGTTCATACTCTTACAAATTTTCAACTAGAAAGAAGGAGGTGAACACTCAAGCAATTGAAAATAAGACTTGCTAAAGACTTTGCTAAGGCTTTTATCTCAATCTATTGCTACTCAAAGGTTGTATTCTCTGTTGAGAATTGAGGAGTATTTATAGGCTCCAAGAGGAGTCAAATTTGGGCTCTAAATTTGAACTCTTTTGGGTTTCCCGATGCTGGCAGTGCCACCGCCTGTCAATTTCATATTGACCGTTTACAAGCGGTGCCACCTCCCGACTTTTCGGGTGTTGGGCGGTGCCACCGCCTAGTCCGATGGTACCACCGCCTTATCCCTCAGGTTCTGGGCGGTGCCACCGCCTAGACTATTTTAGCTCACTGGTTGGGCTCCAAACTTGGCCCAAACCAGTCAGAACTCGGGCCCAATTGGCCCTTAACTGGGTTATAGGATTAACCCTTAATCCTAACCATAATTACATGCAAACTATGAAATTAAGACATAGTCCTAAGCAAGTTTCCAACCGGCAACATCGAGTTTCCTTCCGGTAAGCTTTTTGGCGAACTTCCGGCATACTTCCGATACACCCTTGGATTCTTCCAGCGGACTCCCAGCAGGCTCTCGGTCTTGTGGCGAGTTCAGCGAGTCTTTGGCAAGTAGCCGAATCTTCTCGGTGATCTTCGTGAACCTCTGACGATCTCTTCGGTAGACTTCTGAAAGCTTTGGCAAGTCCTCGATTTTTCTCGGTTAGTTTCGGCAACACTTCCGACGAATCTTCAATCTCTCAGCGGACTCTCGAACACCTATCAAACTTGACTCCGGTGGACTTACTTTATGTCTTCAAGCTATCGTAGTTAATCCTGCACAAGTAACACAAAACTTCGATCGAGACAATTAATCCTAAGCAATTAATCAAGTTGTCCGGCATGTCATAGGTCCCTCGACGCTTTGTCCGATTCTTCGGCATATCGTCCTCTCTTGCGGCCTATTGCCCAATCAGCCAATTGACTCCGCAACTCCGATATCTTTGGCGCAATACCCGCTCTTCTTGGCTCGATGCCCGAATCCACGGCCCAAAGCCTTCTGTCGATACGTCGACCGATCCACCGGCCCGACGTCCAATCTTCTGACATGTTCCTCCGGCACAACATGATTTTCCTGTTTTAATTGTCTCATCCTAATCAAAGCATCCTGCGTCACTCAAAATGCAGATTAAAATATAAACACATATCGATTGGTTTCATCATCAAAATACGAGATTCAACAAATAATTCAATTCATGATCTTGATTTCTCGATATTTGATACTTAAAATCTTTCTATGAATTAAGATCATTATCTCCTTGTTTCTTTTTGCTATCTACTATCTAAATGAATCATGATTTTTCAGAATTATAATTTTTATGATTTATAATGAATTGAGAGATTTTATATGCATGAATTGAGATCTTGTTCTCCTACAAGATTAAATGAACTTTATCTATATCACGATCTCCTAAGAATTTCTTTTAGTATTTTATTTAAGAGGAGATTTACTATATGAATCATGTTTTTTGGTATTTAAGTGGTCTTATCTTTCATGACATGATTTCTATGTATTTATGGCTTGTGAAATGTTTTGGAATGATGCATGCAACACTATGATTTTTCCCTTAGATAAAAATGCATGCGACACTATAATTTTTTAAAATAATGTGAAAATCAATAATTATCATTTTCTGAAATAATACTCTAGAATGATGATTTAGAATCATGCATGTAATGATGATTTTATATTTTATATACATGACGATTTGGCATTATGTATACAATACTTTAACTTATGATAATGATGCATGCAATGATGAAATACTCATGATAAAATAACTATTTTAACATTTATGACTTAAATTTTCATCTATGCTATTTTTCTTTGTCATGATTTATAAATTATAGTAAAGGGAAATGAATTACACGATTGTATTGTTATTCTCTTTTTCTTGACAATGACAAAGGGGGAGCAAAACTTGCTAGAAAGCAAATTTGCTAGCTCGCACAATTCAAGAAGAAAGCAAAAATTGCACTTCTCAAAAGAGAAGAAAGAACTTGCTTCTTGAATATCTCAAATTGTTAGCTTCCATGTTGTAAAATAATGTAACATTTTGTTAGCTTGCAAAGGAAGCAAAAATAATCGCACTTCTCAAAAGAAAAGAAATATGCTATCTTGCACATCGCAAAGAAAAGCAAATATGCCAACATTCACATCTTTAAATTTGCTAGCTTATATGTTGTAAAACTTGCATATCTACAACTTGATAGCTTGAATGTTCTAAGTATGATGTAACACTTGCTAAATTTTCTAGCTTATAAATTGCATAATGATAAAACTTGATATTATGTTTTTCATGCAATGATTTGAATTTATATCCAAACACATGATAGTGGAACTTCTCCTTTTTGTTGATGACAAAGGGGGAGAAGTATGTTAATGTCATGCATGATTTGATCATGACATATTGCTTGGATTTTTGAATCCAAGAGTTTCTATCAATATGACATATTGATAGGGTGAGTTTGTTTAAACTCTGGGAGTTGAGGTTAACTCCGTCATCAATTGGTTGTCATTATCAAAAAGGGGGAGATTGTTGAATCTTGAATTTTGATGATGAAACCAATTGATATGTGTTTATATTTTAATCTATATTTTGAGTGACGCAGGATGCTTCGATCAAGATGAGACAATTAAAGCAGGAAAAATCATGTTGGGCCAGAGGAATATGTTAGAAGATTGGACGTCGAGCCGGTGGATCGGTCGACATATCAACAAAAGGCTTCGGGCATCAGGCTAAGAAAAGCGGACATTGCACCAAGAATATCGGAGTTGCAAAGTCAACTAGCTGATTGGAAAATGGGCTACAAGAGAGGACGATGTGTCGAAGAATTGGACGAAGCGTCAAGAGACCAATGACATGCCAGACGACTTGATTAATGCTTAGTATTAATTATCTAGATCGAAGTTTGTTCGATGTGTGCAGGATTAACTATGATAGCAATGCATGAAGTAAAATGAAGTCTCAGAGTCAAGGACGCGATCACGTTGGGAGTTCGAGAGTTCGTCGGAAGTCCAGATGTTCGTCGGAAGTTCTGGAGGAACTAGTCGAGAAGTCTCAGAGCTTGCCAAAGAAGCTCGTCGGAACTCGCCAAGAAGATCGTCGTGAAGTCCAAGAGCTTGCCAGGAGTCTGTTGGAGCATCGCCGAGGGTTCGTCGGAAGCTTACCGAAAGAATAGACATAGGGACTTGTTTAGTTTAGTAAATGTCTTAGGATTTCGTAGTTAGCACGTAATTGGGCTTGGATTTGGGCCAACCCAATTGGGGTCTAGCTAGGCCCATGTAAGAACTGTGTTGGGCCCAATAAGAAGCCCAAACAATGTCCAAAGTAGTCTCACCGTCATGGCATAATCTTCGAGACTATGTCAGGTGGTGGTACCGCTAGTCTGGGCGGTTGTACCACCCCTGGCAGGGTCCCAAGCGGTGGTACCACTGGTCTGGGTGGTGGTACCGCCTAGCACAGCCTCCCAAGCAATGGTACCACCCAGGACAGTGTCAGCCAAACTGACAATGGGCTGGTGGTACCGCCTAGCACAGCCTCCCAAGCAATGGTACCACCCAGGACAGTGTCAGCCAAACTGACAATGGGCGGTGGTACCACTGGTCTGGGTGGTGGTACCGCCTAGCACAGCCTCCCAAGCAATGGTACCACCCAGGACAGTGTCAGCCAAACTGACAATGGGCGGTGGTACCACTGGTCTGGGTGGTGGTACCGCCTAGCACAGCCTCCCAAGCAATGGTACCACCCAGGACAGTGTCAGCCAAACTGACAATGGGCGGTGGTACCACTGGTCTGGGTGGTGGTACCGCCTAGCACAGCCTCCCAAGCAATGGTACCACCCAGGACAGTGTCAGCCAAACTGACAATGGGCGGTGGTACCACTGGTCTGGGTGGTGGTACCGCCTAGCACAGCCTCCCAAGCAATGGTACCACCCAGGACAGTGTCAGCCAAACTGACAATGGGCGGTGGTACCACTGGTCTGGGTGGTGGTACCGCCTAGCACAGCCTCCCAAGGGTACCGCTCATGCCCGGGGAACCCAAGATGAGATGTTTTTAGGCTCCAAGTTTGAATCAACTTGAAGCCTAGAAATACTCCTCATCCCTGGTTAAAGAACACAAGCACAAAGAGTTTAAAAGTAAAGAATCGCTGTAGAAATCTCTTGTGAGAATCATCCTCTAGTATAAGTGTTAGAATTCTGTTTAGAGAGAAGAGTGAGTGCTTGTAAGGATTATCTCCTAAACCCGGTAAAAGGAGAAGAGGGGTGTAAAAGGTGATTGGCCTTCACCTATTAAAAGAAGGCCTCTAATGGACATCGGTGACCTCGTCGGAGGAGGAAGCTGAAAGTATATGTAGGTCACGTTGACTGAACCACTCTAAAACTGCTGTGTTCTCTGGTTTGCATTTTATTCTTGCCATTTTCATATTGCAAATTACCTTACTTAATCACTACGCTTCCATACCCTTCCAAGTTATTAAGCTTTCGAAATCGGTTTTCGTTGAAATCAGTTTTTATCGTACGAAAGATTTTAAACCGACATTATTTTATCGCTGCACTAATTTACCCCTCCTCTTAGTGTCGACCCCTTTCCTAACATTTTTTACCCTTTCTTAAGGTTTTTATTTTTAGATTTAAATATGTTAAAAATTTATATGTTTTATGTATTAAATATGTAATATTTCCTAGCATTACAGCTTATCTTTAATCTTATCTCGATTAAAATTTTATTAGATTAAAATATGTTATCTAAAATTTTTGATATTCTTTTATCTAAAATTTAAAATGTGCTATTTTGAATGATTTAAAATTTATTTGACTAGAATCTATTGAAATTATACATATGTTGAAAGTATGATTTTTAAATGAATTTAGAAACTTATTTCCTTGTATTAAAGCTTATCTTCCAATCTTATATTTTAATATGTTATCATATTTTTTTTATATAAGTGCTGGTGAATATATGTTGTGGTATGAAATTAGATTTGAATTAAATTGAAATTGCTCACAAGCCAAGCTCAACCCATAAGGTCAGGCCACAGCCCACTAGCCAAGCCCAATCAGTAAACTAGGCCCAACTCGTAGGCTAGGCCCAACCCACGAGTTAGGCCCTAGCCCGTATGTTAACCCAGCCCAACTATCATGGGCGATCACATGCGACGCACATGATCAGTCTATGGGTTAGGGCTGGGTCAGCCTGGTGTGATGCATGCCCAGTCATGTGTAATGCACATGACCGGTATAAGGACTGGCACAATCTAGCCTAATATTATTATTAGATTTGAGCCCAAATATCGATTAAATTAAACTAGACTTAATTAGTCTAGATCGATTCATAGTGATTCTGAATTGATTGACTTATTCAAGTCAGTTTAACCTAAATTTAGCCTAATCTAATCCAAAGTATATTAGTCTAGGTTGGTTCCAGTTAAATAAAGATTAGAGATATGTTCAGTTAGGTTTTAATAAATCAAGTTTAATTAGATCGATTAGATTAGGGTTCAAGTCAATTGAGGGCCAATTTATATTAATTGATATTGATGATATTTGAAAGAGATACTTTAAATATGTTATTTCATTCCAATATAAACATGACTAGTATGAGATTATGTTATTTCCCTACTAAGGGCGGGTAGAGCGATTCCCTTTGGGGATTAGCGGGCCGTTAGACGTGATGGTTGGACGGTTCCTTCATATATTGTTAGGAGGAACATGCCCCTACTTTGACGAGTGAGGGACACCACTTCATCCGCTGTTGGGAGTGCAATATGAGTTTGCCTCAATCTGCTGTTGGGAGAACACAAACTCATCCTGTATAATAAAGCCTCTCCATCCGTTATTAGGGGAGTGCTCCTTTGGGTATTTGATATATTCATTTTTGATCATGTATTCATTTTGAGTTGACCTTTGGGGTTCCTACTCAGTATTACTGATTTTTTTTTGTTTTTGATTTTCAGAGCAGCCTCCCTCTAGTACTAAATCAAATTCCAATGGAGAGCAGATCTTCCTCTACCGTTAGATAGAGTCACTTGAATGATTCTTGAAGTTAACATCAATATGTTTCCTTTTCTAATTACGATTTGATGAATAAATAAATTATAATAAATATTTATAAATAATAAATAAAGTGATATTTATCTACTTGGTTTTGAATGCGTGAAAAGATATGATAAAAAAAAAATCTGACAATTCTAACTTAAAATCTCTAAATAAGTTTGCGTTGCAGATTCTATCTACAGTTTTTGTAATCTTTGCCTTTTTGATTCAGGACCACAGTGTTTCTTCTTAGTTTTCCTTCATACTACTATCTATAGAATTTTCATATCTCCCTTCTAATTAAAGATCTTAACATGTCCCTCTCATATTTATACAAGTTAGGAGGAAGGATTTCCCCCAACAAATTAGAGGATTTCCTTCAACAGAGTAGAGAGATTTTCTCATAATTAGGGAACTCTTATTTGCTATCATGGTGCTCATATCAAGGACACCAATCTTAGATCGATGTAATGCAAAAAGTTAATGAACGAGAGGCTTCGTGAGTGAGTCGGCTAACTGATCAGCCGAATAGATATGAGAAACTTGTAGTTAACGACAGATAACTTGATCTCGCACAAAATGAAAGTCGATAGCAATATGTTTCATGCAGGAGTGGAATCGGATTAGCGCACAGATAGGTAGCTCCGACATTATCACAATATATTATAGGAGTGGAGTTGATGTTGAGTTCCTTGAGCAGATTTGTGACCCAATTGAGTTCTGCAGTAGTAGTGGCGATGACTCGGTATTTAGCTTCTTGTAGACCATGCGATTGTCTTTTGCTTCTTAGAACTCCAACTGATTAGATTAGCACTAAGGAAGATAATATACCCTGATGTGGATGTTCTATCATCAAAGTTGTCTGCCCAATTAGCATCGATAAAGGCATGAAGCTGAAGTGGAGAGTGTTTACGAAGAAAGAAACCATGATTGAGGGTCCCCTTATGATATTATAGGATTCGTTTGACTGCAGACTAGTGCATAATAGACAGCCTCTACATAAACTGTGATAATTTGTTGACTATAAATGAGATGTCGGGACAGGTGAGAGCTAAGTACTGTAGGGAACCAACGACTTGTCGGTATTGAGTGGGTTCCATAGTAGGACTTCCATCAGATAATTTGAGAGAGCCACTAGCAGAGAGAGGAGTTGTAATCACATTTGCATCCTACATATTTGTTTTGCATAATAAATCTTGAATGTACTTTCTTTATGACAGAAAGAGACCGGAAGATGTGAATGTAGCCTCGACACCTAGAAAGTTGTTCAAGGGTCTTAGATCTTTGAGCGAGAATCGATCTGCCAACTATTTGATGAACGCTTGGATTTCTATGGGGTTGTTGCTTATGACAATAATGTCATCCACATATATCAGAATATATAATGTGTCCATGGTGTTGTCGTAAAAATAACGAGAAATTAAATTTGGAGTTGAGAAAGCCAACTGAAGTCAGAAAAGAGCCAAGTTTAGTATACCAAGCTCTTGGAGCCTAACGAAGTCTATAAATAGCTTTCCGAAGTTTGCATACATGCCTTGGATACTGAGGATGAGTGAAACCAGGAGGTTATTGCATAAAACCATCTTCAGTTAGAGTCCCTTGTAAAAAGGTATTATTAATATCCAATTGGCATAATTGCCAACCCTTAGTGGTGGCCAAACTCAGGATAAGTTTGATTATAGTGGGCTTAACAATGGGACTAAATGTCTCAGTGAAATCAACTTCAGGTCTTTAATGAAACCCTTTGGCAACGAGGCATGCCTTATATCGGGCAATAGAGCCATCGGGGTTTTATTTAACTCGAAAAACCCACTTACACCCGATGATGTTTTGTGTATGATGAAAGGGTATTAGATCCCTTGTTGAGTTATGGAAGAGGGCATTATATTCCTCACATATGATGGTACGCTAATGCGGAGATTTGTGGGCTTGAGTGAAGATGGTGGGTTCAACGATGGTGGATGAGGCATCCATGAAAGCATGTAGATCAAGGACCTGACGTGGTTTGAAAACACCACTCTTAGAGTGTGTGGTTATAGGATGGTTGGAGACTAGGGATCGTGAGATTGTATTGTTGGAAGAAGCGGTTGAGAGTCATTGACACAGGTCAGGTTAGGTGGAGGTAAGTTAGGGTCACTTGGCCGTGAATGAGGTAAAGATAATGATTATGATCCTGAACTAATTACCCCAATAGTTGAAGAAGAAATAAGTGGAGTAGGAATGGAGGGAATTGACAATTGCTGAACCGGATGAGTGGAATAGTGTGGATCACAAGAGGAGGAACTGGACAATGTCATGGGAGGCTTGTCCGGTTGGATCAGAGGTATACTCCAGTGAGAAATGGATAATGAAGTGGTCTGCATAGTAGAGATGTATGGTGTTGAAAAGGAAAGACAGACTCAACAAAAATAATGTGACATGATATAAAAATTTTGTGAGTGTGGAGATTATAGCAGCGAAAAACATTATGTTTAAGAAAGTAACCAATAAAAACGCAAGGATTAGATTATGATGTTAACTTTTGAGAGGCATAGGGACGTAACCATAGATAACAGAGACAACCAAATACTCTAAGTTTAAGAATGTTTGGGGGTTTATAAAATAGTGTGTCAAAGGGGGATTGGTATTATAGGACTGGTGTAGGCATTTTATTAATAAGGTAGACAGTAGTTTGAAAGGCCGCTATCTAAAAGTTGGAAGGTATGGAGGCCTGATGGAGAAATATGAGCCCAGTTTCTACTATATGCCGATGTTTGCATTCGGCGGAGCCAACAAGTTGAGGAGTATGCAGGGGGGGACTTGAGATGTTGGATACACGAGCTGAGAGACAAGATGCTAGGGCTTGATATGTTAGGAAAGGGTCGGCACTAAGAGGGGGGGGTTGGGGGGGGGGGGGGGGGGGGGTGAATTAGTGTAGCGGTAAAACTTATGTCGATTCAAAACTTCATTTCGATTAAATCTGTTTCCGACGTAAAACCATTTTATAAAGGTAATACTTTAAAAGCATACGTAAGAGAGTAGTGGATGTAAAGAGCAAGTAAGGAGGTTTGCAGTAAGGTAAATTATACAAGAGAAACATAAATCGATTTATAGTGGTTTGGTCGTCATCGACCTACATCCACTCCTCCGATTCCTCTTCCGTTGAGGCCACTGACATCCATTATCGATCTTCCTTTAATAGGCGAAGATCAACCTCCTTCTTACACCCCTCTTCTCCTTTTCCCAGGTTTAGGAGACAACCCTTACAAGCACTCACTCATCTCTAAATAGAATTATAAGTTTAAGCTAGAGGAGGGATTTCATGGTTTCTACAGCGTTTTCTTACTTTAAAACTTTCTGAGCTTGTGTATGTTAACCAGGGATGGGAGGGATATTTATAGGCCTCAAGTTGATTCAAACTTGGAGCCTAAAACTTTCCCATCTTGGGTTTCTTAGGTGCGGGTGGTACCATCGCCCATGCTGGGCAGTACCACCGCTAGTATCAGTCTGACACTGACACTGCGTTGGGTGGTACCACCACCCAGACTGGCGGTATCACTGCCTACAACCTCTCGGAGGCTGTGTTTGGGTGGTACCACTACTTGACACAGTCTCGAAGATTATGCCACGATGGTACAGCCTATTGGGTCACTATTTGGGCCTCTCATTGGGCCCAACATAGTCCTTACATAGGCCCAACTGGCCCATAATTGGGTTGGCCCAAATCCAATCCCAATTACGTGCTAACTATGAAATCTGAGACATACTTAAGCTAAACAAGTCCCTATGTCTTGGTTTCTTCCGGCGAGCTTCTAGCGATCTTCTGGTGATCTTCCGGCAAACTTCCGACGATCTCTCGGCATTATTCCGGTGGACTCTCAGCAAGCTCCTAGACTTCTCGATGATCTTCTTGGCGAGTTCTAATGAGCTTCTCTGGCAAGCTCCAAGACTTCTCGGCTAGTTCCACCAGAACTTCCGACAAACATTCGGACTTCCGACGAACTCTCGAACTCCCAACGAAATCGTGTCCTTGACTCTGGGACTTCATTTTGCTTCATGCCTTGCTATCATAGTTAATCCTGCACATGTAAAACACACATCGATCTAGACAATTAATACTAAGCATTAATCATGTTGTCCGGTATGTCATTGGTCCCTTGACACTTTGTCCGATTCTTCGGCGCATCGTACTCTCTTGCGGCCTATTGCTCAATTGGTCAGTTGACTCCATAACTCCGATATCCTTGGCGCAATATCCATTCTTCTTGGTCGATGCCCAAATCTATGGCTCGAAGCCTTCTGTCGATATATTGACCGATCCTCCGGCTCGATGTCCAATCTTCTGACATGTTTTCTTCCGACACAACATGATTTTTCTTGCTTTAATTGTCTGATCTTGATCGAAGCATCCTGCGTCACTCAAATCGTAGATTAAATCATAAACAATTATCAATTGGTTTTATCATCAAATATAAGATTCAACATGATATTCACCACCACCATCAGAGTAAACGTCGAAAGTGGTTTTCGACCAACTTTCGAAAAGCGGGAAAGATGGTCGAAACGTCAGATTTATGGTGAAGAAGATATAACCATGTGTACTTAGTGAAGTGATCTACAAAAATGACATAAAATTTGAATTTATCAAAAGACAGGATAGGGTAGGGCCCCAAACATCTGTATAAATAATTTCAAATAGTTTAGAGGAGGAAATAGTAGATGAGCCAAAGGGCTGTTGATGACTTTTCTTACTAAGACATGCATCACAATGCGTGATAGAACTATGTGATTTAAAAATAGGAAGAGAGAAATGAGAAAGTAATTTCTACTGAATAAGGGACGAGGGATGACCAAGACGATGATGCCACACATCAATTGGAGCCACAATGGAAGAATGAACAGTGGGTTGGATTATTTGTGGAGCCGATGGCCATTCATAAATGTTGCCTCTATTCGGGCCCTGGACCAAGGATGCCCCCGTGCTCAAGTCCTTAACAAGAAAGGAATCAGAAAAGAATTCAATTGAAGTATTGTTATTTTTGCAAAATTGAGAAACAGAAATGAGATTGCGTTTAATATTAGAGGCGCATAAAACAGAAAGGGATTAGCATGGCAGCATTGATGGAGATAAGCTCTGTAGGAGAAGAACTATGAGTCCTTGCAGAAATAGGAACTGGAATATCAGAAGAAGATAACGAAGACATCCCAAACATTTTGTTTTGTTTTGATTTTTCTCTCTCTCTCTCTCTCATTTTTTTTTGAAGAGTGATCTTTACAAAAGATAAAGATGTAAAGATATAGGAGGGAGGGAGGAGGCTTGTGAGAAGAGTAGATCGCTACTACAGTGGAGAAGGCTGTTACGACTACTGCGACAGAGGAAACTACTGGAGGGCAGCTAGTGGTGCACCAAGAGACTACAGCACTGCACTGTAGAGGAGGCTGCAATGATGCGCTATAGAGGAGGCTGGAGGAAGCTATAGTGATGCGCTGCAGAGGAGGCTACAGTGTAGGAATCTGCAGCGATGCAATGATGCAGCAAGTGGTGTGGAAAGGTTCCAAATGTTGCTTGTCGAGGCGAAGGTGGAGCAGGATGCAGTGGCTACCCCGATCACTAATCAGAGGCAGCAAGAGAGAACTGTAAAAATTGTCCGGTAACAATAGAAAGGGATGGTAGGCCTGTTTGGAAATCTTGGGGGCGACATCACATGTGCAGCGGAAGAACAAAAACAAAATCCCCTATTCCCAAAGAGATGTTCGTCATCATATGAAGATTGGTGCATAAAAATCAGTGAAATAAACTGCGTATAGAATAGATTGTGTTACTTAGGGATATCGTATATCCCTATTTTCTTGTAGATCTCTAGGAGAGGATGTAGGAGGTCAAGCATCCTCCTCTCCAGTGGTGATCCACACAGCAGGGCTACGATGACGCTCCTCAAAACTCCAGGCCTACTCTGAGGTAGAGAGGGGGAGGAGAATAGGAGAGGCAAGCAAAGGCTCTAGCCTATAAACCACTGAATCTCTCCTATTTATAGAGGTCCTATGTCAAACCCTAATGGATCCTTCCCTATTGGGTATTGGATTTGCATCCAATTACCCAAGCTTCTTAGATTAGTGGATCTCTATCCAATAATCTATTATGGGCTCATATTGGATCTCATCCATAGGATCCAATAATTCAGGGGCTTATTGGATATCTAATAAGACAGGGGCTCTGGTAGATATCTCATATCTGAACCTCTACTCATCGTAACGCCTACCATATATGTGTGATCCTCTAGGCCCAATATCGAGCTGGCCGTGAATTATACCTGTCAGAACTCCTTCTGGTTCAGTAAATTATTATCTCCATAATAATTCACTCGACTCATCAACTACGGACACACTAGGCCACTACGCCGTAGTCCCTAAACAATACAAGGGAATCCAATCCATTGGACCTATCTGTCCTCAGTTACCGTATACCTATAGTCCCTCATCCATCTAATATCCCAGAGACCGTATATCGGGTATGGTGCTGTCAGACCCATACGATTTCTACTCGAGTCTCACTCTAATTGGATTCTCATGGAGAATTCTTTTTCTCTTAATCCGAATGACCCTGACTAGGGATTTATCTAAGTACGAACACATGGGATATTCCTCTCATGATGCTAAGAGTGGATGATCCTCTATCGACACTCAATAGCTCTCATATGGTCAACTGCCACTCCTAATTATCAGCTGTACTAGATCTGGGACATCCAAACCTATAAGTCTGGTATCAAAGAGTGGAGCACTCATACAAGACATCCTTAGTGTTTCAAGTCTAAAGACCATATACACCACTAGGACTATGGAATCATTGTTTGACAATAAGACATCATTAACCATCCAGTATTCCATAAGCGGATCAATCAGTGAACTCATTATCCAATGAGCACCTGTATTATGTCCTTAGTGTCCCTACACGAGCAACTATGAGACCAACTGCATCCATTATATGGACGGGTATACAGCACACCAGTCTGTCCAGTTATCTCGATGTCTCTCTCGAGTAACCTATGACCAGAATTATTTAGGATATGTGTTTAAAGGTGAATCAGTCTCATTATCGTGATCTCATCACGATCTGATTCCCATTACATAAATCCAAGGACATCATAATATATATATACATATATGCAATAGTCAATATAAAATGATAAATGACAAAATATAATAAGCAAAAAAGATCCGTGTCAAGTCATACGTGCCATCACTCACATGATTAGCTTACTGGGCACCTATTACTAGCAATCTCCCACTTGAGCTAAAGTTAATCACCGATGTGTCTGATCCCCATCAGACCCTTGTGATGCTCAAAGACAATCTGAGACAACGACTTTGTCAGTGGATCTACAATGTTATCTTCGGATGAAACTCTTTCTACTACTACATCTCCTCGAGTCATGATCTCTCTAATAAGTTGGAACCTCTTCAGAATACTTCTGATGAGACCCAGGTTCCCTTATTTGAGTAATCACCCCGTAGTTGTCGCAATATAAGGAATCGACTCCTTGATCTGTGATGAACTTCTTCATTTAGACTCCCTCCTTTGCTGCCTCTATTACAGCAATGTACTCTGCCTCTACAATCGAGTCAGCAGTAGTATCTTGCTTGGAACTCTTCTAGCACACTACTCCTCTATTCAAGGTGTACACATATCTCGAACTCAACTTGCTATCATCGACATCGAATTGAAAACTTAAGTCCGTGTAGCCTTCAACCCCGAGACTACTACCTCCATATACTAGTAAAAGATCCTTAGTCCTTCTCAAGTACTTAAGGATACACTTTACTACTTTCTAGTGCTCCAAGCCTAGATCGCTTGATACCTGCTCGTGACACTCAAAGCATTCGCTATATCAAACCTAGTATATAGCATGTCATACATGATAGATCCTATCGCAGAGGCATAATGTATCATATCCATGTTTGCCCTTTCTTCAGGAGTCTTTGGGGACATACTTCTAGAAAGTAATATCTTATGTCTCATCGGTATGAGACATTTCTTGGAATTTTCTATGCCAAACCTTTTGACAATGATTTCTACGTATCTGGACTAGGACAAGCCAAGCTGTAATCATCAATAATTTCTTCCTTAACATAAATTAATTATTATAAATAATATACTACTTTATCATTAACTTCTATATTTGTGTACGATAGTTAAGGAAATAATTAAATTTAGTTTCCTTAATCACATGGATAAGTTAGGAATTCTACTAATAAAGTAAATTATTAATTAATTTATTTCCTAATGAGTGATTTGATTTTTAGGAAGTAAATAGTTTACATTCCATTTTCGTGTGTGAACTATAAAAAATAAATATTATATTTCTCTCTTTGTGTGTGAAAGGAAAATAAAAATAAATTAAAAATAAAAATTAAATTATTACTTATCTTGTGGGGGATCTTATCTTCTCTTATATAAAGGAAACTACTTCTCCCTCATTTCTCATCGAGCCTAACAATGGGAGGATTAAGGAGAAGACTGCCTAAGGAGATGATATCAATAAAAGGATAGCTGAGGAGAGGTATTATCCTTTCTTTTTAACTAGTTTTGATCTATATTTTAAAATCTTGATGTTGAGATTGTTATAATTTTTTATGCATAATAATGTTTTAATTTTGAAATTTTATGACTAATGAATAATGATAATTATTTTGTGATGTTAGAATGATTATTTGATTCATCTTGATCTATTAAGCTTAAATAAATTTTAATATCGATTTAATTATTAAAATTCTTATTTTTGGATTAGCATAATAGTTCTAATTTATTTAATTAGATATATCTATGTTTCAAGAATTATATGTGAATTTCTACAATGTAATTAGTTTTAAATTTAAGATTATGAATTTAAAGTTTTTATTGATGGATTTGTGTCATTTTTTAATAATTTTAAGTGTTAAAATCCAATTTGATAAGAGGAGTCTAATTGGAGTTTGACTTGAATCAAGTTGATCGATTAGATCGAATCGACTCAGCCCATATGGTTATATACGACCTAGCACATGTGATCAAGTACAACCTAGCCCATATGACTCGGTTTGACCCAACCTATGTGGTCGGGTAAGAGCCAACCCATGTGGTCAGGCATGACCCAACCCATGTGACTAGGTACGATCTAGTCCATGTGGCCATGTATGATCCAGCCCATGTGGTAAGGTACGACCCAACCATATGGCTAGGCATGGGCGAGATCATATGGCTATGTATGACCCAACTCATATGGTAAGGTATGATCCAACCATGTGGCCAGGCATTGGCCAGCTCATGTGGCTAGGTACGACCAAATCCATGTAGTTAAATATTACCCCAACTCATGTGTCTAGTACAAATTCGCAAGCCAAGCAAGGCCTAGTTCAATGACAAGGCTCAACCCAACTTAAAAGTGAGGCTTAGCCTAGTTCATGAAGTTAAGTCTGCCCAGCTACGCGATTGGCATTAGACATATCGTCACTTCTTCTATATAGCCCATCGTACCTCAACTCAATCTAGTACTTGGAATAGGTATATATAGTGTATGTGGAATATGTATATGCAGTGTATGTAACCCGTCCAAGACTTAGGTGGGTTGGTTCGGTTTGTCTTAGCATTATATGACATAGTCCAATTTCTTCCCTCTCTATTGGTTTGAGCTCATTAATTGACTAAATCAAATAGGTTTGATCAGTTAAAGCTGGTTTAGGGTGATTTCAAACTAACTTGACTAGTTCAAACCTATTTGACATAATCGAGATCAATCAAATATAAATTAGACCAGTCTAGGGTGATTCCAAACCGGTTCTATAAGGATTTGATGTTGGTTCCGTTAGATCATAATCGAATTGAGTTTGTTTTAAGTCAATTGAGCTATTCCAATTAGGGTTTTGGTTGATTGAGGACTATTGAGATATTGATGTTTCATACTTCTATAATTTGATGAATTTAAAGATTTTATCTGAAGATGTCATTTGAAAATGATTATTGATTTTCTATTTTCTTATGTTTATGATATTGGTATGATGAGTATCATGTAGTAGATGTGACTAAACTAATAGTTCACATTGAGAGTGCAACCTGTGAAAGGAGCCACGGGCCATTATAGTATGAAGCCACCAATGAACACAGTCTACAATATTTATATCAAGTATGGTATGTCATAATATTTAATCATATTAATTTCTTAATGTTTGTGTGAGTGAATGGATGAGTGTAATGAATGATCATTGATGTTTATGTATCCCTGCCGAGGGCAAGTATGGCGATTCCCTTCGGGGATTAGCGGGCCATCAAACGTGATGGTTAGACAGTTCCACCATCCGCTATTGGGAGGAACGTGTCCCCACTTAGGTGGGTGAGGGATACCACTCAATCTACTGTTGGGAGAGCGATATGGATTATCTTCATCCGTTGTTGGGAGGAATCCATCCCATGGAATATGCCTCTCCATCCGCTATTAGAAGAGTGCACCATCGAGTGATATACGCCTTTGTTGTTAAGCATGTGTTGCATGTGGCTGATGCATGATTTAGTTTATTATGTAATAAATTATCATTATTTTTATGATGCATAAGTTTTATGATGAATCGATATATTTTATTATTGAATTATTGATATTTGTTTATATTTCATGAATATTGAAGATTATTTTTATGATTTTTCTGAGGTTTCTACCAACATGTGTGGTTGCTGAGATGTTTTTATTTTATATTTAGTTTTAGAGTAATCTACTACTGTGTAATAGATATGAAACTTGGGTGGAAAAGACTTGTGACCCTACCAAGAAGATGTTGTCATTTTTCTAGTTTAATAGAATATTTAATACTGCAAAGACAAAGATTTGAATTCAAAGACGAATGAAAAGAAAATGAGAGAGTTTATTATGTAAATTATGGATAATAAAATACTGATTTATTATTCATTTATAAATATAAAATATTTACCTTTATAATTTTTTTTACCATTTATTATTCTTAAAATTGAGATTAGAGTTAACATATGGTTTATAAAAGTTATTATTGACATTAATAAAATATATGCCTTTAAAGTTGAATAAATTTGATCATGCATTGATATTTAAACTTTGTACGAGTAATTTAAATAGAGTTTTGATTTAATGTCAAATTAATTATAAGATATTATTTAATACAATGACGAGTCTGGTGAATTAAATATAATGTTATTTTTTTGACATATATAATATATAAATTATTTAAAATTATAAAAGAATATATGTTGAATAGTTGGATAAATTTTTATCATTTCAAATGCTTTTGTTTGTTGAGTTGTACCTCAACTTATATTTTATGTCAACAATCAGTTAATTTTTAAAACTTAAAAATTTTATTGATTTATTAGATATAGAATTTGATATACTTGGGTAATCTAAAACCAAATTTATTCAATAAGTTTCATTAATCTATCATATATTTTGACTTAAAAGTTTTCGAGTGGTATATTTAATCAAAATATTTTTCAAGCTAATTTAGTTTTGTCGTTTGACTTGGTATTTCAAAAGCTAACTATATTGATTAATATTATTTTTAATCAAATTTAGGGACCAAATTTCTATTAAGTGGGGGAGAAATATAATCATCGATAATTTCTCTCTTAACATAAATTAAATACTATAATTGATGTACTACTTTATTATTAACTTCTATATTTGTATACTATAGTTAAGGAAATAATTAAATTTAGTTTCCTTAATCACATGGATAAGTTAGGAGTTTTACTAATCAAGTAAATTATTAGTTAATTTATTCCTAATGAGTGATTTAATTTTTAGGAAGTAAATATTTTACATTCCATTTTCGTGTGTGAACTATAAGAAATGATATTATATTTATCTCTTTGTGTGTGAAAGGAAAATAAAAATAAATTAAAAATAAGAATTAAATTATTACTTAACTTGTAGGGAGATCTCATCTTCTCTTATATAAAGGAGACTACTCCTCCCTCATTCCTCACTAAGCCTAACAATGGGAGGATTGAGGAGAGGACTACCCGAGGAGATGATATCGATGAAAAAATAGCTGAGGAGAGGTAGGATCCTTTCTTTTTAATTAGTTTTGATCTATATTTTGAAATCTTGATGTTGATATTGTTATAATTTTTGATGCATAATGATGTTTTAATTTTAAAATTTTATAATTAATGAATAATGATAATTATTTTGTGATGTTAGAATGATTATTTGATTTATCTTGATCTATTAAGCTTAAGTGAATTTTAATATTGATTTAATTATTAAAATTCTTATTTTTTGATTAGCATAATAGTTCTAATTTATTTAATTAGATATATCTATATTTGAAGAATTATGTGTAAATTTCTACAATATAATTAGTTTTAAATTTAAGATTATGACTTTAAAGTTTTTATTGACGGATTTGAGTCATTCTTAATAAATTTAAGTGTTGAAATCTAATTTAATAAGAGGAGTCTATTTGGGGTCTAACTTGAATCAAGTTGATCGATCAGATCGAATCGACTCAACCCATGTGGTCATGTACGACCTAGCACATGTGACAAAGTACAACCTAACCCATATGACTTGGTATGACCCAACCTATGTGGTCGGGTAAGAGCCAACTCATATGGCAAGGTACGACCCAACTCATGTGGCCAGGCATGACCCAACCCATATGACTAGGTACGATTCAGTCTATATGGCCATATATGATCCAGCCCATGTGGTAAGGTACAACCCAATCACGTGGCTAGGCATGGGCCAGATCATATGGCTAGGCACGATCTAGTACATGTGGCCATGTATGACCCAACTCATATGGTAAGGTACGACTCAACCATGTAGCCAAGCATTGGCCAGCTCATTCGGCTAGGCACGACCCAATTCATGTGGTTAGATACGACCCCAACTCATGTATCTAGGACCAACTCGCGAGCCAAACAAGGCCTAGTTCAATGGCAAGGCTTAGCCCAACTTATAAGTGAGGCTTAACCTAGTTCATAAAGTTATGTCTGCCCAACTACGCGATTGGCATTAGACATATCGTCACTCCTTCTATATAGCCCATCGTACCTCAACTCAACCTAGTATTTGGAACATGTATATGCAGTATATGTGGAATAGGTATATGCAGTGTGTGTGACCCGTCCAAGACTTAAGTGGGTTGGTTCGGTTTGTGTTAGCATTATACGACATAGTCCAATTTCCTCCCTCTCTATTGGTTTGGGCTCATTAATTGACTAAATTAGACAGGTTTGATTAGTTAAAGTCAATTTAGGGTGGTTCCAAATTAACTTGACTAGTTCAAACCTATTTGACCTAATCGAGATCAATCAAATCTAAATTAGACCAGTCTAGGGTGATTCTAGAACGGTTCTATAAGGATTTGATGTTAGTTCTATTAGATCATAATCGAATTGATTTTGGTTTAAGTCAATTGAGCTATTTCAATTAGGGTTTTTATTGATTGAGTACTATTGATATATTGATGTTTCAGGCTTCTGTAATTTGATGAATTTAAAGGTTTTATCTGAAGATGTCATTTAAAAATGATTATTGGTTTTCTATTTTCTTATGTTTATCATATTTATATGATGAGTATCATATAGTAGATGTGACTAGACTAGTAGTTCACATTGGGAGTGCAACCTGTGAAAGGAGCTACGGGCCCATCACAGTGTGAAGCCACCAATGAACATAGTCTAGCATATTTACATCAAGTATGGTCTCTCATAATATTTAATCATATTAATTTCTTGATGTATGTGTGAGTGAATTGATGAGTATAATAAATGATCATGTTTATATATCCCTACCGAGGGTGCTAGTCACAAGTGCCCAACAAGCTAATCACGTGAGTGATGGCATGTGTGACTTGTCACAGAATCTTTTTTGCTTATTATATTTTGACATTTATCACTTTATATTATTTATTACATATATGTATATATATATGTATATATATAATAAATAGATATATATACATGTATACATACATATACATGTATATATATAATAAATATATATATATATACATGTATATATATATTTATTGTTACGTCCATGGATCCGTGCAATGAGAATCGGATCGTGATGAGATCACGATAATGAGACCGATTCAACTTTAAACATAGATCTTGAATAATCCCGGTCATAGGTTACTCGAGAGGGATATCGTGATAACCGGACAGACTGGTGTGCTGTATACCTGTCCATATGATGGATGCAGCTAGTCTCATAGCTGTTTGGGTGGGGACACTAGGGATACAATACAGGTGCTCATTGGAGAATGAGTTCACTGATTGATCCGCTTACGGAATACTGTATCCCTAGTATCCCCACCCGAGTAGCTATGAGACCAGCTGCATCCATCATATGGACAAGTATACAGCACACCAGTCTGTCCGGTTATCACGATATCCCTCTCGGGTAATCTATGATCGGGATTATTTAGGATATATGTTTAAAGGTGAATCGGTCTCATTATCGTGATCTCATCACGATCCGATTCTCATTGCACGAAACCAAGGACATCACAATAAATAAATATATACATATACATGTATATGTATATGTACATATATACATGTATTTATATACATGTATATGTACATGTATATGTATATGTACATGTATATATACATATACATGTATATATGTACATGTACATATATACATGTACATATATGTGTACATATATACATGTACATATATGTACATGTATATATATACATGTACATATATACATGTATATATATGTACATGTACATATATGTACACATATATGTACATGTATATGTACATGTATATATACATATACATGTATGTATATATACATGTACATATATATGTACATATATATACATGTATATATATATACATACATATATATATACATGATATACCCACACACCATATATATATATTACATATATATATGCATATATTATATACATATATATATGCATATATATATATGCATATATATATATATACATATATAATATATATATATATATATATATATATATATATATACATATACATATATATATACATATACATATATATATATATATACATATACATATATATATATACATATACATATATTACATATATATATGTATATATATATATATACTATATATATATATATACATATATATATATACATATATATATATATATATATATATACATATATATATATATATATATATACATATACATATATATATATATATATACATATACATATATATATACATATATATATATATATATATATATATATATATATATATATATATATATATATATATATATATATATATATATATATATATATATATATATATATGCATGTATATATATACACACATATATATATAGATCCGTGCAATGAGAATCGGATCGTGATGAGATCACGATAATGAGACCGATTCACCTTTAAACATAGATCCTAAATAATCCCGGTTAAAGGTTACTCGAGAGGGACATCGTGATAACCCGACAGACTGGTATGCTGTATACCTGTCCATATGATGGATGCAGTTGGTCTCATAGCTGCTCGGGTGGGGACCACTAGGGATACAATACAAGTGCTCGTTGGAGAATGAGTTTACTGATTGATCGGCTTACGAAATACTGGATGGTTGATGATGCCTTATTGTCAGACAATGATTCTGTAGTCCTAGTGGTGTATCTAGTCCTTGGACTTGAGACACCAAGGATATCATGTATGAGTGCTCCACTCTTCGATACCAGACTTGTAGGTTTGGATGTCCCAGATCTAGTACAGCTGGTCATTGGGAGTGGTAGTCGACCTTACAAGGGCTATTGAGTGTTGATAGAGGATCATCTACTCTCGGCGTCATGAGAGGAGTATCTCATGTGTTCTTGCTCAGACAAATCCCTGGCGAGGGTCATTCGGGTTGAGAGAGAAAGAGTTTTCCGAGAGAATCCGATTAGAGCGAGACTCGAGTAGAAATCTTATGGGTTTGACAACACCATGCCCGATATATGGTCTCTGGGATATTAGATGGATGAGAGACTATAGGTACACGGTAATTGAGGATAAACAGGTCTAATAGATTGGATTCTCCTGTATCATTTGGGGACTACAGCGTAGTGGCCTAGTACGTCCATAGTCGATGAGTCGAGTGAATTATTACAGAGATAATAATTCACTGAGCTAGAAGGAGTTCTGACAGCTATGACTCACGGCCAGCTCGATATTAGGCCTAGAGGGTCACACACACATATGGTAGGCATTACGATGAGTAGAGGTTCAGATATGAGATATCCGTCGGAGCCCCTATCTTATCGGATATCTAATAAGCCCATGAATTATTGGATCTCATGGACGAGATCCAATAAGAGCCCATGAGAGATTATTGGATAGAGATCCACTAATCTAAAAGGCTTGGATAATTGAATGCAGATCCAATACCCACTAGGGGAGGATCCATTAGGATTTGACAGTGGGCCTTTATAAATAGGAGGGATCCAAAGCCTCATAGGCTAGAGTCTTTGCTTGCCTCTCCTATTCTCCTCCCCCTCTCCACCTCTAGAGTTTTGAGGAGCGTCGTCGTAGCCTTACTGTGTGGATCACCCCTAGAGAGGAGGATGCTTGACCTCCTTCACTCTCTCATAGAGATCTACAAAGAAACATGGATATACGATCTCCCTAGGTAACACAATCTATTCTATACGCAGTTTGTTTTGCGGATTTTTACGTATCAATCTTCGCACAACGACGAACATGTTTTTGGAAAATTGGGGATTTTGTTTTTCTTGTTCTTCCGTTGCGCATGTGATGTCGCCCTCAAAGATTTCCCAACAGTGGTATTAGAGCTAGATTGTTCGTGCAAATGATTGGTTTTTGAACTACGTGTATTGTGTTTAGGAAGAATTTTGATGTCAAAATCATTGACGCAAAAGCGAAAAAGGTAGCAACTATTGCTAACCTTGCAGTCGTCGCAGATGGCAGCGCTGCCATCTACGTGCAGGCCGCCTGCAGCGGCAGCTGCAATGCCGGCGGCGTGTGGCCAGGCCCCTGCGCGTGGGCACTATGCACGCGTGAAATGGCAATGCCTGCGGCCGCTTCTCCCGCAGGGTGAGGCGCCGCAAGGCAGCGGCGCTTGCGGTCGCTACTCCCACGGGCAAAACCCCCCCATAGGGGTGGCCGCTCGGTGGGGCTGCACCGCCTGCGGGCTTTGCCCCGAAGGCAAAACCACCCGCGGAGGCGGTGGCGCTCGCGGGGGCGCCCACCTATAGGGGCAGCGCCACCAGCGGGCGTGCCGCCCACAGGCGAGGGCAGCGCCCCGCCCTCCGCTACACAACCGTCGCCGGCAAGGTGGCTGCAGCGGTAGTAGCATAGGGTTTTGGGCAAAAGATAGTTTTACCCTCGGAATTTGAGAAATTCCATTTTTTGTCATTTGATCAAATTACGAAAATACCCTCAGAATTTAGAAAATTCTCTACATGTCCCTGATTTCAAAAATTATTAATTAATTAAAAGGTTTAGTTGATTATTATTTTCATTATTGTCTAGTAGTCTTATATGACAATGATTTATACATGTGATGTATGATATTTGGACGGATAATCATGGACCGTTTGATGTGTGTACTTGTGATTATTATTATTGGGGTCTACGAGCCTCCATTATATTTCTCGTTTATTGTCGGGCCTATGTGCCTATGATTAAGTTGTAATCATATGAAAAGGCATAGTGGGAGCGTGGATGCGATAACGGGACCCACGAGATGAACAATTGCGAAGCATGGAGATGCATCGAGATGTCGACGAAACCGACGAGGACGAGATGAATGATCACAGGGCATGATGATGTACCGTTGTGCACATAGATCTTGATGTGAGTGATTAGGCCTACTGGCTCGGGCCTGATCACATTAGGCTGTGGTTCATGATCATTTGGTGTGATTACTCATGTGAGGTGTGATTGCTTATATTCCTATTAGAATATATATATATATATATATATATAATATATATAAGAATATATATGTATGCGATGTAGATATATATAAATATGTATATGTGTGATATGTCATATTAGGAGACCAAATCATAGAAACCTCTCTATCTGACAATATTAAGTCGGTAAACGTGAGGCAATTAGATTGACCCATGTGGCCTTCCATCGTTATAGGTAGGAACCGATTCCCATTGTAGGTGAGTTGGTCGAGTCCCTCGAGGCTCACGTATATCGCGATTCGCTATCTTATCTACGACATATGAGGCGGCAATTAGATTGACCCATGTGGCCTTCATCGTTATAGGTAGGGACCGATTTCATTGTGGTGAGTTTGCGAGTCCCCTCGAGGCTCCGTTTATATCGCGATTCGCTATCTATTACGAACATAGAGATGTCACGGTGACTGAGGGATGGTATGCTTAATCGAGTCCTCGAGGTATATCATCAAACGCAGGCTCATTTTGTAATGAAGGTGTTGACTTAACCGAACATCATGGTTGGTCGAGTCCCTCGAGACCATGGTGATTCGGAGGCCGATAGGACGGGAATCACAAGGAGTTGTGATCGGCAAGAGTTGCCTACCTTTTGGGCTTAATGTGATTGGTCGAGTCCCTCGAGGGTTACACTAAGACGCTGATTGGATCCTGATCCCCACAGAAGTCTGTCGAGACTTTCGTTTCACGTGTTGAGGTGTCGCGTGACCGCTAGTAAAATAGTAGGAGCATATTAGATAGAAGTCCATATCTTGATAGTTTATTTCTTACAAAATCTGCATGTTATTCATTTCTGTTGCATCTTTATTTTTAGAAAATGTCATTTTCAAATCCCTTACGTGGCATACTTGATTCAACCGCCTCACTGGTCCAAATTATACGGATTGGCTTCGCAACTTGAGAATTGTTGGGAAATCTTGGGGGCGACATCACATATACAGCGGAAGAACAAGAAAAACAAAATCCCCAATTTTCCAAAAAGATGTTCGTCGTTGTGCGAAGATTGATGCGCAAAAATCTACGAAACAAACTGCGTATAGAATAGATTATGTTACTTAGGGAGATCGTATATACCTGTTTCCTTGCAGATCTCTAGGAGAGGGTGAAGGAGGTCAAGCGTCCTCCTCTATAGCAGTGATCCATACAATAGGGCTATGACGACGCTCCTCAAAACTCCAGGCCTACTCTGAGGTGGAGAGGGGGAGGAGAATAGGAGAGGCAAACAAAAGCTCTAGCCTATGAGGCTCTGAATCCCTCCTGTTTATAGAGAACCCCTATTAAACCCCAATGGATCCTCCTCTACTAGGTATTATGCTGGAAGAGTTCTAAGCAAGATACTACTGCTGACTCGACCACAAAGGCGGAATACATTGTTGTAGTAGATGCAACAAAGGAGGGAGTCTGGATAAAAAAGTTCATCATAGATCTAGGAGTCGGGTTAAGTAGCGAGGAGATGATTTTTTATATTGCGACAACAATAGGTCGATTACTCAAATAAGGGAACTCAGGTCTTATCAGAAGTGTTCTAAGGAGGTTCCAACTTATTAGAGAGATCATGACCCGAGGAGATGTAGTAGTGGAAAGAGTTCCATCTGAAGATAACATTGCAGATCCATTGACAAAGCCGTTGTCTCAGATTATCTTTGAGCGTCATAGGAGTTTGATGGGGATCAGACACATAGGTGATTGATTTTAGGTCAAGTGGGAGATTGCCAGTTATAGGTGCCCAACAAGCCAATCACGTGAGTGATGGCATGTGTGACTTGACATGGAATCTTTTTTACTTATTATATTTTGGCATTTATCACTTTATATTGTCTATTGCATATATATATATATATATATATATATATATATATAGTGATGTCCTTAGATCCGTGCAATGGGAATCGGATCGTGATGAGATTACGATAATGAGACCGATTCACCTTTAAACACAAATCCTAAATAATCCCGGTCATAGGTTACTCGAGAGAGACATCGTGATAACCGGACAAACTGGTGTGCTGTATATCCATCCATATGATGGATGCAGTTGGTCTCATAGCTGCTCGTGTGGGGACACTAGGGATACAGTACAGGTGCTCATTGGAGAATGAGTTCACTGATTGATCCGCTTACGGAATTCTAGATGGTTGATGATGCCTTATTGTCACACAGTGATTCCGTAGTCCTAGTGGTGTATTTGGTCCTTACACTTGAGATATTAAGGGTGTCCTATATGAGTGCTCCACTCTTTGATACCAGACTTATAGATTTGGATGTCCCAAATTTAGTACAGTTGGTCATTGGTAATGGCAGTCGACCTTATGATGGCTATTGAGTATCGATAGAGGATCATACACTCTCGGCGTCATGAGAGGAATATCCCATATGTTCTTGCTCAGACAAATCCCTAGCCAGGGTCATTCGAGTTGAGAGAGAAAGAGTTCTCCAAGAGAATCCGATTATAGTAAGACTTGAGTAGAAATCGTATGGGTCTGACAACACCATGCCCAATATATGGTCTCTGGGATATTAGATGGATGAGCGACTATAAGTACATGGTAACTGAGGATAGACAGGTCCAATGGATTGGATTCCCCTGTATCGTCTGGGGACTACGGCGTAGTGGCTTAGTACGTTCGTAGTCGATGAGTCGAGTGAATTTTTATAGAGATAATAATTCACTGAGCTTGAAGGAGTTCTAACAGGTATAACTCACTGCCAGCTCGATATTGGGCCTAGAGGGTCACACACATATGGTAGGCATTGCGATGAGTAGAGGTTCGGATATAAGATATCCGTCAGAGCCCTTATCTTATTAGATATTCGATAAGCCCCTGAATTATTGGATCCCATGGACGAGATCCAATAAGAGCCCATAAGAAATTATTGGATAGAGATCCACTAATCTAAAAGTCTTGGGTAATTGGATGCAGATCCAATACCCACTATGGGAGGATCCATTAGGGTTTGACAAGGGGCCTCTATAAATAGGAGGGATTTAGAGCCTCATAGGCTAGAGTCTTTGCTTGCCTCTCCTATTCTCCTCTCCTTCTCCACCTCTGGAGTTTTGAGGAGCGTTGTCGCAGCCCTACTGTGTGGATCACCGCTAGAGAGGAGGACGCTTGACCTCCTTCACCCTCTCCTAGAGATTTGTAAGGAAACAGGGATGTACGATCTCCTTAGGTAACGCAATATATTTTATACGCAGTTTGTTTCACGAATTTTTGCGCACCAATCTTCGCACGACGACAAACATCTTTTTGGGAAATTGGGGATTTTATTTTTCTTATTCTTCCGTTGCGTATGTGATGTCGCCCCCAAAGTTTTCCCAATAGAGGGCAGGTATGGTGATTCCCTTCGAGGATTACGTGCCGTCATTCATGATGGTTAGACGGTTCCTCCATCCGTTGTTGGGAGAAACGTGTCCCCACTTAGGCAGGTGAGGGATACCACTCCATCTGCTGTTGTGAGTGCGATATGGATTATCTCCATCCGCTGTTAGAAAGAATCCATCCCATAGAATATGCCTCTCCATCCGTTGTTGGGAGAGTGCACCATCGGGTGATGTACGCCTTTGTTATTATGTATGTGTTACATGTAGCTGATGCATGATTTTATTTATTAGTAAGCAATTATCATCATTTTTCTGATGCATAAGTTTTATGACAAATCGATATATTTTCTTATTGAATTATTGATATTTGTTTATATTTCATGAATATTGAAGATTATTTTTATGATTTTTTTGAGATTCCTACCAGTATGTGTGGATGCTGATATATTTTTATTTTATATTTATTGTCAGAGTAATCTACTATTATGTAATAGATTTGAAGTTTGGGTGAAAGAGACTTATGACCTTACTAAGAAGATGTTGTCATTTTTCTAGTTTAATAGAACATTTACTACTGTAAAGATAAGGATTTGAATTCAAAGACGAATGTAAAGAAAATAAAGGAGTCTATTATGTAAATTATAGATAATAAAATATTAATTTATTATTCTTTTTATAAATCTGGGATGTGATAAATTTAATAGTATCAAAGAAATGATTTTGAGGACCTATTGGAACATGAGATCCTAGGGTTAGAATATTAGATGACCCAATTAGATTTTGAGATTTAGATTTTGAGAATTAGATTATAATATAAGTAAAACATAATTTAAGAGATTGTGATCATTTATTTTGAGTCAAATATATTTTTCTTTATAAAAATAATAAATTAAAGATATTGATCAAAGAGAATCTCATTAAATGACTTGAAATGAGATTGTTGAGTAAAAGTTCAAAGTTTTAATTTTTCTCTAAATTAAATAAGTGTCATATTAGTTTATCTTATAAACTCCCATAAGATTTTACATTTTGTATATGATTTTTCTATGATCCTCTTGTCCCTTTTTAAGATATATATATATATATATATATATATATATATATATATATATATATATATATATATATATATATATATATATACATATATATATATATATATGATAAATAAATAATATTAAATGTAAAAATTTTATAGGATCTTTTATAAATAATAAATATTTACGTTTATAATTTTTATTACCATTTATTATTCTTAAAATTGAGATTGGATTGACATATGATTTGTAGAAGTTATTATTGACATTAATAAATATATGCTTTTGAAGTTGAATAAATTTGATCATGATATTTAAACTTAATTGTATGAGTAATTAAATATATTTTGATTTAATTCAATTAATTAGATATTATTTAATGCAATGACGAGTCTTGTGAATTAAATATAATGTTATTGTTTTTGACACATATATATATAAATCATTTGAAATTATAAAAGAATATATGTTGAATAGTTGGATAAATTTTTATCATTTCAAATGCTTTTGTTTGTTGAGTTGTACCTCAACTTATATTTATGTCAACAATTAGTTAATTTTTAAAACTTAAAATTTTATTGATTTATTAGATATAGAATTTGATATATCTGGGTAATCTAAAACCAAATTTGTTCAATAAGTTTCATTAATCTATCATATAGTTTTTGACTTAAAATTTTTTGAGTGGTACATTTAATCAAAATATTTTTCAAGCTGATTTAGTTTTATCGTTTGACTTGGTATTTCAAAGCTAAATATATTGATTAATGTTATTTTTAATCAAATTTGGGGATCAAATTTCTATTAAGTGGGGGAGAAATGTAATCATCAATAATTTCTCCCTTAACATAAATTAATTACTATAAATGATGTACTACTTTATTATTAATTTCTATATTTGTGTACTATAGTTAAGGAAATAACTAAATTTAGTTTCTTTAATCACATGGATAAGTTTGGAATTCTACTAATCTAATAAATTATTAATTAATTTATTTTCTAATGAGTGATTTGATTTTTAGGAGGTAAATAGTTTACATTCCAATTTCGTGTGTGAATTATAAGAAATGAATATTATATTTCTCTCTTTATGTGTGAAAGGAAAATAAAAATAAATTAAAAATAAGAATTAAATTATTACTTATCTTGTAGAGAGATCTCATCTTCTCTTATATAAATGGGACTACTCCTCCCTCATTCCTCACCGAGCCTAACAATGGGAAGATTGAGGAGAGGACTTCCCGAAGAGATAATATCGATGAAAGGATAGCTGAGGAGAGATAGGATCCTTTTTTTTAAACTAGTTTTTATCTATATTTTGAAATCTTGATGTTGAGATTGTTATAATTTTTTATACAATAATGATGTTTTAATTGTGAAATTTATGATTAATGAATAATGATAATTATTTGTGTGATGTTATAAATGAGTATTTGATTCATCTTGATCCTATTAAGCTAAGTGAATTTAATATTGATTTAAGTAGTAAAATTCTATTTTGGAAATTGGCATAGTAGTCTAAATTTATATATATATATATATATATATATATATATATATATATATATATATATATATATATATATATATATATATATATATATATATATATATATATATATATATATATATATATATATATATATATATATATATATATATATATATATATATATATATATATATATATATATATATATATATATATATATATATATATATATATATATATATATATATATATATATATATATATATATATATATATATATATATATATATATATATATATATATATATATATATATATATATATATATATATATATATATATATATATATATATATATATATATATATATATATATATATATATATATATATATATATATATATATATATATATATATATATATATATATATATATATATATATATATATATATATATATATATATATATATATATATATATATATATATATATATATATATATATATATATATATATATATATATATATATATATATATATATATATATATATATATATATATATATATATATATATATATATATATATATATATATATATATATATATATATATATATATATATATATATATATATATATATATATATATATATATATATATATATATATATATATATATATATATATATATATATATATATATATATATATATATATATATATATATATATATATATATATATATATATATATATATATATATATATATATATATATATATATATATATATATATATATATATATATATATATATATATATATATATATATATATATATATATATATATATATATATATATATATATATATATATATATATATATATATATATATATATATATATATATATATATATATATATATATATATATATATATATATATATATATATATATATATATATATATATATATATATATATATATATATATATATATATATATATATATATATATATATATATATATATAAATGATGTTTTAATTTGAAATTTTATGATTAATGAATAATGATAATTATTTTGTGATGTTATAAATGATTATTTGATTCATCTTGATCTATTAAGCTTAAGTGAATTTTAATATGATAATTATTAAATTCTTATTTTTGAATTGGCATAGTAGTTCATATTAGATATATCTATGTTTCAAGAATCATGTGTGAATTTTAATTAGTTTTAAATTTAAGATTATGAATTTAAAGTTTTTATTGATGGATTTGAGTCATTCTTTAATAATTTTAAGTGTTGAAATCTAGTTTGATAAGAGGAGTCTAATTGGGGTCTGACTTTAATCAAGTTGATCGATCAGATCGAATCGACTCAGCCCATATGGTCATGTACGACCTAACACATGTGACCAAGTACAACCTAGCCCATATGACTCGGTATGACCCAACCTATGTGGCCGGGTAAGAGCCAACCCATATAGCAATGTACAACCCAACCCATGTGGCCAGACATGACCCAACCCATGTGGCCAGGCATGACCCAACTCATGTGACTAAGTACGATATATTCCATGTTGTATGATCCAACCCATGTGGTAAGGTATGACCCAACCATGTAGCTAGGTACGGGCCAGATTATGTGGCTAGGTACGATCAAGTACATGTGGCCATGTATGACCCAACTCATATGGTAAGGTATGACCCAACCATGTGGCCAGGCATTGGCCAGCTCATGCAGCTAGGTACAACCCAATCCATGTGGTTAGATACAACCCCAACTCATATGGTAAGGTATGACCCAACCATGTGGCCAGGCATGACCCAACTCATATGGTAAGGTATGACCCAACCATGTGGCCAGGCATGACCCAACTCATATGGTAAGGTATGACCCAACCATGTGGCCAGGCATGACCCAACTCATGTGACTAAGTACGATATATTCCATGTTGTATGATCCAACCCATGTGGTAAGGTATGACCCAACCATGTGGCCAGGCATGACCCAACTCATATGGTAAGGTATGACCCAACCATGTGGCCAGGCATGACCCAACTCATATGGTAAGGTATGACCCAACCATGTGGCCAGGCATGACCCAACTCATGTGACTAAGTACGATATATTCCATGTTGTATGATCCAACCCATGTGGTAAGGTATGACCCAACCATGTGGCCAGGCATGACCCAACTCATATGGTAAGGTATGACCCAACCATGTGGCCAGGCATGACCCAACTCATATGGTAAGGTATGACCCAACCATGTGGCCAGGCATGACCCAACTCATGTGACTAAGTACGATATATTCCATGTTGTATGATCCAACCCATGTGGTAAGGTATGACCCAACCATGTGGCCAGGCATTGGCCAGCTCATGCAGCTAGGTACAACCCAATCCATGTGGTTAGATACAACCCCAACTCATATGGTAAGGTATGACCCAACCATGTGGCCAGGCATGACCCAACTCATATGGTAAGGTATGACCCAACCATGTGGCCAGGCATGACCCAACTCATATGGTAAGGTATGACCCAACCATGTGGCCAGGCATGACCCAACTCATATGGTAAGGTATGACCCAACCATGTGGCCAGGCATGACCCAACTCATATGGTAAGGTATGACCCAACCATGTGGCCAGGCATGACCCAACTCATATGGTAAGGTATGACCCAACCATGTGGCCAGGCATGACCCAACTCATATGGTAAGGTATGACCCAACCATGTGGCCAGGCATGACCCAACTCATGTGACTAAGTACGATATATTCCATGTTGTATGATCCAACCCATGTGGTAAGGTATGACCCAACCATGTGGCCAGGCATGACCCAACTCATATGGTAAGGTATGACCCAACCATGTGGCCAGGCATGACCCAACTCATATGGTAAGGTATGACCCAACCATGTGGCCAGGCATGACCCAACTCATATGGTAAGGTATGACCCAACCATGTGGCCAGGCATGACCCAACTCATGTGACTAAGTACGATATATTCCATGTTGTATGATCCAACCCATGTGGTAAGGTATGACCCAACCATGTGGCCAGGCATGACCCAACTCATATGTCTAGGACCAACCGCGGAGCCAAGCAAAGCCTAGTTCAATGGCAGGCTTAGCTCACATTATAAGTTGAGGCGTAGCCTAGTTCCATGAAGTTAGTCTACCCTAACTATGCAATTGGCATTAGATATATTGTCGCTCCTTCTATATAGCCCATCGTACCTCAACTCAACCCTAGTACTTAGAACCATGTATATGCAATGTATGTAGAATAACTATATGCAGTGTATGTGGACCCGGCTAACCACTCAGGTGGGTTGGTTCAGTTTGGGTTAGCATTTGTACGACTAGTCCAATTTCCTCCCTCTCTATTTATTTGAGCTTATTAATTGATTGAATCAGATAAGTTTGATCAGTTAAAATCGATTTAGGGTGATTCCAAACTAACTTGACTAGTTCAAACCTATTTGACCTAATCGAGATCAATCAAATCTAAATTAGACTAGTCTAGGGTAATTCCAGACTGGTTCTATAAGGATTTGATGTTGGTTCCATTAGATCATAATCGAATTGAGTTTGGTTTAAGTCAATTGAGCTATCCCCAAGATATAGAATGCTTCCCCTGAGTCCTTCATGGAGAAGTGTCTAGATAACTAAGCCTTTACTGTGGATAGTATTCCTACATCATTCCCAATGATCAGGATGTCATCCACATATAACACTAAAAAGGTGATAGCGCTCCCACTTACCTTCCTGTACACACAAGGCTCATATTCATTCTTAACGAAGTCATAAGATCTAATTGCCTCATCAAATCTTATATTCCAACTTTGGGAAGCTTGCTTTAGTCCATAAATGAATCTAAGTAACCTACACACCTTATCTAGGCAGTCCTTAGATACGAATCCCTCGGATTATATCATATATACCTCCCCTCAAGGTTCTCATTGAGGAATGCGGTTTTCACATCCATCTGCTAGATCTCATAATCATAGTGTGCTGCAATAGCCAATAGAATTTGGATGGATTTTAGCATTATTACAGGTGAGAAGGTTTCATCATAGTCAACACCTTGCCTTTGACGATACCCCTTAGCCACTAGCCTTGCTTTATAGGTCTCTACCTTTCCATCTACTTTGATCTTTTTCTTAAAGATCCATATACAATCGATGGGTATAATACCTTTTAGCGCATTAATTAGGTTCCAAACCTTATTGGAGTACATAGAATCCATCCCAGAATTCATGGCTTCTTGCCACTTCCCGGAGTCTATACTCATAATAGCCTTCTTGTAGGTCTGAGGATCAATATCCTCAACATCCTCTCCTCTAATATGTCCTACATATCTCTTAAGAGTATAGGATACTTTGCCGGACCTACGTAAAGTTGGAACTTGTGTATTAGGTATTTGAACAGACTCGGGCTGTAGAGTGGTGCTTGAGTTAGGTTCTTCAACCTCACACAATTCTATCATGCTCCTACTATCTCCGCCAAGAATGTGTTTCTTCTCAAGGAACATTGCTCTCTTGGCTACAAAGACCTTTTGGTCCTCGAGATGATAGAAATAATAACCATAGGTTTCCTTAGGGTATCCCACGAACTTGCACCGCTCTGTCCTCGATTCCAACTTATCGGGGTTGTGTCTTTTAACGTGAGTAGGGCAGCCCTAAATCTTAACAACCTTAAGATTGGGCTTCTTCCCTTTCCATATCTCATATGGTGTAGACACTACTGACTTAGTTGGAACTCCGTTCAGAAGGTAACCTGTAATCTCTAGGGCATATCCTCAGAATGAGATGGGTAGGCCAGCGAAACTCATCATAGATCATACCATATCTAATAGCGTACGATTTCTCCTTTCAGACACATCATTGAGCTAAGGTATATAAGGAGGTGTTAATTGGGATAATATCCCATGATCCTTGAAAAACTGAGTAAACTCTGTACTTAAGTACTCACCTCCTTGATTTGATCGAAGAGTCTTGATACTCTTTTCAGTCTGGTTCTCCACTTCATTCTTATACTCTCTAAATTTCTCAAATTCCTTGGACTAGTACTTCATTAAGTACACATATCCATACCTTGAGAAATTATCAGTAAAGGTAATGAAGTAGGAGTAACCACCAATGACATGAGTTGACATGGGTCTACATACATCACTATGTATGAGTTCTAACAGCTCAGTGACTCTCTCTCTAGTTCCACTAAATGGAGAGTTTGTTAGTTTTCCACGAAGGCAAGGCTGGCAAGTTGCATATGACTTATAGTCGAATGGATCTAGATATCCATCCTTTAGCAACTTTTGAATCCTTCTCTCATGGATGTGACCTAGCCTACAATGCCACAGATATGCACTGTTCACCTCATCTCGTTTCCTCTTAGACACACTTACATTCATGATATGTGGAGTAGTATCTAGTATAAACAAACCATTATACAATGTTCCTTTCATGATGATCTCATCATCTAATAATATCGAACAACCATTGTTCTCAAAAACTAATTTATATCCACTAACTGGCAAACATGAAATGGAGATAATGTTTTTGATAATTAAAGGAACAAAATAACATGCATCTAATGCAATAAAAGCTCCACCAAGCAGATGTAGGGCGACCTCGCCAACAGCTACTATAACAACTTTTGCTCCATTGCCCATCTTGAGGTCCATCTCGCCTCTCTCTAGTCTCCTAGGCCTTGCCAGAACCTGCAACGAATTGCATATATAATAAGCACTACCGATATCCAATACCCATATGTTATCATAAGAGTTTGACAAATGGAGACTGATCATGAATGTACTTGAAGCTTCTCTAAGCTTCTGTTTCGCCCTCTCTGCAAGGTACCCTTTGCAGTTCCTCTTCCAGTGCCCATTTTTGTCACAGTGGAAGCACTGGCCTTTGTCCTTTACCGGGTTTTTCTTAGTAACCTTTTCTCTACCTGGTCTACCCTTGCCCTTGCCCTTCTTAAGGGACTTTTCTGCTTTCCTTTTCTTTCTGGTCTCACTAGTGTAGAGAACTGGCTTCTCTTTTTTGATAGTATTCTCTACCTCCCTCAACATATTGAGAAGCTCTAGGAGAGTCACCACAAGCTTGTTCATATTAAAATTTATTATGAACTATGAAAAGGAATCTGGTAGGGACTAAAGCACACTGTCCACACATAAGTTATCCTCTAGGACCATTCCTAAACCTGTAAGTTTCTCTATCCACTCAATCATCTTTAGGATATGGTTCTGAACCGGTGTCCCCTAAGTCATCCTAGCGCGGAAGAGGCTCTTAGATATCTCATATTGCTGAGTCCTTCCCTATTCCTCAAACAATTTACGGACATGTAGGAGAATGGATCTGGCATCCATCTTTTCATGTTGTCTCTGTAACTCAGGAGTCATAGAGCCCAAAATGTAGCACTGAACAAGAGTGGAGTTATCAATGTACTTCACGTAGCAAATGATCTCATCCTTGCTTGCCCCTTCCTCGGGCGTAGGCATCACTGTATCAAGGACGTACGCGATTTTCTCCACTGTGAGAACAATTCTCAAGTTGCGGAGCAATTCCGTATAATTTGGACCAGTGAGGCGGTTGACATCAAGTATGCCATGTAAGGGATTTGGAAGCGACATTTTCTAAAAATAAAAATGCAGCAGAAATAAATAACATACAGATTTTGCAAGAAATAAATAATGAAGATATGAATTCTATCTTAATATGCTCCCATTATTTTACTAGCGAGTCATGCGACACCCTCAACACATGAAACGGAAGTCTCCGGCAAACTTTTAGTGGGGATCAGGATCCAATCAGCGTCTTAGTGTAACCTCGAGGGACTCGACCAATCACACTAATCCCAAAAGGTAGGCAACTTTTGCCGATCACAACTCCTTATGATTTTCATCCTGTTCGGCCTCCGAATCACCATGGTCTCGAGGGACTCGACCAACTATGATGCTCGGTTAAGTCAACAGCATCATTATAAGATGAGTCTGATTTGATGATATACCCTCGAGGGACTCGACCAAGCATACCATGTCCTCAAGTCACCGGTAACATCTTTATGTCATAAGCAAGATAGCAAATCACGATACCATGGTCTCGAGGGACTCGACCAATCACACTAATCCCAAAAGGTAGGCAACTTTTGCCGATCACAACTCCTTATGATTTTCATCCTGTTCGGCCTCCGAATCACCATGGTCTCGAGGGACTCGACCAATCACACTAATCCCAAAAGGTAGGCAACTTTTGCCGATCACAACTCCTTATGATTTTCATCCTGTTCGGCCTCCGAATCACCATGGTCTCGAGGGACTCGACCAATCACACTAATCCCAAAAGGTAGGCAACTTTTGCCGATCACAACTCCTTATGATTTTCATCCTGTTCGGCCTCCGAATCACCATGGTCTCGAGGGACTCGACCAATCACACTAATCCCAAAAGGTAGGCAACTTTTGCCGATCACAACTCCTTATGATTTTCATCCTGTTCGGCCTCCGAATCACCATGGTCTCGAGGGACTCGACCAATCACACTAATCCCAAAAGGTAGGCAACTTTTGCCGATCACAACTCCTTATGATTTTCATGCTATCGCATCACGCTCCTACTGCGCTTCCTCGTATGATTAAACTTAATCATAGGCATGTAGGCCCGACAATAAATGAGAAATATAATGGAGGCTCGCAGGCCCAAATAATAATAATAATCACAAGTACACACATCACACGGTCCATGATCATCCGTCCACACATCATACATCACATATATATATCATCATTATGTAGGACTACTAGATAATAATAAAATAATAATCAATTAAACCTTTAATTAATTAATATTTTCTGAATCAAGGACATGTAAGGAACTTTTTGAATTTTGGGGGGTATTTTTATAATTTTGATAAAAGGGATAGAATTAAAATTTCTAAAATTCACAGGGGCAAAAACTATCTTTTTGCCCAAAACCCTAAGCCCCTCTTCCTCTCCCTTGCTGCTGCCGCTGCTGCAGTTGGGCACACTCGTAGGTGGGCGCCCCTGCTATCACCGCCACCCCTGTGGGCGGTTCTGCCCGCGGGGTTATTCCTGCAGCATCCGCCCCCGTAGCGAGCGGTGCTGGCTGCCTACGGGCAAGCGTTGCTACGGGTGTTGTGCTCGCAGGCGATGACCATGGGTGTTGATGCCGCCCTTTGCGAGCGGGCGCAGTGCCCGCGCAGGTGGTCATCGTCCCTGCGGCCCTGCTTGCGGGCGCCGCTATAGGGGGCTTGCCTGCATGCAGATGGCAACGCTGCCATCTGCGACCGCAGCAAGGGCAATAACAGTTGTTGCCCTTTTTTCGCTTTTGCGTCAATGATTTTGACGTCAAAATTTTTCCTAAACACAACACACGCAGTTCAAAACCAATCTTTCACACGAACAACCTGGCTTTGATACCACCGTTGGGAAATCTTGAGGGCGACATCACATGCGCAGCGGAAGAACAAAAATAAAATCCCCTATTCCCAAATAGATGTTCGTCGTCGTGCGAAGATTGGCGCGCAAAAATCTACGAAACAAACTACGTATAGAATAGATTGTGTTACCTAGGGAGATCGTATATCCCTATTTCCTTGCAGATCTCTAGGAGAGGGTGAAGGAGGTCAAGCGTCCTCCTCTTTAGCGGTGATCCACACAGCAGGGTTACGATGACACTCCTCAAAACTTCAGACCTACTCTGAGGTGGAGAGGGGGAGGAGAATAAGAGAGGTAAGCAAAGGCTCTAGCTTATGAACCACTAAATCCCTCCTATTTATAGAGGTCCTCTATCAAACCCTAATGGATCCTCCCCTGTTGCCCTGTTGGGTATTGGATCTGCATCCAATTACCCAATCCTCTTAGATTAATGGATCTCTATCCAATAATCTATTATGAGCTCTTATTGGATCTCATCTATAGGATCCAATAATTCAGGGGCTTATTGGATATCCAATAAGACAAGGGCTCCGGCGGATATCTTATATTTGAACATCTACTTATCGTAATACCTACCATATGTGTGTGACCCTCTAGGCCCAATATCGAGCTGGCCGTGAATCATACCTATCAGAACTCCTTCTGGCTCAGTGAATTATTATCTCCATAATAATTCACTCGACTCATCAACTACGGACGTACTAGGCTACTACACCGTAGTCCCCAAATAATATAGGGGAATCCAATCCATTGAACCTGTCTATCCTCAGTTACCGTGTACCTATAGTCCCTCATCCATATAATATCCCAGAGACTATACCGGGTATGGTACTATTAGATCCATACGATTTCTACTCAATCTCGCTCTAATCGGATTCTCCTAGAGAACTCTTTCTCTCTCAATCCGAATAACCCTGGCTAGGGATTTGTCTGAGCAAGAATATATGAGATATTCCTCTCATGACGCCGAGAGTGGATGATCCTCTATTGATACTCAATAGCCCTCGTAAGGTCGACTACCACTCCCAATGACCAACTGTAGTAGATCTAAGACATCTAAACCTATAAGTCTGGTATCAAAGAGTGAAGCACTCATACAGGACATCCTTGGTGTCTCAAAGTCTAAGGACCAGATACACCACTAGGACTACGGAATCGCTGTCTAACAATAAGACATCATCAACCCTCTAGTATTCCGTAAGCGGATTAATCAGTGAACTCATTCTTCAATGAGCACTTGTACTATATCCCTAATGTCCCCACACGAGCAGCTATGAGACCAACTGCATCCATTATATGGATGGGTATACAGCACACCAGTCTGTCCGGTTATCTCATTGTCCCTCTCGAGTAACCTAGGACCGGGATTATTTAGGATATATGTTTAAAGGTGAATCGGTCTCATTATCGTGATTACATCACGATCTGATTCCCATTGCACATATCCAAGGACATCACAATATATACATGCGTATATGCAATAGTTAACATAAAGTGATAAATGTCAAAATATAATAAGCAAAAAAGATTTCGTGTCAAGTCACATGTGTAATCACTCACGTGATTGGCTTGTTGGGCACTTATGACTAGCAAGGTCTGCACCCAGACAAGGTCCTATCTAAGACCAAGATGTGACCCGGCAGGAGCGTGTCCGTAGGAAGATCAAAACACTGCCACAGGATGCCGTCGGAAAGCAGTGAGGATGACGTTACCGAAGTCGAGGACAATGGTGGCGGAGGCATTGGCAGGGCCCACGCTCCACACTTCGTTTCCACCCTCATCCTTAAGGGAGAGGCGACCGTCGCTAGTCAACTGCAGCAAGAAGCTGGTCGCTGGAGGGAGAGAGCCAAGAGTTGGTTGATGGTGCCCAGCGAGAGGGTTCTAGCGACCAGGTCCACAAAGAGGGTTGCTCGATGGTGCTGTGCGCGAAAGTAGAGTAGGTTCGGAGCAGAGGTTCAGTGACGAGGCGTTGGTAGCGGTGGAAGGTGGGAGGTGGGTGACTGCGGTGGCTTGAGTTCGTGCACGCAGCGGCGATCCATGCGGTGCTGTGCATGGTGTGACTATACATATACGCGAAGGAGAGCGTTGGACCGCTGAGTCTCGGCGTGCAACACAAGCATCCCCTTCGAGCTCCTCAAGTCCACCGACTGGTGGTAGATCAACGAAGACCGCTGCGGTGAGGAAGATGAAGATTGGTCGCGGAGCCTCGCTTGGGAATGTGGCTACAGCGACGGTGGTCGCTGGCTAGAGGCAGGGGCGAAGCCTCACTCTTCTCACTGCTTTGATACCATGTTAAAAAAAGGATAGAAAAAAAAATTACAAAAAATACTAATTTATATTAACATGTTTACGAAGGATTTCTATCAGAGGATTTCCCTAAACAGAATAAAAAGAAATCCTCTAATCTTATCTGCTATCACATATAGCATTTGCCAAAAGGCTCTGGACATTGTAGTTTGATCTTGCATGTTTTGGATGCACGAAACAACTTGGTCCATGTACAGAATAAATCTTGAAGAAGGGTCCCGTCGCCGACAACTTGCCAAGTTGGCGCTTGGTCTATGTACATTAAACGCGCTCCGTTGCTGCGAGGGTAGCAGACGACGCCGCCGCCTCCTCCTCCTCCTTTGCGGGCTCGGAATTTGCTGCTCCACCCCCTGCTATTCCGAGAGCAAGGTTGAGCGGATCTCCCGCGGACGGGTAGACCCGCTTGCTCGACCCCTCCGTCGCTGTCCCATCGGCACGCCGCCGCACCGAGAACGTCCGCAGCAGGAACCCCCACCGACCGCTCCGCCCCCCTCGGTGCCCCCTGCTCCCGCTCGCCTCCCCGCGGGCTCGCGCTTCCGCCACGCTCGCCGCCCGCCGGAGCCCCGCTGCCATGAAGATTTCATGCCTTACGTGCTCCGGGAGCCGCAGCGTGTACCGGTTCACCTCCTCACCCTTGTGCCCCGTCGAGTGCCATCTCCGGTACCCCACTGCCGGCAGCCGCCCCCCCTCGAGATCTCCTTCCACCGTCGCTCCGACGTCCTCCGTAGGCGTGGATTCGCAGGCGGCGTCGGCGGCGTCCGCGGGCTCCGGCTCCGCGAGGTTGGACCGGCAGACGGGACAGGTGACGTGGGTGCCTAGCCAGACGTCGATACAGTCGACGTGGAACACGTGGCAGCATCTAGGGAGCAACCGGAGGGTGTCGTCGTGGGCGAACTCGGAGAGGCAGACGGCGCATTCCAGCGCGCCCTTCCCTTTCTTGTGCTCCTTTGCCTCCGCATACGCCATGGTGGGGAACGAAGCGAGCACCTCGGGGTCGAGCCCTCGCCGCGCCGCTCGACTGGCGGCGGCCCGCGACTCCACTGCCCCGGAGGTTCGGGTCCCACCGGAGCTACCCGAGCCGCATTGGTGAAGGTATACCGCGAAGAAGCCGAGGAAGAAGAAGCCGCAGATGAGACCGATCACGAGGGCAGCGACGCCGGGTTTGATTCTGACGGAGTAGCCGTAGGGGCCGTCGCCGGAGGGTGTGGCGGTGGATTGGGCGCTGACACGGCGAGGTGTGACGAGAAGTAGCGCAAGCACTATTAGAAGAAGCGAGGCCGTCCGATGGATGGTGGCAGGGGTCGTACGGCTGCTAGCCGTCGCCATAGGTGGTGGCATAAGGCAGGTAATCGATCGGTAGCGCAGATGGAGCGCCGCAATAGTTATAGGGGGGCGGTCTGCGTCGCCGTCAAGTTAGCAGGGGGAAATCAATCGTTAACTTTGACTGTGGGGGGAGAGTGGGGGACGTGTGCGTAGCCGTTGGGAAGGCTCAGCTGGCCAGCCAATGACACGTACAGAGAACCGATATGCGCTTCTGTGCTTTTTCTGTGGGACCCATTGATGAAGAATATTTTGGCTGGGTTTTCTACTGAACCCTGGATCGATACAGATAGCCGAGGCGAGGTGAGTTCTCACGGGAAGGAGGGTGATGTGGACTTTCGCATGTGGACGGAAGATTAAAGAACGAAAGAAGAAGTCTTCGCTTGATTGGGTCCACAAAGCAGAGGAAGAATCTGATAGCGGCTCGCGAACTGCCGTGCGCCAAATTCCGAGAATTATCTTTAGGAAGGAAGGACACGTAAGCCAAACATTACGCTTTCAACTCCCGACTCAACTCACGACTTGGATTACAATCCGGGTCTGGGCTCGCACACTTGGCCTTCGTATCATACCAATTCGTGGCTTTGAGTCGTGAGGTGAGGTTGACAGGTAAAGCGGAAGTCAAATTTCTTATCAGGTTGCCATTCTAGAGAAGGTATGGACGTTCTCTAGAAGGTGAATTAAGAGGGTTCAGCTGATGTGGCTGAAAGCAAACGACGGTCTGTCCGAGCTCATTGATTCAAAGAAGAAAAATAAGAAGATATTGACCGCTACTGTGTCTTGATAAGAGCGTCTCATATTCTTCTTTGGATAGATTATTCTCTCCAAATGTCACAGATGCAATTCTCCTTTCTTAATTGCCAGCATGAACCTCATTTCCATTTTCTCGATCATCCAGTTATGTGACATATGAGAGGAAGATCGAGATATGAGACAGCGATGGACGGACGTTTGAGATGAAATGTGATGATATGTAATAATTAACATGAACAAATGGGAGAAGAAGCTTGGCAATTATTTTTTAGATTCTTTAATTAAAAACAGGTTATATAGAGGATAACTTAATCTAAAAAGAAGTTTAGGTTTCAAAAGATTTTTGTTTGAAAAAAAATAATTTCAAGAAGATTGGAAGGAGATTTTGAGAATATGAAGTTGAAGGATGAACTTTGTGTGTAACCCTATTTATAGAGTGAAAATAACAACCAAAAGATTAAAACGAAAGAGTAATTTACTTTAAAATACCTTTAATAATAGGATTTTATTATATGATGCTCTCATATTTGAATTTTAACCAGTAATGCTACTTTATATGAAAAATTCATTCATACCCTTGAACCAATCTAATTGAAGTTGGATCAATGGATGGGCTAGTTTGATCCTGTTAGATTCTCAATTTAGTTTAAATCGATTATTTCAGGTCGAGTCAGATTGGTTGTGAGTATAACTCAAGTATAAGCGACCTTGACAAATAACTTCTCTCCATCTCTAATGATTGCTCTCGATTTGTGCCATCTTTGACTTCTCGATGATGATAATACTCGGGTCTTATCGTTTCCAACTTCTTCGATATTGATTGTAAGCATTACACTTATATTACACTCGATCATATATTCAATATAAAAATCTTCTATTTCAATAATTAATGTTCCTAAAATAAAAAAATGATACTAAACATTTTAGAATCATGATATTTTTGGAGAAGTTGAGAAAACTTTGAGTATAATTCTCCTATTTATACTTATGTTATACATGAGTTACACTCGATCATAGATTTAATGTAGAATTTTTATATTTTGATAATTAATAATACTAAAATTAGGAAAAAAATTGATATTAAACATGTTAGGATTATAATATCATAGTTTTGAAAAAGTTGGGATAGATTTAAGGATAATCAATAATTTATAATTAGAGTTTATGCTTGATTTACACCACTATAGATTAATGTGGATCACATGAATTACAAACTTGTTTTTTTATTGGTCCAGGCTTAAATCATTATACTTTATTAATAACCTATGTATAGTTTATATTTATTAAATAGAATTGATTTTAATTTACTTAATTAGACATATTGTTTGATTGAAATATAAGGATGCTGAACTCTTTAATACGTTTTATGAGATATCCCTATTCAAATATCTTTTTGTTTTTTATACCCTAAACTTTAGATATAATGTTTCATATTTATAACCTTTATTTTTGCAGGTATAATTTAGGAGAAAAAAAATATAGATGAAGCAATTAGCGTAGGGAATATATATCATAACTTAAAGATTTATATTAATCATCATTAATTTATATATAACTAATTAATTTATGTTTGTTAGGATTAAGAGCACTAAGAGGGGGGGAGGGGAGGGGCGGGTGGGAGGGGTGAATAAGTGCAGCGGTAAGATAACGACGGTTTAAAAACTTTCGTATGATAAAACCGTTTTCGATGTAAAACCGATTTCAGAAACTTAACTTTGAAACACGTTCGTAAATGAATAGAAGGCAGTAAGCTATTGAAGAGGTTTGTAGTAAAGACAAACAACAGAGAGTAAATGCAAACTAGAGACGATGGCAGTTTATAGTGGTTCGGTCAATCGTGACCTACATTCACTCCTCTGATTCCTCTTCCATCGAGGTTACTGGCATCCACTAGAGGTCTTCCTTCAATAGGCGAAGACCAACTCCTTCTTACACCCCTCTTCTCCTTTTACCGGGTCTAGGAGATAACCCTTACAAGCACTCACTCTCCTTTTAAGCTATTTTGACACTTAGACTTAAGGAGGATGATTCTAAAGAGATTATAGCAGAGTTTTCTCACTTTTAAATGCTCTGTACTTGTATGCTTTAACCAGGGATGGGAGGGGTATTTATAGGCTTCAAGTTGATTCAAACTTGGAGCCTAAATCTTTCCCATTTCGGGTTCCCCAGGCACGGGTGGTACCACCGCCCAGTGTTAGTTTGACTGACACTGTTCTGGGCGGTACCACCCCCCAGACTGGTAGTACCACCACCTGGCCCCCTACTAGGGGCGGTACAACCGCCCAGACTAGCGGTACCACCGCCTGACATAGTCTCGAAGATTGTGCCACGACGGTGAGACTTCTTTGGGCATTGTTTGGGCCTCTTATTGGGCCCAACATAGTTCTTACATGGGCCTAACTGGCCCCTAATTGGGTTGGCCTAAATCCAAGCCCAATTATGTGCTAACTATGATTTCTAAGACATATTCTAAGCTAAACAAATCTCTATGTCAATTCTTCTAGCGATCTTCCAGTGAACCTCCGATGAACTCTCGACAATGTTTCGATGGACTCCCGGCATGCTCCTGGACTTCACGACGATCTTCTTGATGAGTTCTGATGAGCTTCTTGGCAAGCTCCATGACTTCTCGACTGGTTCCACCAGAACTTTCGACGAACATCTAGATTTCCGACATGAACTCTTAAACTCCCAACGATGTCGTGTCCTTGACTCCGGGACTTCATTTTGCTTCATGTCTTGCTATCGTAGTTAATCCTACACATGTAAAATAAAACTTCAATCTAGATAATTAATCCTAAGCATTAATCAAGTTGTCCGACATGTCATTAGTCTCTCGATGCTTCGTCCGATTCTTCGGTACATTGTCTTCTCTTTGTTGAATCTCGGATTTTGATGATGAAACTAATGTTGAATCTCAGATTTTGATGATGAAGTCAATTGTCATGTTTTATCTAATCTTTATGTTGAGATAAGTATGCAGGATTAACTACGAAAGCTTGAAGACATAAAGCGAGTCTACCAGAATCAAGTTCGATGGGTGTTTGAGAGTCTGAAGATTCGTCGGAGATGCTGCCGGAACCAATCAAGAAGAAATTGGGGACTTGTCGAAATTTTCGGAAGTCCGCCGAAGAGATCATTGGAGGTTCGCAGAGATCACCGAGAAGGCTCGGCTACTCGTTGATTTCACCATAAGATCGGGAGCCAACTGGGAGTCCGTCGGAAGAAATCCAAGGGCGTATCGGAAGTCCGTCGGAAGATCGCCGGAAAGCTCGCCGGAACTAGACTTGAAGTTCGCCGGTTAAAAACTTACTTAGGATTATGTTTTTTAGTTACGTAGTTTGCATGTAATTAAGGTTAGGATTAAGAAATAATCCTATATCTTGATTAGGGGCCAATTGGGTCCAAATGAAACCTGGTGTGGGCCGGACTTAAAGCCCAACCAGTAACCAATAATACTGGGCGGTGGAACTGCCCTACTAGGCGGTGGCACTGCCCAGCACCCGAGAGCCAGGCGGTGGCACCGCCCAGTACACTGTCAGTGTCAAAACTGACAGGCGCTGGCACCGCCACTGACAGGCGGTGGCACAGCTAGCTTCGGGAACCGAAGAGAATTCAAATTTTAGAGCCCAAATTTGAATCCTCTTGAGGCCTATAAATACCCCTCTATTCTCAGCTGAGATTACAACTCTTTGAGAAGCAATAGAGTAAAAAAAAAGGGTCTTAGCAAAGCCTTAGCAAGTCTTACTTTCAAATTGCTTGAGTGTTCACCTCCCTTTCTTTCTTGCTGAAATTCTGTAAGAGTGTGAACCACTTGTAAAGGTTGTAAGAGGGGTGTTTGTCCTTCCCCTTCAAAGTGATTTGCTAGTGGAAGTTGGGGGCCTCATCGAAGAAGGCTTCGCAAGTGGATGTAAGTCATTTTGACCGAACCACTTTAAATCTACGTGTTCCTTGAATGTGTGAGTTGTTATTTTTCTGCAATCATTATCTACATAGAAGCAAGTTTTTGTTCTTCACTTTACTCTAGTTGCTATTGATCGAAATATTCTCGCATTTTACGGAATCAGTTTCAAACCTACTAGTTTTAATCCGCTGCACTAATTCACCCCCCCCTCTTAGTGCCGCTCCGATCCTAACAATTGGTATCAGAGCAAGGCTCACTCTCATATTTGGTTTAATACCCAAGAGAGATGTCTTACTCCGGCATGCATGAGGGACATTCTATTACACGTCCACTTATGTTTAATGGGTCGGATTACACGTATTGGAAGACACGTATGAGAATCTTTCTCATTTCCATGGATTTTGAGCTTTGGACTATTGTTGAAAATGGATTTCAAAAATCTTCTCTTCCGATGAGCGAATGGAATGAATCGGAGAAGAAAGTTTTTGCTTTAAACGCGAAGGCTATGAATGTCTTGTTTTGTGCACTAGAAAAAAATGAATTTAATCGCGTTTCAATTTGTGATTCTGCTTTTGATATTTGGAGAACTCTTGAAGTCACTCATGAAGGCACTAGCCAAGTGAAAGAGTCCAAAATCAACATTCTTGTGCACTCTTATGAACTTTTCCGAATGAAACCAAGTGAATCCATCGGAGACATGTACACCCGTTTCACGGATGTCATCAATGGACTCAAAGCTCTTGGTAAAGATTTTTCTAACTTTGAACTAGTAACTAAAATCTTAAGATCCCTTCCTAAAAGTTGGGATCCAAAAGTTACTACCATTTAAGAGGCCAAGGACCTTAAAACATTCCCTCTTGAAGAACTTATTGGGTCTCTAATGATCTACGAAATGACATGTCAAGCTCATGACGAGCTCGAGAACCCCCTTCCAAAGAACAGGAAGGATATGGCACTCAAATCACAAGAAGACCACTTGAAAGGAACATCAAGTGATGATGACAGTGACAATGACATTGCACTTTTGACTCAAAAATTTAAAAAATTTATAAGAAAGAACAAATTTAAAAATAACACCAAAAACAAACTTGAACATAAAAAGGACCAAGTGATATGCTATGAATGCAAGAAGCCGGGGCATTTCAAAAATGAATGTCCCCAAGCCAAAAAGAGAACATCAAAGAAGAAGGCGCTCAAAGCAACATGGGATGATTCAAGCGCATCCGAAGAAGAGGAGTCCAACACCGAGCAAGTTGCTCATTACGCCCTAATGGCCATCGGAGAGGAGGTAACGAATTTAATTGATGTAGATTTATCTTATCATGAATTATTAAATGCCTTCCATGAGTTATTTGATGAATGCAAAACAATTAGTAGAAAATATAAATTGTTAAAAAAGGAGCATGATAGTCTTACTTGTAATTTTGATAAATTAAAAACTGAATATCATGATAGTTTAGCTTCATGCATAAAATGCCATGATCTAGAAACTCTCCAAAAGGAGAACTTGCTACTTAAGGACACCTTGAAGAAATTCGAGGTCGGTAGCAAGTCTTTGAACATGATCCTTACAAATAAGGGTTACGTTCCTAAAAGAAGTGGAATTGGATTTGTGAGAAGTTCTCACCAAAATCCAACCACCTTCATTAAAGGTCCTATCTTACATGTTCAACACCAAAGCAATTGCAACTTTTGTTGCAAATATGGACATAAAACTTATCAATGTCCATTCAAGAAAATTAGTCTGAACAAATTAATTTGGGTTCCTAAAGGAACCACGATCAAGTCTATGCAACATGATAAACAAGTTAGATCAGTTTTTGAGGCACCCAAAAGTAAATGGGTACCTAAACATAATCCCTTCTTGTAGAAACATACACCATCACAAGCTAGGAGCAAGAGATGGTACCTTGATAGTGGGTGCTCAAGGCATATGACCGGAGATCCATCCCAATTCTCCAAGCTCACTAGCATAGACGAAGGCTATGTCACCTTCGGAGACAACAACAAAGGCAAAATCATTGGCAAGGGAACCATAGGTAAACAAATAAAAACTAGTTTCAAACCAAAAAATCAAATTAGCACCACTAGACCATTACAATTGATCCATTTGGACTTATTTGGACCAATTGACACGACAAGTCTAGGAGGAAGTAAATACGCTTTTGTGATTGTAGATGATTATACTAGATACACTTGGACCTATTTCTTAGCTCACAAAAGTGATTGTTTCAAATGTTTCTCTAAATTTTGTAAACTCACTCAAAACGAAAAAGGTTTCATGATATCATCAATTCGGAGTGATCACGGTGGCGAATTTCAAAACCGCGATTTCCAAAATTTTTGTGAAGTTAATGGATATAACCACAACTTCTCTACTCCAAGAAACCCTCAACAAAATAGAGTAGTAGAAAGAAAAAATAGAAATCTACAAGAAATGGCAAGAACTATGTTGAATGAACATAGTCTACCCAAGTACTTTTGGGCCGAAGCCGTGAATACGGCTTGCTACATCATGAATAGGGTTCTAATAAGACCATCTCTATCAAAAACTCCCTATGAATTATGGAATAACAAAACACCAAATGTTTCTTATTTTAAAGTTTTCGGTTGCAAATGCTTTATTTTAAATGAAAAGGATGCCTTAGGAAAATTTGATGCTAAATCCGATGAAGGCATCTTTCTTGGTTACTCTTCCGTTTCTAAAGCTTTTCGTGTTTTTAGCAAAAGAACTTTAGTTATAGAAGAGTCTATTCATGTAATTTTTAATGAAATTTTCGAGTTAAAGAAAAATGATTTTGATGATGATATTGGTTTTGAAAATTTGGATTTAAATGAACCCCCTCCTCAAAATAGCAACTTGGATGCATCTTCTTCCAAAATCTCATTACCCAAGGAATGGAAGTATGTAGATGCTCATCCAAAAGAGCAAATTATAGGAGATACATCACAAGGGGTTCAAACTCGTTCTTCTTTCAGGAATTTTTGTGCTAATGCTGCCTTTCTCTCTCAAATCGAACTTAAATGCATTAATGAGGCCTTGAAAGATAATTCTTGGGTCATTGCAATGCAAGAGGAATTGAATCAATTTGAGAGGAATGAGGTATGGAAGCTTGTTCTTAGACCTAGTGACCATTTAGTCATTGGTACTAAATGGGTCTTTAGAAACAAGCAAGACGAATGTGGTATCGTGGTTAGAAATAAGGCTAGATTAGTGGCCAAAGGTTTCAACCAAGAAGAAGGTATCGACTACGAAGAAACCTTCGCTCCTGTGGCAAGATTAGAAGCCATTAGGATGCTCCTTGCCTATGCTAGTAGTAATAATTTTAAACTATTTCAAATGGACGTCAAAAGTGCCTTCTTGAATGGTTTTATTTCGGAAGAAGTATATGTCGAACAACCTCCTGGATTTGAAAATTCTCTTCTTCCTAATCATGTATTCAAATTGACTAAGGCTCTCTATGGTTTGAAACAAGCTCCTAGAGCTTGGTACGAAAGGCTTAGTTCCTTTCTTATTTTAAATAATTTTACCAAAGGCAAGGTTGATACTACATTATTTATCAAACATTTTGAAAATAATTTTTTTATTGTATAAATTTATGTTGATGATATTATTTTTGGTTCTTCGGATGAATCACTATGTGAATCATTTGTCAAAAATATGAGTCATGAATTTGAAATGAGTTTAATGGGTGAATTAACATTCTTTTTAGGATTGCAAATCAAACAATTTAATGACGGTATATTTCTTAACCAATCTAAATATACATTAGAATTGTTAAAACGATTTAACATGGATAATTCAAAAGTAATAAACACCCCTATGAGTACTTCGACTAAGTTAGATATGGATGAAAACAATGAAAATTTCGATCAAAAAACGTATAGGGGAATGATAGGTAGTCTACTCTACCTCACCGCGACTAGACCGGATATTATGTTTAGTGTGGGACTTTGCGCTAGGTTTCAATCTAATCCTAAATTATCTCATCTCAAGAGTGTTAAAAGAATATTTAGATATCTTAAAGGAACTCCAAATTTAGGACTTTGGTATCCGAAATCAGAAAAATTCGATTTAATAGCTTATGCAGATGCTGATTTTAGCGGATGCAGGATAGATAGAAAAAGTACATCCGGAACATGCAAATTTTTAGGACATGCACTTGTTTCTTGGACTTCCAAGAAACAAAATTCAGTTGCACTATCTACGGCGGAAGCCGAATACATCGTTGCATGTGCATGCTGTGCACAAATTGTTTGGATGAAAAATACATTAGAAGACTATGAAATTCACTTGAAAAACATTCCCATAAAATGTGATAATACAAGTGCCATATGTCTTACCAAAAATCCAATTCAGTACTCTAGAACTAAGCATATCGACGTTAGGCATCATTTCATACGCGATCATGTCCTTAACAATAATGTTGTTCTAGAATTCATTGACACAAAGCATCAATTGACAGACATCTTTACAAAAGCCTTAAATAAAGACCAATTTGAATTTATTAGAAGGGAACTAGGCATGTTAAATTGTCCCTAAGAATGTACTTTCCGAAAAGTTTTTCATCCTTTTTCCGTTCCTTAGTAGATTTGATCATTCTCTTTCAATTCCAAAAGAAATGTTTATCCTAACATCTCTGAAAAATAAAATAAAAAATAAAAACGGAGAAGGAATGAAATTTTTTTCGCGGCAGCCAGCGGTGGCACCGCTAGAACCGACGGTAGCACTGCCTTCCTTCCGCGGTATGCAAGTGGTGGCATCGCCAGAACCAGCGGTAGCACCGCCTGAGCGTTCGGTCGCTAGGCGGTGGAACCGCTCGGTTTGGCGGTGGCATCGCCCGAGAGCCCTTATATAAATCCTAAGGGTTAGGGCCGGCGGTGACACCGCCCCCAACCCGTGAGAATCTGCCTCAACCCTCCCCCAACCTCTCTAAAGCCTCATTCCAACATTTAGAAGCCTTGGAAAGGGATTTTTGTTGGTCCAAGCTCTCCATCTTTCAAGAAATTTTCCATAAGGTAAAACTTGAAATTTTCTTCTTCCTCTTTTCATTATTTTCCCTACCCTTTACAGTTTCATATTTTTGATCCATCATCTTGTCTAGATAATGGCTCCTAAGAGATCAAAAGGGAAAAAGATTGTAGGAGATTCATATGACCAAAATCTTTTTCAATCTAAAGAAGTAGCACTTAAATTTTTAAATTTCGAAACAAGAACTATACATAAGGGTAAACACGTTGATCTAAATGAACTAGGAAACCTAGAACCAATTAGGTGGTTTGTACATTTAGATGCCTTACCTCTCCTACAAATCAATAAACCAATTTATCCTAGGTTAGTTAGGCTATTTTATGCAAACTTGTGTGTGGACAACGAAAGCCTAAGTACTTACCTTTTAGGAACACAAATTAGAATCTTTGACAGTACTATTTGTGAATTAATTGGACTCACTGAAAAAGATAGGGGCTGTTATTTTAGAGGTAAATGGGATGTAAATGTAATCGAAGCAACTTACTTCGAAGCCGTAGAAACTATTTTTGCAAATCCGAACCTCGGCATACTACCCAAGAGTTGCGAACACTTACTACCCTTTAACTCTAAAATTCTTCATCACATCATAACAAGCATCATATTTCCTAAACAATTTCATCTTGATGAAATAAGTCAAATAGAAATGAGCACAATGTATTGGATTATGACCGGTCAACATAACTGCTTTGGATACTCAATCCGGCAACACATGAAGGATATTATAGCTAGAGACGGTATGTTATCATATGGGGGGTTAATCACACGACTTATACTTGCCCATGACATTTGTATCCCACCCGATGAAGAGACAATTCAAAGTGATCGATATAACATCATCAACATAAATCTGTTGAAAAGACTTAGGTGCACTTTTAGCAACGGTATATGGGTGAGGCAACCTAGAAGGACTGATCCAATTCCCCCACCAGTAGAACACCCTGAAACACCAATTCTTAGGGGAAATGAATCTCCTCCTCCTAGTCCCTTTGGCGCAGCACCTTCAGCTCCTGCTTTCTCCTTTGAAGAACTCATTTTGGTAGAATTGTATCAGATCAAATCACAACAAGACCAACTCAAAACACAGTAAGAGCAGATTCAAACTCAGCAATTTGAAATTTTGCAGGAACTATGGCAAATGAATCAAAAAATAGATGTCCTGTATCAGCACTATGCATTTCCTCCTAAAGATTAATCGATGTATCTTTTATATTGACATGCGATCTTTGTCATCTTCTTTCCTTGAATGACATGTTGAACCTTCTTTTGCAATGTATTTTGAATGATGTTGAACCTTCTTTTGTGATGTATTTTGAATGAAAAATGATGTTGAATTCCTTTGCCTTAACAATCACAAATTATACGCTTAAAGACGCTCTCCTTTTTGTTAATGACAAAGGGGGAGAAATATGATAAATTGATAATTGCTATGCTATGATTGCCATATTTTCACTATGAAATGTTTGCATTATATGTTGATATCTAGCAATGATCACTATCATTCACGTTTGAAATATAAAACTTGAAAATGGTTGTCAAGTCATTGATAATTGCTATGCTATGATTGCTATATTTTCACTATGAAATGTTTGCATTATATGTTGATATCTAGCAATGATCACTATCATTCACGTTTGAAATATAAAACTTGAAAATGGTTGTCAAGTCTTGACATCATTTTCAGAAAGATACATCATGATAGGGAATCATGATGGGAGTATTGATAAGGTTTGACTTATCAATATGTCTCTTGAATTCAAAGGCTTTGAATTCAAGAATGACTTATCTCAAGTATGGCATATAGATAGGGGGAGTTAATGTTAACTCCATTATCAATTGATTGTCATCATCAAAAAGGGGGAGATTGTTGAATCTCGGATTTTGATGATGAAGTCAATTGTCATGTTTTATCTAATCCATATGTTGAGATAAGTATGCAGGATTAACTACGAAAGCTTGAAGACATAAAGCGAGTCTACCGAAATCAAGTTCGATGGGTGTTTGAGAGTCCGAAGATTCGTCGGAGATGCTGCCGGAACCAATCGAGAAGAAATCGGGGACTTGTCGGAGTTTTCGGAAGTCCGCCGAAGAGATCATCGGAGGTTCGCAGAGATCACCGAGAAGGCTCGACTACTCGTTGATTTCACCACAAGATCGGGAGCCAGTTGGGAGTCCGTCGGAAGAAATCCAAGGGCGTATCGGAAGTCCGTCGGAAGATCGCCGGAAAGCTCGCCGGAACTAGACTTGAAGTTCGCCGATTAAAAACTTGCTTAGGATTATGTTTTCTAGTTACGTAGTTTGCATGTAATTAAGGTTAGGATTAAAAAATAATCCTATATCTTGATTAGGGGCCAACTGGGCCTAAATGAAACCTGGTGTGGGCCGGACTTAAAGCCCAACCAGTAACCAATAATACTGGGCGGTGGCACCGCCCAGCACCCGAGAGCCAGGCGGTGGCACCGCCCAGCACCCGAGTGCCAAGCGGTGGCATCGCTGGACTGGGCGGTGGCACCGCCCAGTACACTGTCAGTGTCAAAACTGACAAGCGGTGGCACCGCTAGTTTCGGGAACCGAAGAGAATTCAAATTTTGGAGCCCAAATTTGAATCCTCTTGAGGCCTATAAATACCCCTCTATTCTCAGCTGAGATTACAACTCTTTGAGAAGCAATAGAGTAAAAAAAAAGGGTCTTAGCAAAGCCTTAGCAAGTCTTACTTTCAAATTGCTTGAGTGTTCACCTCCCTTTCTTTCTTGCTGAAATTCTGTAAGAGTGTGAACCACTTGTAAAGGTTTTAAGAGGGGTGTTTGTCCTTTCCCTTCAAAGTGATTTGCTAGTGGAAGTTGGGGGCCTCATCGAAGAAGGCTTCGCAAGTGGATGTAGGTCATTTTGACCGAACCACTTTAAATCTGCGTGTTCCTTGAATGTGTGAGTTGTTATTTTTCTGCAATCATTATCTACATAGAAGCAAGTTTTTGTTCTTCACTTTACTCTAGTTGCTATTGATCGAAATATTCTTGCATTTTACGGAATCAGTTTCAAACCTACTAGTTTTAATCCGCTGCACTAATTCACCCCCCCCTCTTAGTGCCGCTCCGATCCTAACAACTAATTGATTGTGTTTAGATGTTTAACTGCATTTTGAGTGATGCAGGACTACTCGATCAGAATTAGACAGTTGACGCAGGAGGAATTGACGTTGCGCCGGAGGAGATCACGTCAGGATATTGGACGACAGAATGCTTCGGACGTTGGGCATCAGGCCAAGGAGAGCGGAATTGCACCAAGGATATCGGGGTTGCGGAGGTCAACCGCCAATTGGGCAATAAGCTGCAAGAGAGAACGATGCGTTGAAGAATCGGACGAAGCACCAACCAATGATGTGCTGGGCAATAGAATGTCAATTCGCGTTGTAATAACTGTCTAGATCGGAGTAGAGTTTTGGCTTGTGTGTGCAGGATTAACTACGATAACGATGAAGACATAAAGCGAAACAAAGTGCCGGAGTCAAGCGCGAAGGATTCCTTGGGAGTTCGAGAGTTCGACGGAAGTCTGAAGGTTCGTCGGGAATGCTGTCGGAACTAACCGAGAATGAGTAGGGAGCTTGCCGATGGGTTTTCGAAAGCTCGCCGGAAGGTTCGTCGGAAGTTCGCGGAGCTCACCGAGAAAGATCATAGCTTGCCGAAGAAGCTCGTTGAAACTCGCCAAGATCAAATCGTGAAGTTTTGGAGCTTGCCGGGAGTCCGTAGAAACGTTTCCGAGAGTTTATCGGAAGACCGTCGGAAGTTCGCCGGAAGCTCGCCGGAAGAAATCTTGACTTGCGGACTTTGTAATAGCTTAGAAAATGTCTTTAAATTCATAGTTAACATGTTAATTAGGGTTAGGATTAGGTGTTAATCTTTTAACCCAAGTAGGGGCCAATTGGGCCCAAGTTCGGACTGGTTTGGGCCAAGTTTGGAGCCCAACTAGTGGGTTGAAATAGTGTAGGCGGTGGCACCGCCAGAGTCAGGCGGTGGCACGGCCCAGCACCCGAGAGCTAGGCGGTGGCACCGCTGGTCTGGGCGGTGGCACCGCCCAGCACCCGAAGAGCTAGGCGGTGGCACCGCTGGACTGGGCGGTGGCATTGCCCAGTACAATGTCAGTGTTAGAACTGACAGGCGGTGGCACCACCACTGACAGGCGGTGGCACCGCTAGCTTCGGGAACCGAAGAGAATTCAAATTTTGGAGCCCAAATTTGAATCCTCTTGAGGCCTATAAATACCCCTCAATTCTCAGCTGAGATTACAACTTTTTAGAAGCAATAGAGTGAAAAAAAAAGGACTTAGCAAAGTCTTAGCAAGTCTTATTTTTAATTGCTTGAGTATTCACCTCCTTCTTTCTCATTGAAACTTTGTAAGAGTGTGAACCACTTGTAAAAGGTTGTAAGAGGGGTATTTATCTTTCCCCTTCAAAGTGATTTGCTAGTGAAAGTTGGGAGCCTCATCGAAGAAGGCTTCGCAAGTGGATGTAGGTCATTTTGACCGAACCACTTTAAATTTGGCGTGTTCTCTGGTTTACATTTACTTATTGCACTTTACCTTACTGCAAATCTTCATAAGTGCTTTACTTACTCATTACTTTTGCTGCACACATTTACGAACACGCTTTCAAGTTAAGCACTTCCGAGTTCGGTTTTTATCGTACGAAAAAGTTTCCAAAACCGACGTTTTAATCCGCTGCACTAATTCACCCCCCCCTCTTAGTGCCGCTCCGATCCTAACAATTGGTATTAGAGCCCGGTATTTCTTATTTCAGATTTACACCCAAGAGAAATGGCTCTTCATGGCTTTTAAGAGGGCTTTTCGGTTTTTCGTCCACCGTTGTTTAACGGATTGGACTACACTTATTGGAAAACTCGAATGAGAGTTTTCTTGATTTCTATGAATTTGGATTTATGGAATATTGTTGAAAACAGTTTTCAACTTCCCTCTAAACCGATGAACGAATGGTCGGATTTGGAGAAGAAGCATTTTTCTTTAAACGCAAAGGCTATGAATGCCTTATTTTGCGCTTTGGACAAAAATGAGTTCAATCGGATTTCTATGTGCGAAACGGCTTTTGATATTTGGCGAACACTTGAAATCACGTACGAGGGAACTAGTAGAGTCAAAGACTCGAAAGTTAATATTTTATTGCATGATTTTGACCTTTTTCGAATGTAACAAAGCGAGACTATAGGCGACATGTACACCCATTTTACGGATGTCGTCAATAATCTAAGAGTTCTTGGTAAATCTTTTTCGAATTTTGACCTCGTAAGTAAGATCTTAAGATCCCTTCCAAAAAGGTGGGATCCTAAAATAACCGCAATACAAGAGACAAAAAATTTAAATGATTTTCCATTAGAAGAATTAATCGGGTCATTAATGACTTATGAAATGACACTCTTGGAACATTTTGAACCCGATGAGCACTTGAAACACCTTCCAAAGAATAGGAAGGATTTGGAACTCCGGACAAATGAATACCACTTGAGCGATGACTCAAGTGATGAGGACAATGATGAACTTGAACTTCAAACACTAAATCTTAATAAGTTCATTAAACAAAAATCTAAAATAAATAATGAACTTGAACGGAGGAAGAGGCCAAAGAAGAGGAAGGCAACCAAGGATGAATCAAGAACTTTCAAAGGTGAAATGACGAATTGGGGTTTGATGGGCTTCGACTACAAGGTAAGTAACTTAACTCCCTTAATTTATTTTGAAATTACTTGATGTTTTCCATGATGCATTTTCTTTTTTTTGAATAATTATTTTTCTTGAAAATTGTATGTTTTATGTTATTGGAATAAAAAGTTAGATATAAATCTAATGATTGTAAACCTAGTGAGATTAATCTTATGTATGTGCTTGAGAAGCAAGAATGTGTATTTTGATGATTTTCATATTGCTTTTCAATGAAGATGCATGGCTTTTGTATGAAAGGCTTGATATTTTTTATGTACATTAACTTTGTTTTTCAAACATGATGTATGGTTTTGACATAAGAACAAAAATTTGAGCATGCTATTATAAAATCAATCATATAAATTAAAACTAAAGAAGTTTTAGGTATCTATAAGAATCATTCAAAATTATGTTCAATGAAACCTTGCTTAACGTTGTAATGAAAATATTAAAGTTTTGATACCATGATATAACGATTTTATGCATAAAATTTTAAAGTTATACATGATGATTTTTGTGATTTATTGGTCTTAATGGTTTTATGATGAAATTCATTTTTCGATCCTAAACATTGATGCATGTTTTTATTTGACATAAATGAAAAGGCATGCTAACATGAAATCAATCACTTAAAATGACACTCTTAAAAAAGGGGGAAAATATATTATCAATGAAATCATGAATCTATTTATGTTATGAATTTTGTGAACCTTAAAAATGATTTTGATGATTTAAATTTGAAATGAGTTTTATCAAAATCATGATCTTGATTTCTTGGAATAACATGAGATTTCCTTTGATGATCATTTTGATTATTTAAAAGGAGATTTGTCGAAATGATTCATGGAATTTTGGATTCATGAATTAATCCTTCATTTGTTTATGAGATGGTTGAAATCTTTGTACCTTTGAATTCTTTCCCTTCTCCCTTCGATTTTTAAATTTATACATGTTATATGTTGAAAATTTAAAACCATGTTTTGATATCATGCATACCCAAGAAATATTGATTTGACAAATTGAATGAATTGAAAATGAATGATGAATTTTCTCTTGAATATTACTTGTGATATTTTTTTATGAATCATCATCTTGATTTCTCGATATTTGATATATGAAATTTTATTATGAATCAAGATTTTTCTTTAATCAATCTCCTAAGATTTTCTTTTGATTATTTATGAGGAGGTTCTTCAAAAAGAAATCATGTCTTTTGATATACACATATTCTAATCCTTCATGATATGATTTTTATGCAATTGCTTGTATTCATGAAAATATTCATCTCATCACCCAATTAATTCTTCTTGATATTCCTAATGTGAGAAATGAAAATATGCATGAAATACAAATGAAAAGTTAATTATCATGCATGATAGGATGTAATGAACTTTAACATCTAGATACCATCATTTGAAAAGCTATGATCATGTTGCCAAAATAATGTATCATGAATGCTTGAATATCATGTATAATATGCTCATAATGATGATTGATTTATTTGTATCATGCATGAAAAATGAAAGGTATAGTTTTAAAATTCTGCAATTTGAAAATATGATGATGAATCTTGTGATTTACGTATTATTGATTTTTATCAAAATGAAAGTGCCTTATTGATCTTTATTGTAATAAATCTTACACTTTCGGTTTTAAATATGATACATGTTTTTTATTTGACATAAATGAAATAAAATCATATGAATTGAAACAACTAAAAAGAGGAAAATGTTTTTTTTTAAAAAATATATTTTTCTCTATCTTATTGATCTCATTATGTGTAGACTGAAATAATGATTGGAATATTGATGTAATTATAAATGCTGATTTGATAATATGCATGAAATACTCTTGATATTATTTTGATGCATACAAATGAAAAGTTTTGATCATGCATGGTAGAATATAATTTGACAAGTTGATACCATCATAATATGAAACATTTATGATTTACAATGATCCATGCAATACTTGTGTTTTCTAATTATGATGTGATGTATTGCATATGATATAAATCATGATTTAAAATACTATGAATTGTTGCTAAAATGATGTATTATAAATGTTGATTTAATGTTTTGTGTCATGAATGCTCTAAATGATGAATGTTTGGTATCATGATCAAAATATTTATAAATAGTTAAAAATTTTAGTATCATGTATGATATCCTCATAATGTTGATCGATTTATTCAATATCGTGCATGAATGAAATATAAGGTTTTTGAAAATATGCATATTCTAATATAAAAATATAATGATGTACAAATAAGATTGATACTTACCTTTGTCATAATTGATGTAAAGGGTCTTCTCTTCTTTTGACAATGACAAAGGGGGAGATAGCTAATTTACACAAGTCAAGAAGATGCAAAAACTTGATTGCTAGCTTGCCTATCTTAAGTAGCAAAGATTGCTAACTTGCTTATTTCAAGAAGCAAAAGTTGTCTTCTTGAACATCACTATCTTGCCTATCTCAATAAGCAAAGAATTGCTATCTCAAAAGAAGCAAAAATTGTAAAACTTAGAAAACTTGCAATATAATTGCTCTTGCCATGCTTTGTATCAAAAATAGGTTGATATCCTTAAAAGCATCGCATTAAAATTTTTAGTATCGCAATGTATCACATGTATCGCAAATTGAAATTTTTGATACTATTATGAAAGGTATAGTTTTAAAATTCTGCAATTTGAAAATATGATGATGAATCTTGTGATTTACGTATTATTGATTTTTATCAAAATGAAAGTGCCTTATTGATCATTTTTTTTTTTTTTTTCTATCCTTCTTTTCGGCAATGACATAGGGGGAGAAAGATTGCTAGCTCAGGGCAAATGCTGGCTAGCTTGTACTCTTCCCTACTTTTCAACAAAAACAAAGGAGAGAAAGCTTTTGCTAGTTAGAATATGCAAAGAAAAGCAAAGTGCAATCTTGCACAAGAAGCAAGTGTTGAATTGCCATGATTGAACTTAAGAATTTTACTATGCTTTTGTGCTTATATGTTGTGATGAAAATCTAGCTTCACGTTACAAAAACTTGAATATCTTTTAAAATAGCTAGAGCTACTTCTCCTTTTTGTTGATGACATAGGGTGAGAAAGATTGCTAGCTCAGGGCAAATGCTGGCTAGCTTGTACTCTTCCCTACTTTTCAACAAAAACAGTTTAAAATGTTTTCATAACATGTGATGAATTTGCTTGGATTTGGGATAATCCAAGTGTGTTCTATCAATGGCATATTGAGAGGGGAGTTTGGTTAAACTCCGGGAGTTAAGGTAACTCCGGTAGTCATCAATTAGTTGTCATCAGCAAAAAGGGGGAGATTGTTGAATCTCGGATTTTGATGATGAAACTAATTGATTGTATTTAGATGTTTAACTGCATTTGGAGTGATGCAGGTCTACTCGATCAGGATTAGACAGTTGACGCAGAGGAAGTGACGTTGCGCCGGAGGAGATCACGTCAGGATATTGGACGGCAGAATGCCTTCGGACGTTGGGCATCGGGCCAAGGAGAGAAAGATTGCTAGCTCAGGGCAAATGCTGGCTAGCTTGTACTCTTCCCTACTTTTCAACAAAAACAAAGGAGAGAAAGCTTTTGCTAGTTAGAATATGCAAAGAAAAGCAAAGTGCAATCTTGCACAAGAAGCAAGTGTTGAATTGCCATGATTGAACTTAAGAATTTTACTATGCTTTTGTGCTTATATGTTGTGATGAAAATCTAGCTTCACGTTACAAAAACTTGAATATCTTTTAAAATAGCTAGAGCTACTTCTCCTTTTTGTTGATGACATAGGGGGAGAAAGATTGCTAGCTCAGGGCAAATGCTGGCTAGCTTGTACTCTTCCCTACTTTTCAACAAAAACAAAGGAGAGAAAGCTTTTGCTAGTTAGAATATGCAAAGAAAAGCAAAGTGCAATCTTGCACAAGAAGCAAGTGTTGAATTGCCATGATTGAACTTAAGAATTTTACTATGCTTTTGTGCTTATATGTTGTGATGAAAATCTAGCTTCACGTTACAAAAACTTGAATATCTTTTAAATAGCTAGAGCTACTTCTCCTTTTGTTGATGACATAGGGTGAGAAGTATATTGATGACTTCATGCATTGAATTGAATATTTTATATATTTGCATGATGGTTTTAAATGTTTTTCATACATGTGATGAATGTTGCTTGGATTTGGGATAATCCAAGTGTTCTATCAATGGCATATTGATAGGGGGAGTTTGGTTAAACTCCGGGGAGTTAAGGTTAACTCCGGTAGTCATCAATTAGTTGTCATCATCAAAAAGGGGAGATTGTGAATCTCGGATTTTGATGATGAAACTAATTGATTGTATTTAGATGTTTAACTGCATTTGGAGTGATGCAGGTCTACTCGATCAGGATTAGACAGTTGACGCAGGAGGAATTGACGTTGCGCCGGAGGAGATTCACGTCAGGATATTGGACGGCAGAATGCTTCGGACGTTGGGCATCGGGCCAAGGAGAGTGGAATTGCACCAAGGATATCGGGGTTGCGGAGGTCAACCGCCGATTGGGCAATAAGCCACAAGAGAGAACGATACGCTGAAAAATCGGATGAAGCGCCAACCAATGACATGCCGGGCAATAGAATGTCAATTCGCGTTGTAATAATTGTCTAGATCGAAGTAGAGTTTTGGCTTGTGTGTGCAGGATTAACTATGATAACGATGAAGACATAAAGCGAAACAAAGTGCCGGAGTCAAGGGCGAAGGATTCCTTGGGAGTTCGAGAGTTCGACGGAAGTCTGAAGGTTCGTCGGGAATGCTGTCGGAACTAGCCGAGAATGAGTAGGGAGCTTGCCGATGGGTTTTCGGAAGCTCGCCGGAAGGTTCGTCGGAAGTTCGCGGAGCTCACCGAGAAAGATCATAGCTTGCCGAAGAAGCTCGTTGAAACTCGCCAAGATCAAATCGTGAAGTTTCGGAGCTTGCCGGGAGTCCGTAGAATGGTTTCCGAGAGTTTATCGGAAGACCGTCAGAAGTTCACCGGAAGCTCGCCGGAAGAAATCTTGACTTGCGGACTTTGTAATAGCTTAGGAAATGTCTTTAAATTCGTAGTTAGTATGTTAATTAGGGTTAGGATTAGGTGTTAATCTTTTAACCCAAGTAGGGGCCAATTGGGCCCAAGTTCGGACTGGTTTGGGCCAAGTTTGGAGCCCAACTAGTGAGTTGAAATAGTGTAGGCGGTGGCACCGCCAGAGCCAGGCAGTGGCACCGCCCAGCACCCGAGAGCCAGGCGGTGGCACCGCCGGTCTAGGTGGTGGCACCGCCCAGCACCCGAAGAGCTAGGCAGTGGCACTGCTGGACTGAGCGGTGGCACCGCCTAGTACACTGTCAGTGTCAGAACTGATAGGCGATGGCAACGCTAGCTTCGGGAATCGAAGAGAATTCAAATTTTGGAGCCCAAATTTGAATCCTCTTGAGGCCTATAAATACCCCTCAATTCTCAGCTGAGATTACAACTTTTGAGAAGCAATAGAGTGAAAAAAAAAAGGTCTTAGCAAAGTCTTAGCAAGTCTTATTTTCAATTGCTTGAGTGTTCACCTCCTTCTTTCTCATTGAAACTTTATAAGAGTGTGAACCACTTGTAAAAGGTTGTAAGAGAGGTATTTATCCTTTCCCTTTAAAGTGATTTGCTAGTGGAAGTTGGGAGCCTCATTGAAGAAGGCTTTGCAAGTGGATGTAGGTCATTTTGACCGAACCACTTTAAATTTGGCGTGTTCTCTGGTTTGCATTTACTTATTGCACTTTACCTAATTGCAAATCTTCATAAGTACTTTACTTCCTCATTACTTTTGCTGCACACATTTACGAACACGCTTTCAAGTTAAGCACTTCCGAGTTCGGTTTTTATCGTACAAAAATGTTTCCAAAACCGACGTTTTAATCCGCTGCACTAATTCACCCCCCCCTCTTAGTGCCGCTCCGATCCTAACACTCTTACGGCCTATTACCTAATCGGCCAGTTGACTCTGCAACTTCGATATTCTTGGTGCAATGTTCGCTCTTCTTGGCCTGATGCCCGAATCCACAGCCCGAAGCCTTCTGTCGATACATCGACCGATCCATCGACCCGACATCCAATCTTCTGACATGTTCCTCCGGCACAACATGATTTTTCCTGCTTTAATTATCTCATCCTGATCGAAGTATCCTGCGTCACTCAAAACACAGATTAAATCATAAACACATATTAAGTGGTTTCATCATCAAAATACGAGATTCAACAATCTCTCCCTTTTTGATGATGACAACCACTTGATGACAGAGTTAACCTTAACTCCCGGAGTTTAAACAAACTCCCCCTTTCAAAATGGTTTATTGATAGAAATTCTTGGATTCAAAAATCCAAGCAACATGTCATCATAAACTTATGCATAACATGTCATGTCATCATACTTCTCCCCTTTTGTTATCAACAAAAAGGAGAAGTTCCAACTCTTATGTGTTTACAGATAAAAATTTCAAATCATTACATAATAAACATAGTATCAAATTTTATCATCATGCAATTTAGCAATTAAAGATGTGCAAGTTTAGCATGTTTGCTTTTCTTGAGATAGCAACTGTTTGCTTCTCTTTAGACTACAAGCTAGCAATTTTTATGATATGCAAGTCTTACTACATATAAGCTAGCAAAAATTTCGAAAGCAAATGCAAGATAGCTTTCTTGTGTAAGCTCATGATTCTTGCTTCGTATTGCAATGTGGAAGTTGCAAGTTTTGCTTCTTGAGACAGGCAAGATAGCACTTTTGCAATTTTTATTTATTAAGATAGACAAGCTTGTGATGTTCAAGATAGCAAGCTCTTTCTTCTCTTTTGAGAAGTGTCATTTTTGCTTCCTTAGCAAAATGCCAAACTAGTAAGAGACAATATTTTACACGAGGCAAGCAAACAATTTGGCAAGTGTTATATTTGTATCTTCTCTTTAGATGTGCATGAAAGTAAGCAAATTTTTACATTTTCTTGACTTGTGCAAGCTAGCTAATTTCTCTTTGAAATGACCCTTTACATCAATTCAAGATAGCACATTAGCAACTCTTTCTCCCCCTTTGTCATTGGCAAAAAGAAGGGAAGATCCTTTTACATCAATTTTCAAATTATGACAAAGGTAAGTATCAATCTTATTTGTGCATCATTATATTTTTAAATTAAAATATGCATAATTTGAAAAACCTTACATTTCATTTTTCATGCATGATATCGAAAAATAAATCAATCATCATTATAAGCATATTATACATGATACTAAAATATTAAATTTTTTAAGCATTTATCAATATTTTGATCATGATACCAAACGTTCATTGTTTAAAGCATTGATGATACACATCATATGCAATATATCACATACATCATCATAATAAAAAACATAAGTTTTGCATGCATCATTCCAAATCATAAATGTTTCAAATCATGATTGTATTAATTTCTCAAATTGCATCCTACCATGTATGATCAAAACTTCTCATTTGCATACATCAAAATAATATCATGAGTGTTTCATGCATTCATATCATCACATGAAAATATCAAAAAGAAAATAATTGAGTGATGAGATAAACATTTCATGAATACAAAGAATTGCATAAAAATCATATCATGAAAGATAAGATCATGTGAATACCAAAATGCATGATTTCTTTTTGAAAAACCTCCTCATAAATAATCAAAAGAAAATATTAGGAGATCAAATAATGAAAGTTATTCAAAAGAAATTTTAAGTCATGAATTTCGAAAAAGATATCCTCTTTAGTAAATCATAAAAGGAAACGTAGGAGAAAAAAAATTTCAATTCATGCATAAGAACTTTTATGATTCATATTGAAATTTTCTCTCAAAATGCGAGAGAATGAAAAGTAAAAAATCTTGATTCATGAAGGATTTCATGTAATAAATCTCGAGAAATTAAGATCATGATTTTGATAAAACCCATTAAATTCAAACCATCAAAATCAATTTCATGATTCACAAAATTCATAACATAGGTAGATTTATGATTTTAATTCCAATGATAATATATTTTTCTTTTTCAGTATTTCATTTTAAGTGATTGATTTCATATTAGCATGCCCCCTTTTTATTTATGTCAAATAAAAATATGCATAAATTGTTTAAAAACCGAAAAAGAACTTTCATTACAGCAAAGATCGATAATCATAAAAATCATCATGCATAATTTTAAAATATAGATTTATTAAGCATAATCATTATGCATCACAAAATTAATTTCATCAAACATAAAACATTTTCCATCAAGATCATTTTGTAGTCATGCATTTTTCTTTTAGGTGAATCTAACTTTTCAAGCTTAGTTTTCGATACAAAATCTATGCATCATCATTAAGCATGATATAAAACTTCTTAATAATTTCATTAAGACATCAAGCATGGTTTCACTCAAATTCAGAAATTATCAAGATACACATTGTTTCTTCTTGAAAAACATTCATAGGATCATCATTAGATTAAATCTAACATTTTATTCCATTAACATAAAACATGTAATTTTTTAAAAAATAATTATTCTAAACTAAATAAAAAAGAACATGCATCATTAAAAGTATTATGTAATTTCAAAATAAACTAAAGGCATTTTGATTACCTCAACGCCGAAAGTCGTTAAGGCATAGTTTGCCACCTCGCCTTTCTTGATATTCTCCTCGTCTTCGGAGGAGCTCGATTCATCCCAATTTTTGTTCTTCTTTTTATGTTCAAAGCAAGTAATTGCGTCTCTTTTATTTTTAAATTTTCGTTTCATAATTTTCATTGAAAGTTCAAGTTCACCATCACTTGAGCTTATGCTCGAGTGGTCTTCATGTGTTCTATGTCCCAAATCCTTCCTATTCTTTGGAAGGTGGTTCTTAAGTTCTTCACGTGTATTGCACGTCATTTCATGGGTCATCAATGACCCGATAAGTTCTTCGAGAGGGAAATAGTTCAAATCTTTTGATTCTTGTAAAGCCATTACTTTTGAATCCCAAGTTTTAGAGAGTGAGCGTAAAACTTTACTAACAAGTTCAAAATTTGAAAAACATTTGCCAAGAGCTTTGAAACCATTGACGACATCCATAAAACGAGTGTATATGTCAACAATGGTTTCGTTCGACTTCATTCGAAAAAGCTCAAAATCATGCATTGAAAAATTAATTTTTGAATCTTTCACTTTGCTAGTTCCTTCATATGTGATTTCAAGAGTGCACCAAATATCAAAAGTCATTTTGCAAGAAGAAACACAATTAAATTCCGTTTTATCTAAAGTGCAAAATAGAGCATTCATAGCTCTAGCATTTAAAGAAAATGTCTTCTCCAAATCATTCCAATGGTTCATTGGAAGAGAAGACATTCGAAAATTGTTCTCGATAATATTCCATAAATTTAAATCCAACGAAACCAAGACAACTCTCATTCGAGTTTTCCAATAAATGTAGTCCGTCCCATTGAAAAAGGGAGGATGAATGAGAGAGTGACCCTCTTGAAAGTCGTAAAGAGCCATTTCTCTTGGGTGTTAAACCAACTGAGAAATAACGAGGCTCTGATACCAATTGTTAGGATCAAGAGCACTAAGAGGGGGTAGGGGGGGGGGGGGGGGGGGGAGTGTGAATTAGTGTAGCGGTAAGATAACAACGGTTTAAAAACTTTCGTACGATAAAACCATTTCCGTCGTAAAATCGATTTCAGAAACTTAACTTTAAAACACGTTCGTAAATAAATAGAAGGCAATAAGCTACTGAAGAGGTTTTGCAGTAAAGATAAATAGTAGAGAGTAAATGCAAACCAGAGAAGACAGTAGTTTATAGTGGTTCGATCAATCGTGACCTATATCCACTCCTCCGATTCCTCTTTCGTCAAGGCCACTGGCATCCACTAGAGGTCTTCCTTTAATAGGCGAAGACCAACTCTTTCTTACACCCCTCTTCTCCTTTTACTGAGTTTAGGAGATAACCCTTACAAATACTCACTCTCCTCTTAAGCTATTCTAACACTTAGACTCAAGGAGGAGGATTCTAAACAGATTACAATAGAGTTTTCTCACTTTTGAATGCTCTGTGCTTATATGCTTTAACCAAGGATGGGAGGAGTATTTATAGGCTTCAAGTTGATTCAAACTTGGAGCATAAATCTTTCCCATCCCGGGTTCCCTGGGTACGGGCGGTACCATCGCCTACGCTGGGCGGTACCACCGCCTAGTGTCAGTTTGAATGACACTATACCGCCTAGGTCTGGCAGTACCACTGCCTGGGGGCTAGTGCTTGGTGGTACCACCGCCTGTCACCCTGTCAGGGGCGGTACAATCGCCCAGACTGGTCGTACCACCGCTTGACATAGTCTCGAAGACTGTGCCACGACGGTGAGACTTCTTTAGGCACTGTTTGGGCCCCTTATTAGGCCCAACATAGTTCTTACATGGTCCTAGCTGGCCTCTAATTGGGTTGGCCCAAATCTAAGCCCAATTACGTGCTAACTATGATTCCTAAGATATATTCTAAGCTAAACAAATCCCTATGTCAATTCTTCCGGCGAACCTCCGACGAATTCTTGGCAATGTTCCGACGGACTCCTAGCAAGCTCTTGGACTTCACGACGATATTCTTGGCGAGTTTCGATGAGCTTTTTGGCAAGCTCCACGACTTCTCAGTTGGTTTCGCTAGAACTTCCGACAAATGTCTGGACTTCCGACACGAACTCTCAAACTCCCATCGATATCGCGTCCTTAACTTCGGGACTTCATTTTGCTTCATGTCTTGCTATCGTAGTTAATCCTGCATATGTAAAATAAAACTTCAATCTAGATAATTAATCTTAAGCATTAATCAAGTTGTTTGGCATGTCATTAGTCTCTCAACGCTTCGTCCGATTCTTCAGCACATCGTCCTCTCTTGCGGCCTATTGCCCAATCGGCCAGTTGACTCCGCAACTCCGATATTCTTGGCATAATGTCCGCTCTTCTTGGCTTGATGCCTGAATCCATGGCCCGAAGCCTTCTGTCGATACATCGACCGATCCACCGGCCCGATGTCCAATCTTCTGACATGTTTCTCCGGCACAACATGATTTTTTCTGCTTTAATTATCTCATCCTGATCGAAGTATCCTGTGTCACTCAAAATGCAAATTAAATCATAAACACATATCAAGTGGTTTCATCATCAAAATACAAGATTCAACAATGTTTAGGTGCAAAGTCAAAGAAACGTGAATCACCCATTCCTCCTTGCTGTATCATCTCTTCTTTGTCACCCTTTCCTTCCCCACCCCATCCTTCATCAGCTGCCACTAAATCCCCTCTATACTATATAGTCAATTATCATCATTGTATTAATTATTTTAAATATTTTCTTTCTAAATGTAATGGTAGGAGTCGAGGGTATCGAATATCAAATTTTCCTACTAAATATTCCTATCTATCGATCTACTTTATATAATATCTTAGATCATTGGATCAATGGATCTACTTTTACATTACATGGTGTCCCAATCAAGTTTAGTCAAGCGATATTTCTCTAATTTAAGGGGTTTCTAATTGTGAAAAAGTCAAATATTAAAACAGCAGCTTCGGATTACATGCTTGAGAAATACATTAGAAATTAGTTTCCTATTAGATAAAATATAGAAGATCTTTTCTGTCTTAGAATTGTAAAGGCACTAAGAGAGGGGTGAATTAGTGTTTTAAGAAAAAAAATTTTGATTTGAAAAATTTAGATAAAAAAATATGTATCAAAAATATGTTTAACTTAAAATATGAGTAAGGGTAGTGAGCAACTAAATCAGTTAGTAATACCAAGGAAAAGCATAAAGAGAAATACAAACCAAATTTATAATGGTTCGGTCATCTCGACCTACATCTACTCCTGATTTCTCTTCTCTTGAGATTATTGGCTTTTGATACTAATATTCTTTTAATGGATAAAGATCAATACCCTTATTATAACTCTTTCTTATTTTCACATATTTAGGAGAGAACCTTCACACCTCCCTTAGAATGACCTCTAAACTTAAGGAGGAAGAGACTCGATACTGTTCAAGAGAGTTTACACACTTTAAATCTCAAGTTTTCATGCTTCCACTAAGCAAGTATGAATGAGGTATTTATAAACCCCAAATGGCTTTAAAAATGAAGCCAAAAATTAAATTTAAATCCCCGGGTTTTCGGGGTACCGATGGTACTACTACCTATGCCGGGTGGTACTACTAACTACTACCGTACAAAGCCTAGGAACCTAGACTCTGGTGGTACCACCGCCTACCTAGGTGGTGGTACCACATGATAGCCTAAGAACCCGGGCTCTAATGGTACCATCACTTGCTTGGGCGATACTACCAATTGATAGTTTGAGAACTCGGGCTCTAGCGGTACCACCACCCAACCTAACCTTAGGTCATTGAATTGGCCTTTCAACAAGCCCAATTTAGCCTTGGTTCAAGCCCAATGGACTCCTAATCATGTTGGCATGGCTATGTCCCAAAATCAACTCAATTAGACTCTAAATGACTTCCATCAAGACTCAAAAACTCTAATTACTATCATGAAGCCTTCAGCACGTTGTCCGACTTATCATCTGTTCATCCAACACTTCGTCCGAATCTCTAGCACATCGTCCTTTCCTTTTGCTTGATCCATCGGCATGTTGACCTCCTGCAGCATCCGATCTTCTTGGCGCAATATCCGATTGTTCCAGTCCGATGCCCGAACTTATGGTACGAAGTCCATCCTTCAACATGTCGATCAATCCTCCAGCCCGATGTCCAATCTCTAACATGATACTCTCTAGCCCAATATCTAATTCTCATACTTCACTTATCTTAAATGTTTATTAGTCCATAAACTCATCAATTAATTTTATCATCAAAATCTAAGATTCAACAATCTCTTCCTTTTTTATAATGATAACCAATTGATTATGAAGTTTTAACTAAACTCCCCCTATCTATATGTCATTTTGAAATGAACTTTAAATTTAAAAAAATGATTATCTTTCAATGCAACTCTTTGAATTCAAGTCAAAATAAAAAAACTATAGTGACTTTGTTATAATATAATTTTATTTTTCATTGCAAAGATCAAAATAATCATAGTAACTTTCATTGCAAATGTCATATGCAAAATATTAATATCAAAATAATCATTGCACACTTGATATGCATAATTTCAAATAATCATAAGTTAAAATATAATAAATTTTTAGTCATCAAATAGTACAATCAACTTCTCCCCTTTTATTATCAATAAAAAGGAGAAATGTATAAGTTTTTACTTCTTTTTGAAATGTGCAAGGTATTACTTCTCTCCCCCTTTGTCATCATAAAAAAGAAGAGAAGGATACCATATATTCATAGTGCTATTTCTCTTTATTTACATCAATATGTCAATCATAACATGAAAGATATTAATATTAAAGATTATGAGAGATCAATTTGATGATGAGGTATACAAGTCATGAATACAAAGGAGTCATATAAAATAAATCTCAAGTTTTGAATACAAAAACAATGAAAAATCAAGATAATGATCCATTTGAATGAATCTAAAAAAAAAAAATCATATGAGAAGAATTCATGCATTTGAAGGATTCAACATGCTTAATTCTCTTCTAATAAAATCAAATTGTTTCTCATTCAATGATTTAGTAAAAATGTCTGCTAATTAATATTTTATGTCAATGAAATATAAAGATACATCATGATTATTAACATGATTCTTAATAAAATGATGTCTAGTATCAATGTGTCTAGTCCTAAGTATTGAATAGGGTTCTTTGTTAAACAAATTGCACTAGTATTATCACATTTTATAGGAATATTTTTAAGCAAAGTCCATAATCTTTCATAGGATTCTTCATCAAAATTACTTGTGTACAACATGCACCTGTCACTACACATTCAACCTCGGTTGTAGATGTAATAAAATTTTGTTTCTTGAAAGATCAAGAAATAAGTGCATGACCTAAAAGTTGACATATTCCAAAGGGACTTTTTCTATCTATTCTATATCTTGTAGAGACAATATCATCATAAGCAATCAAATTAAAGTTATTAGATTTAGAATACCATAATCCTAGAAATGATGTTCCTTTTAAGTACCTAAAACTTCTTTTTACTATTATAAAATGAGATTATTTGGGATTAGATTGAAATGTTACACAAAACCCAATACTAAATATTATATTAGGTCTAGTTGCTATGAGGTATAGTAAACTACCTATCATATCTCTATAAGTCTTTTGATCAAAGCAATCTATTTCATTGTTCATGTCTAATTTGGTAGAAATGCTCATCGTTGTGTTAATAGCCTTAGCACTATCCATGTGAAAACCATTTTAATAGATTCAAAGTATATTTTATTTGACTAATAATAATTTTATCATTTAGTTGTTTAATTTATAATCCTAAGAAAAATATCAATTCACCTATTAAACTAATTTCAAATTCTTAGCTCATATTTTGGCAAATGATTCACATAAAGATTTATTTATAGAACCAAAAATAATATCATCAATATAAATTTAAATAATAAAAAAAATATTTTTAAAATATTTAATAAATAATGTGGTATCGACCTTACATTTTAAAAAATTATTTTGAATAATAAAAAACTAAGCCTCTCATACTAAGCCCTAGGGGCTTGCTTCAACCCATAGAGAGCCTTAGATAACTTATAAACATGGTTTGGAAAATAAATATTTTTAAATTTAGGTGGTTGCTCAACATAAACTTCTTCAAAAATAAAATCATTAAAAAAAATACTTTTAACATCCATTTGAAATAACTTAAAAATTTTAAAATATGCATAGGCAAGGAATATCCTTACGACTTCAAGTCTTGCCACAAGAGTGAAGGTTTCTTTATAGTCTATACCTTCTTCTTAGTTGAAACGTTTGGCTACTAATCTAGCATTGTTTCAAATCATGGTACCTTATTCATCTTGCTTATTCCTAAAGACCCATTTAGTGCCAATCACAAGATAATTACTAGGTCTAGGAATAAGCATCCAGACCTTATTTCTTTCAAATTGATTTAATTCTTCATATATTGTAAAAACCCATGAGTCATCATCGAGAGCATTGTCAATGCCTTTACATTCAATTCGAGACAAAAAAAGCAGCATTTGCACAAAAATTTTTAAATGAAGAATGAGTTTAGACACCTTTTGATATATCTTTAATGATTAGCTCTTTAAGATGTTCATCTATATACTTCTATTCCTTAGATAAAGATTCTTTGGAAGTAGATGTATCCAAATTATTTTGGCGAGGAGAATTCTTGTTGAAATTCAATATATCAAATTTAAAATCATCATTAAAATTATTATTTTTAATTCGACAAACTCAATAAAAATAATATGGATAGATTCCTCAATAATTAAAGTTCTTTTATTGGAAACTCGATAAGCTTGAGAAACAGAGGAATATCCAAGAAAAATGCCTTCATCGAATTTTACATCAAATTTTTCTAAGGCATCCTTTTCATTTAAAATAAAATATTTACAATAAAAAACTTTAAAATATAAAATGTTGGGTCTTTTATTGTTCCACAATTCATAAGGAGTTTTAGATAGTAGTGATCTTATGAGAATCTTGTTTATGACATAACATATCGTGTTAATGGTTTTGGCTAAAAAATATTTGGATAGACTATGTTCATTAAGCATGCTTATTGCTATCTCTTGTAAACTCATATTTTTTCTTTTAACAAATCTATTTTATTATGAATTTTTTAGAGTAGAAAAATTATGGTCATACTCATTTGAATTATAAAATTATTGAAAATCATGATTTTTAAATTCACTATCATGATCACTATGAATAGAAGAAATCATAAAACCTTTTTTATTTTGAACTTGTTTGCAAGACTTTATAAAATATTTAAAACAATCACTTTTATGTACCAAGAAGTATGTCCAAGTATATCTACTATAATCATCAATAATTATAAAAACATATTTACTACCTCATAGACTTGTGATATCAATTGATCCAAATAAATCCATATGAATTAATTGTAATAGTCTAGAAGTGTTAGGATCAAGAGCGGTACTAAGAGAGAGCGGAAAAATCATTGATTCCAAAAAATATTCATTTCGATTCAATCTGTTTCAGAAAAGATATTGAACTTGAAATCTTTCGTAATAGTATAAAGAGAAGGTTAAGGAAGATTGTAGTAATGAAAATTGTACAAATAGAAAAGCAAACCAAAATTTAGAGTAGTTCGGTCGTTGTGACCTACATTCACTTCTGATTCCTCCTCCGTTGAGGTCATTAGTGTCCACTAAAGGTCTTCCTTCAATAGAGGAAGACCAATAACCTCTTTACGGTGCTTTCTCCTTTTCACAGGTTTAGGAGATAACCCTTACAAGTTTCACATCTCTCTTGAATGATCTCAACACTCAGAAAGGGAGGAGGAGAACTCTAGCACTTTTACAACACTTTTGTTGAATCTCAGATTTTGATGATAAAACTAATTGATTATGTTTAGATGTTTAACTACATTTTGAGTGATGCAGGTCTACTCGATCAGGATTAGACAGTTGACGCAGGAGGAATTGACGTTGCGCCGGAGGAGATCACGTTAGGATATTGGACGACAGAACGCTTCGTACGTCGGGCATCGGGCCAAGGAGAGCGGAATTGTACCAAGGATATCGGGGTTGCGGAGGTCAACCGCCGATTGGGCAACAAGCCGCAAGAGAGGACGATGCGCTGAAGAATCAGACGAAGCGCCAACCAATGATGTGCCGGGCAACAGAATGTCAATTCGCATTGTAATAATTGTCTAGATCGGAGTAGAGTTTTGGCTTGTGTGTGCAGGATTAACTACGATAACGATGAAGACATAAAGCGAAACAAAGTGCCAGAGTCAAGCGCGAAGGATTCGTTGGGAGTTTGAGAGTCCGACGGAAGTCCGAAGGTTTGTCGGGAATGCTGTCGGAACTAGCCGAGAATGAGTAGGGAGCTTGCCGAAGGGTTTTCGGAAGCTCTTCGAAAGGTTCGTCGGAAGTTCGCGGAACTCACCAAGAAAGATCGTAGCTTGCCGAAGAAGCTCGTCGAAACTCGCCAAGATCAAATCGTGAAGTCTCGGAGCTTGCTGGGAGTCCGCAGAATGGTTTCCGAGAGTTTATTAGAAGACCGCCGGAAGTTCGTCGGAAGCTCGCCGAAAGAAATCTTGACTTGCGGACTTTGTAATAGATTAGGAAATGTCTTTAAATTCGTAGTTAGCATGTTAATTAGGGTTAGGATTAGGTGTTAATCTTATAACCCAAGTAGGGGCTAATTGGGCCCAAGTTAGGATTGGTTTGGGCCAAGTTTGGAGCCCAACTAGTGAGCTGAAATAGTGTAGGCGGTGGCACTGCCCAGCACCCGAGAGCCAAGCGGTGGCACCGCCGGTCTGGGCGGTGGCACCGCCCAGTACACTATCAGTGTCAGAACTGATAGGTGGTGGCACCGCCACTGACAGGCGGTGTCACCGCTAGCTTCGGGAACCGAAGAGAATTCAAATTTTGGAGCCCAAATTTGAATCATCTTGAGGCCTATAAATACCCCTCAATTCTCAGCAGAGATAACAACTTTTAAGAAGCAATAGAGTGAAAAAAAGTCTTAGCAAAGCCTTAGCAAGTCTTACTTTGAAATTGCTTGAGTGTTCACCTGCCTTTCTTTCTTGCTGAAATTTTGTAAGAGTGTGAACCACTTGTAAAGGTTGTAAGAGAGGTATTTGTCCTTCCCCTTCAAAGTGATTTGCTAGTGGAAGTTGGGAGCCTCATCGAAGAAGGCTTTGCAAGTGGATGTAGGTCATTTTGACCGAACCACTTTAAAATTGGTGTGTTCTCTGGTTTGCATTTACTTATTGCTATTTACCTTACTGCAAACCTTCATACATGCTTTACTTCTTTATTACTTTTGCTGCACACCTTTACGAACACGCTTTTAAGTTAAGCACTTCCGAGTTCGGTTTTTATCGTACGAAAAAGTTTCCAAAACCGACATTTTAATCCGCTGCACTAATTCACCCCCCCCTCTTAGTGCTGCTCCGATCCTAACAATTGGTATCAGAGCCCGGTATTTCTCATTTCAGATTTACACCCGAGAGAAATGGCTCTTCATGGCTTTCAAGAGGGCTTTTCGGTTTTACGTCCACCATTGTTTAACAGATTGGACTACACTTATTGGAAAACTCGAATGAGAGTTTTCTTGATTTCTATGAATTTAGATTTATGGAATATTGTTGAAAACAGTTTTCAACTTCCCTCTAAACCGATGAACGAATGGTCGGTTTTGGAGAAGAAGTATTTTTCTTTAAACGCAAAGGCTATGAATGCCTTATTTTGCGCTTTGGACAAAAATGAGTTCAATCGGATTTCTATGTGCGAAACGGCTTTTGATATTTGGCGAACACTTGAAATCACGCACGAGGGAACTAGTAGAGTCAAAGACTCGAAAGTTAACATTTTATTGCATGATTTTGAGCTTTTTCGAATGCAACCAAGCGAGACTATAGGCGACATGTACACCCGTTTCACGGATGTCATCAATAATCTAAGAGTTCTTGGTAAATCTTTTTCGAATTTTGATCTTGTAAGTAAGATCTTAAGATCCCTTCCAAAAAAGTAAGATCCTAAAATAACCGCAATACAAGAGACAAAAAATTTAAATGATTTTCAATTAGAAGAATTAATCGGGTCATTAATGATCTATGAAATGACACTTTTGGAATATTTTGAACCCGTTGAGCACTTGAACCACCTTCCAAAGAATAGGAAGGATTTGGAACTCTGGACAAATGAATACCACTTGAGCGATGACTCAAGTGATGAGGACAATGATGAACTTGAACTTCGAACACTAAATCTTAATAAGTTCATTAAACAAAAATCTAAAATAAACAATGAATAAGTTCATTAAACAAAAATCTAAAATAAACAATGAACTTGAACGGAGGAAGAGGCCAAAGAAGAGGAAGGCAACCAAGAATGAATCAAGAACTTTCAAAGGTGAAATGACGAATTGGGCTTTGATGGGCTTCAACTACAAGGTAAGTAACTCAACTCTCTTGAATTATTTTGAAATTACTTGAAGTTTTTTCATGAGTGCTTAATTTAGATAGTAGGAATAGGAAATAAAAAATTGTTTTCAAAAAATTATATCATGTTTTTCTTTTTAGCATCTTTGAAAAATTAAAAATTTTGATCATGAAAAGTATATTGCTAAGGTTTCATGCATGTTATGTTTTGAAATATTGAATGATGTATGCACCACTAGGGATGATAATTATATGATATGTGATAATGCTTAGGATTAATCCATGCATGTGTATCTTGATGATTTTATGTCATGCATGAGATTTTGAAGTAAATGTTAAATTGAAACTCTCATTTTAGATTAACATGTTTTTGGTCTAATCGTTTTTATGACGAATTAAGATGACATTCTCATGACATATTAAGATGACATAGTGCATGTACATCTATGTATGAATTTCTTGATAGTCTTTTGATGAAAGATGTGATATCATGATGTGTTTGGTCTTGACGGCTTCATGATGAAACTTATGTTTCGATTTTAAATGATGATACATGTTTTCACAAAAGACTTGAATACCCTCATATGAAATCAATTGTATGAAATGGAAATGAATTTTCTATCCTATTGAGATTAATGAATTTATTTTACTAATCTTGTAAATCTCATAAAAATAAACATGATGAATATTTTGAAAATAAATGAGTGTATCATACATTTGGTCTTAATGATTTCTCTTGAACATACTTTTTGAAATCATACTTGATGATGAATATCAAGATATTAAAAGGATGTTATCATGGAATCATGCTTAATGATTTGTTTTACGAAATTTACCTTTCCGTCTTAAATTTTGACACTTGCTTTATTTAAGGTAAAGGCATGCTTATAAGAAGCAAATCACATGAATAGAAATTTATAAAAACGAAATGCAATCCTCTATCTTATCGACTTTTCAATAAATCTATGCTTGTCATGTATGAATTTATTGAATGTGACTTTGAGGATGATTTCGGATTTCACAAATGCTTGATTCATACTTATGACATGAGACACATTTTAAATATGAATCATGTTCAATGCTTCAATCATGTTATATCTCCTTTAATTCATTTTGTTCTCCTAGATTTATTTACCAAAGAGGAAAATCTTCCGAATGAATGAAATGATACAAATGAATCACTTATCGATATATCTTTTTTGAAATATCTTTTTAATGTGATATTGATAATTTGAGATGCCTGTTGGAATTCATGACATAAGATAATTGAGCCCTTGACTTACTTTTTATATGGCTTAAGAATAGATGTTTAAAATCGTGCTTGATGAGTTGTTTTATAAGATTTTGCCTTTACGTTGTGAACTTTCATGCTTATCTTGATTTGACATATAAAGACTAAGGCATGCTTGGATGAAAAAGAATCACTTAAAAAATGCTTTTCCCATCTGATCGAGATTAATGATTTCATGATATTTTGTGAATCTTGAAATTGATTTTGATGACTTGATTATGAGTTTCAAGTTAACGATTTGATTTGAATAAGTTTTATCTAAATCATCATCTTGATCTTACAAAATTGGAACCACAAATAATATCTTTTGGTATTCATGAATTGATACTCACAATATGAAAGTATTGGTATTCATGACTTGAATTTGATTGAAACATTGCATGCTTAAATTAATCATTCTCCTATGTTTCAAAAATTCTTTAAATGCCTTATGTGATGATTGAAAATTAATTTGCTTTATGATAAATCTATGTATATCATTTTGAATACCTTGAAAGTAATGTTGAGATTTTGATAAATTTGATGATTTGAATTTGGATGAGTTTGTATTCGAATTATGATCTTGACTTCTTGGATTTACTACTTGAGATTTTTTTTAATCACAATCTCTTCTTTATATACCTACAATTTTTATTATTTATAAAAAGAAGAGATTTGATAAAATGAATCATTGTTCGGTATCATGAATACTTTATGTTCGGTATCATTGATAAAATGAAGAGATTTGTTATTTATAAAAAGAAGAGGCTTAATGTTCGGTATCATGAATACTTTATTATCATACATGAAAATAGTGATAAATATTTTGAAAATAAATATTTCTATCATGTTAGATGATTTTATATTTTGTGCATGATGAGTTATAGTGATGATTGAAACAATGATTGAAATGATATGAATGATGATTGGAATCATGCATATAATGATGAGATTATATGTTTTGAAAATATATATGATGATTTGGTATTATGCATGCAATACTTTAACGTATGATAATGATGCACGCAATGATGAAATATTCTTGATAAAATTATTATTTTGATATTCATGACTTGAATCTTCCTTTCTTTTTGCCAATGACAAAAGGGGAGAAAGGGTTACTATGTGCTATCTTGAATTGATGTAAAAGGTCATCTCAAAGAGAAATTAGCTAACTTGCACAAGTCAAGAAGATGTAAAAAATTGATTGCTAGCTTGCCTATCTTAAGTTGCAAAGATTGCTAACTTGCTTATTTCAAGAAGCAAAAGTTGTCTTCTTGAACATCACTATCTTGCCTATCTCAATAAGCAAAGAATTGCTATCTCAAAAGAAGCAAAAATTGTAAAACTTAGAAAACTTGCAATATAATTGCTCTTGCCATGCTTTGTATCAAAAATAGGTTGATATCCTGAAAGCATCGCATTAAATTTTTTAGTATCGCAATGTATCACATGTATCGCAAATTGAAAATTTTGAAACTATTATCATATCATGTTTAACAATTGATGTCTTCATGACATGATTTCTTTGCATTTTTGTCTTGTATGTATCATGTGATGATTGAAATATTGATTGATGCAAATTCATAATTTATGTAAAAGTTTAAATCATCGGTTCCTCTCCTTCTTTTCGGCAATGACATAGCGGGAGAAAGATTGCTAGCTCAAGGCAAATGCTGGCTAGCTTGTACTCTTCCCCTTTTCGACAAAACAAAGGGGAGAAAGCTTTCGCTAAGTTTAGAACAGGCAAAGAAAAGCAAAGTGCAATCTGGCACAAGAACAAGTGTTGAATTGGCATGATTGAACTTAAGAATCTACTATGCTTTTGTGCTGATATGTTGTGATGAAAATCTAGCTTCACGTTACAAAACTTGAATATCTTTAAAATAGCTAGAGCTACTTCTCCTTTTTGTTGATAACATAGGGGGAGAAGTATATTGATGGACTTCATGCATTGAATTGAATATTTTATATATTTGCATGATGGTTTAAATGTTTACATAACATGTGATGATGTTGCTTTGATTTGGGATAATCCAAGTGTTCTATCAATGCATATTGATAGGTGGAGTTTGGTTAAACTCCGGGAAGTTAAGGTTAACTCCGGTAGTCATCAATTAGTTTGTCATCATCAAAAAGGGGAGATTGTTGAATCTCAGATGTTGATGATAAAAACTAATTGATTGTGTTTAGATGTTTAACTGCATTTTGAGTGATACAGGTCTACTTGATTAGGATTAGACAGTTGACGCAGGAGGAATTGACGTTGCGCCGGAGGAGATCACGTTAGGATATTGGACGACAGAACGCTTCGGACGTCGGGCATCGGGCCAAGGAGAGTGGAATTGCACCAAGGATATCGGGGTTGCGGAGGTCAACCGCCGATTGGGCAACAAGCCGCAAGAGAGGACGATGCGCTGAAGAATCAGACGAAGCGCCAACCAAAGACGTGCCGGGCAACAGAATGTCAATTCTCGTTGTAATAATTGTCTAGATCGGAGTAGAGTTTTGGCTTGTGTGTGCAGGATTAACTACGATAACGATGAAGACATAAAGCGAAACAAAGTGCCAGAGTCAAGCGCGAAGGATTCGTTGGGAGTTCGAGAGTCCGACGGAAGTCCAAAGGTTCGTCGGGAATGCTGTCGGAACTAGCCGAGAATGAGTAGGGAGCTTGTCGAAGGGTTTTCAGAAGCTCGCCGGAAGGTTCGTCGGAAGCTCGAGGAGCTCACCGAGAAAGATCGTAGCTTGCCAAAGAAGCTCGTCGAAACTCGCCAAGATCAAATCGTGAAGTCTCGGAGCTTGCCGGGAGTCCGCAGAATGGTTTCCGAGAGTTTATCGGAAGACCGCCGGAAGTTCGTCGGAAGCTCGCCGAAAGAAATCTTGACTTGCGGACTTTGTAATAGATTAGGAAATGTCTTTAAATTCATAGTTAGCATGTTAATTAGGGTTAGGATTAGGTGTTAATCTTATAACCTAAGTAGGGGCCAATTGGGCCCAAGTTCGGACTGGTTTGGGCCAAATTTGGAGCCCAACTAGTGAGCTGAAGTAGTGTCGGCAGTGGCACCGCCCAGCACCCGAGAGCCAGGCGGTGGCACCGCCCAACACCCGAAGAGCTAGGCGGTGGAACCGCTGGACTGGGCGATGACACCGCCCAGTACACTGTCAGTGTCAGAATTGATAGGCGGTGGCACCGCCACTGACAGGCGGTGGCACCGCTAGCTTCGGGAACCGAAGAGAATTCAAATTTTGGAGCCCAAATTTGAATCCTCTTGAGGCCTATAAATACCCCTCAATTCTCAGCAGAGATAACAACTTTTAAGAAGCAATAGAGTGAAAAAAAGTCTTAGCAAAGCCTTAGCAAGTCTTACTTTGAAATTGCTTGAGTGTTCACCTCCCTTTCTTTCTTGCTGAAATTTTGTAAGAGTGTGAACCACTTGTAAAGGTTGTAAGAGGGGTATTTGTCCTTCCCCTTCAAAGTGATTTGCTAGTGGAAGTTGGGAGCCTCATCGAAGAAGGCTTCGCAAGTGGATGTAGGTCATTTTGACCGAACCACTTTAAAATTGGCGTGATCTCTGGTTTGCATTTACTTATTGCTATTTACCTTGCTACAAACCTTCATACGTGCTTTACTTCCTTATTACTTTTGCTGCACACCTTTACGAACACGCTTTCAAGTTAAGCACTTCTGAGTTCGATTTTTATCGTACGAAAAAGTTTCCAAAATCGACGTTTTAATCCGCTGCACTAATTCACCCCCCCCTCTTAGTGCCGCTCCGATCCTAACAACTTTAACACCCCAAAATTCAAGATTATGGTAACACTTTTTGTACCCTTTCATGCAGAAAAGGGTGGAGTCTTTATAGGCCCCAATGGCTTTAAAATTGGAGCCAAAAAGTGTCTCATCCCAGATTTATAGGTTATTGGCGGTACCACCGCCATTACTGGGTGGTACTATCGCTTGATAAAGCTCGAAGACTGAGCTTTAGCGGTACCACTGTCATTACTGGGCGATACTACTGCTGGCAAGTAATAATTATCGGTGGTACCACCGCCCAATCTAGGCAGTACCATCGCCCAAACCACTTGGGAGATTAAGTCCCAGATGGTGCCACCGCCCCAGTCTGGCGATGCCACCGCTAGACAAGGTCCAACATCTTGGTTGGGCCTTGAATTTGGCCCAAACCAACCTAACTTCTGGCCCAGTTGGCTCATAACAGAGTTGATGGGATTACCTCCTAAATCAAACTCTAATTATATGCTAACTATAATTTTTAAGACATATTCTAAGCAAATTAAATCCGGTTTGTCTCCAGCCAGCTTCCAATGAACTTCCGATAATCTCTAGGTAATGTTCCAACGGACACCCAGCCTAACTTGGGAGATTGAGTCCTAGGTGGTGCCACCGCCCCAGTCTGGCGATGCCACCACCAGACAAGGTCCATCATCTTGGTTGGGACTTGAATTTGGCCCAAACTAGCCTAACTTCTGGCCCAGTTGGCTCATAATAGAGTTGATGGGATTACCTCCCAAATCAAACTCTAATTATATGCTAACTACAATTTTTAAGATATATTCTAAGCAAATTAAATCCGGTTTATCTCCAACGAGCTTCCAGCGAACTTCCGATGATCTCTCGACAATGTTCCACGGACACCCAACAAGCTTCTGGACTTTATGATAATATTTTTGACAAGTTCTGATGAGCTTCTTTGGCAAGCATTTATACATCTCGGTCACTTTTGGTAGAACTTCTGATAAACGTCCGAACTTCCAATGAACTCTCGAACTCCTAATGAAATCTCGATCTTGACTCCGGCACAACATTTGCTTTATGTCTTACTACTATCATAGTTAAACCTGCACATTTTTATAAACATATAGATTAGATCAAATAATTAACCAATCGATTTCATCATCAAAATCTAAGATTCAACAATCTCCCCTTTTTTGATGATGACAATCAATTGATGATGGAGTTAACCTTAACTCCCCCTATCTATATGCCATATTTGAGAAAGGACACTTTTGAATTCAAAGCTTTTGAATTTGAATTCAAAGCTTTTGAATTCAAGCATCAAACTAATAAGCTAAATTCATTTAAGCTTATCAATATGCACTTCATGATACTTATCAATTTAAAATATGATACTACTTATTTATCATAATAAAAATAATGTCAATACATGACATCCAATTTCAAGTTCAACATAGAAAGATGATAAACAATCATCATTTTCATGTATGATAGAAATTTCAAATAGCAATATTCAAGTTTCAATAGAAATGATGATTCATCAATCCAAGGCATGATTCCAATGATAATTTCGATATTTCATCATAATGATAGACATTTATCATTTTGATATGAAATCAAGCGTGATACTAGGAAAAAAACATTTGCAAGTAATCATGCCACATTCCGATACATTTCAAGCAAACATTTTGATATTTTCAAGTATGTTATGTATTTAATGATACCAATCATTTCTAAGCATATTTAAAGCATTCTCAAAGCATTCAAGTATTTACGATATAATACATTCAAAATGTCAAGTTGTCATCAAATACATTCAAAATGTCAAGTTGTCATCAATTTACCAATATTTCTCCCCCTTTGTCATCAACAAAAAGGAGAACCATTCAACAATGTAAGTGTGGTAAACGAAAATTCAAGCAAGTTCCGCACCAATTTATCCAAGTTAGCAAAGATGAGGAAAAAAAAGAGCATGATAACTACTTTTGGATAAGCTCACATTTTTACTTTAAATGCACAAAAGCTTTTGGTTCTTCTTGAGAAGTGTAAATTTCTTTCTTCCTTTGTCATAAGAATAAGAAGTAGAGGAAGAAGGAGAAGGAATTCATCAAGAACCAAATTCATGAAATGGTTTGAACCAAGTCAAATTCAAAATGATGAGTTTTATTTAAATCATGCTTTAATGAAATCAAATTTTCATTCTTGCAAGTGATCATTCACATTATAAATTCATAAAATTCTTCTTTCATAAGAAAGAAGCATCAAATGAAGGATTAAAAGTCCTTGAATAAAAGTTCATGAATCAAATCCATTTCTCATTAAAAATTCACAAGAGTGAAATCTGTGATAGAAGTATTTATTAATAAATTCCATGAGTGAAGGGATTAAGTGTAATAAGTGATGGAGCAAGGGTATGAAATAAATTTGATACCAAGTAAATTGATATTTTGGATTTCATGAAAGCCTTAAAAAAAATCGAGAAAGTTCGAAAACGAAATATAATAAATTCATGCATTCGGTCAATTTATTCTTCATTTAAAGGTTTTGTAAAGATATCGACTAATTGATGATTTGTATCAATAAACTCTAAAGATATGTCATGGATGTTACCATGATCTCTTATGAAATGATGCCTAATGTCAATATGTTTAGTTCTAGATTATTGAATAGGATTTTTTGTTAAACATATTGCACCTGTATTATCACATTTTATAGGAATATTCTTAAGATAAATTTTATAATCTTCTAATGTATTTTTCATCCATATAACTTGTACACAACATGCACTAGCCGCAATGTATTCGGCTTTGGTCATGGATAGTGTAACTGAGTTTTATTTCTTGGATGATCAAGAGACAAGTTCGTGTCCTAAAAATTGACATGTTCCGGACGTGCTTTTTCAATTTAATCTACATCCAGTAAAATCTACATTAGCATAAGCAATTAATTTAAAGTTTTCAAATTTTAGATACCATAACCTTAGATTTATGGTTCATTTAAGATATCTAAGTATTCTTTTGATTGCTTTAAGATAAGATAGTTTAGGATTAGATTGAAACCTAACACAAAGTCCTATGCTAAACATGATATCTGGTCTAGTTACGATGAGGTATAGTAAACTACCTATCATACTCCTATAAGCTTTTTGATCAAAGCTTTCTCTACTTTTGTAAATGTCTAACTTGGTGGAGGTACTCATAGGAGTGTTGATAGCCTTTGAACTATCAATATTAAACCATTTTAACAAGTCTAATGCATATTTTGTTTGGTTAAGAAAAATATAATTACTACGTTATTTGATTTGTAAGCCTAAAAAAAAGGTTAATTCACCCATCAGACTCATTTCAAACTCTTGACTCATACTTTTGGCAAATGATTCACATAAGGATTCATTTATAAAACAAAAAAATAATGTCATCAACATAAATTTGAACAATAAGAAAATTATTTTTAGAATTTTTAATAAACAATGTAGTATCGACCTAGCATTTAGAGAAATTATTTTGAATAAAAAAGGAGCTAAGTCTCTCATACCAAGCCCTTGGGGCTTGTTTCAATCCATAGACAGCTTTAGTCAATTTAAACACATGATTAGGAAAATTATGATTCTCAAATCTAGGAGGTTATTTAACATAAAATTCTTCAAAAATAAAGCCATTAAGAAAAGTACTTTTAACATCCATTTGAAATAATTTAAAATTATTACTACTAGTATAGGCAAGAGCATCCTTGTGGCTTCTAATCGTGCCATAAGAGCAAATGTTTCTTCATAATCGATACCTTCTTCTTGGTTGAAACCCTTGGCCACTAATCTAGCCTTGTTTCTAACCACGATACCAAATTCATCTTGCTTATTTCTAAAGACTCATTTAGTACCAATAACTAAATGGTCATTTGGCCTTGGAACAAGCTTCCACACCTCATTTCTCTCAAATTGGTTCAACTCTTCTTGCATTGTGATAACCCATGAATCATCTTTTAAGGCTTTGTCAATGCATTTAGGTTTAATTTGGGAGAGAAAAGCGACGTTGGCATAAAAATTCTTAAGAGAAGAATGAGTTTGAACCCCTTTTGATGTGTCTCATATGATTAGCTCCTTAGGATGAGTATCTACATACTTTCATTCTTTGGGTAAAGATGTTTCGGAAGAAGATGCATCTAAGTTGCTAGATGGAGAAAGGGTTTCATTTAAATTCAAAGCATCAAAATTAAGATCATCATCAAAATCATTTTTCTTAACTTTGAAAACTTCATTAAAAATAACATGAATAGACTCTTCTATAACCAAAATTCTTTAGTTAAAGATATGAAAAGCCTTAGAAATAGAAGAATAACCAAGAAAAATTACTTCATTGGATTTTGCATCAAACTTTCCTAAGGTATATTTTTCATTCAAGATAAAATATTTACACCTGAAAATTTTAAAATATGAAACGTTGAGTTTTTTGTTATTCCACAACTCATAAAGGGTTTTAGAAAGTAATTTTCTTACTAGAACCCTATTCATGACATAGCATGTCATATTTATGGCTTTGGCCCAAAAATATTTGGGTAGGCTATGTTCATTAAACATGATTCTTGTCATTTATTGTAAGTTTTTATTTTTTCTTTCTACTACTCTATTTTGTTAAGGATTTCTCGAAGTAGAGAAATTGTGGTTGTATCCATTAGATTCATAAAAATATTGGAAATCACGGTTTCAAAATTCACCACCGTGATCACTTTGAATTGATGAAATCATAAAACCCTTTTCATTTTGAACAAGTTTACAAAACTTAGAGAAATACCTAAAGTAATCACTTTTGTTTGCCAAGAAGTAAGTTCAAGTGTATCTACTATAATCGTTCATGACGATAAAGGCATATTTACTACCTCTTAGGCTTGATGTAGTAATTGATCCAAACAAATTCATATGGATCAATTGCAATGGTCTAGAGGTGCTTATTTGATTTTTTGGTTTGAAACTACTTTTTATTTATTTTCCTAGTTGACATGCATTACACACATTGTCTTTAACGAACTTAATGTGAGGAATTTATCTTACAAGTTCTTTGGATGAGATTTGAGAGATTAGTTTTATGCTAGCATGACCTAATCTTCTATGCCAAAACCAAGTATCGTTATTCAAAACCAAAAAACACATTTCATTACAAAGATCATCAATGTTGATAGTGTATACATTATTTTATTTTAGGGCAATCATAGATGTGTTTTTGTGTGATTTTTCAATAATACAAGCATTGGATTCAAATTTAACGATATATCCTTTATCACACAATTAACTAATGCTCAAAAGGTTATGCTTTAAGCCATCAACCAACAATATATCTTCAATGAAAAAATTAGATTTGTTACCTATGGTTCCTTTGCCAATGATTTTACCTTTGTTGTTGTCTCCGAAGGTGACATATCCTTCGTTTAGGCCAGTGAGCTTAGAGAATTGAGATGGATCTCCAGCCATATGCCTTAAGCATCCATTATCAAGGTACTATCTCTTGCTCCTAGCTTGTGATGGTATATTTTTCTTAAAAAAGGGATGATTTTTAGATACCTATTTGACCTTGGGTACCTCAAAAATTGATCTACATAGCTTATCATATTGCATTGAGTCATTTGAGATTCTTTTAGGATTATATCTCTTACGTGGACATTTATAGGCAACATATCTGAGTTTGTAACAAAAGTTACATTTGGTGTGAGGTGATACATGCAAGGTAGGGCCTTTAACAAAGGTGGTTGGATTTTGGTGAGAGCTACTCATAAATCCGATTCCACTTCTCCTATGGACATGACCCTTATTGGCAAGGATCATGTTCAAGGACTTGCTACCAACCTCAAATTTTTCTAAGGTTTCTTTGAGTAGCAAGTTTTCCTTTTTAAGTATTTCTTGTTCATCACATTTTGTACAAGGAGCTAAACTATCATTGTGCTTAACTTTAATCTATCCAAATTACTAACAAGAGAAGCATGCTCTTTCTTTAATAATTTATATTTTTACTAACTAATTTGTATTCATCAAATAAAACATGAAAAGTATTTAATAGTCATCAAAAGATAAATTTGCATATGATTGAGTGACACTCTTGGTTACCTACAAATGCCATCTCTCTTGGGTTTCAAACCAAATGAGAGTGACTTTGCTCTGATACCAATTGTTAGGATCAAGAACGACACTAAGAGGGCGGGGTGAATTAGTGCAACGGAAAAATCGTTGATTCTAAAAAATATTTATTTTGATTCAATCTGTTTCAGAAAAGATATTGAACTTGAAAGCTTTCGTAAGAGTATAAAGAGAAGGTTATGGAAGATTGCAGTAATGAAAATTGCACAAATAGAAAAGCAAACCAGAATTTAGAGTGGCTCATCGTTGTGACCTACATCCACTTTCGATTCCTCCTCCGTTGAGGTCATCAGTGTCCACTAATGCTCTTCCTTCAATAGGCAATGACCAACCACCTCTTTATAGTGCTTTCTCCTTTTCATCGGTTTAGGAGATAACCCTTAGAAGTCTCACACCTCTCTTGAATGATCTCAACATTTAGAAAGGGAGGAGGAGAACTCTAAGGTTGATTTTGGTGAGAGCTACTCATAATCCGATTCCACTTCTCCTATGGACATGACCCTTATTGGCAAGGATCATGTTCAAGGACTTGCTACCAACCTCATAAAACATTGAAAAGTATTTAATAGTTCATCAAAAGATAAATTTGCATCTATTGAACTACTTACCTCATTTTCGATAGTCATTAGTGCATAGTGAGCAACTTGCTCGGTGTTGGTTGGCTCCTCTTCTTTGGATGCACTTGAGTCGTCCCAAGTTGCTTTAAGGGCCTTCTTCTTTGGTTACTTCTTTTTTGCTTGGGGACATTCGCTTTTGAAATGTCCCGGTTCTTGCATTCATAGCATATGACTTGTTCTTTCTTGGGTTTTAAATTTATTTTTGATATCATTTCTAAGTTTATTCCTTTTTTTATGATTTTTTTTAACTTTCTTATCAAGAGTGCCGAGTTATCATCATAGTCCTCATCACTTGAATTTTCTTTCAAGTAATCTTCTTGAGTTCTTAATGCCACATCCTTCTTGTTCTTTGGAAGATTGTTCTCAAGCTCTTCATGAGTATTACAAGTCATCTCATAGGTCATTAGTGACCCGATTAGTTCTTCGAGAGGAAAGTTATTTAAATCCTTGGTTTCTTGAATGACCGTTACTTTAGGATCCCAACTCTTTGGGAGGGATCTTAAGATTTTATTAATAAGTTCAAAATCCGATAAACTTTTACCAAGTCCTTTTAGACCATTAACGACATCCATAAATCGAATATACATGTCTCCAATGGTCACTCGGTTTTATTCGAAACAACTTATAAGTATGGACTAAAAGATTAATTTTTGACTCCTTTACTCTACTAATCTCTTCGTGAGTAACTTCGAGTGTGTACCAAATATCAAAAGTAGTTTCACAAATCGACACTCCATTGAACTCGTTTTTATTTAAAGCACAAAATAAGGCATTCATAACCTTAGTATTTAGAGTGAAAGTCTTCTTCTCCAACTTATTCCAATTATTCATCGGAAGAAAAGACTTTTGAAAATCATTTTCTACAATGTTCCATATTTTGAAATCCATAGAAATAAGAAAAATCCTCATTCTAGTCTTCCAATAGGTGTAATCTGTTCCATTGAACATGGGCGGACATATGATTGAGTGACACTCTTGGTTACCTACAAATGCCATCTCTCTTGGGTTTCAAACCAAATGAGAGTGACTTTGCTCTGATACCAATTGTTAGGATCAAGAACGACACTAAGAGGGCGGGGTGAATTAGTGCAACGGAAAAATCGTTGATTCTAAAAAATATTTATTTTGATTCAATCTGTTTCAGAAAAGATATTGAACTTGAAAGCTTTCGTAAGAGTATAAAGAGAAGGTTATGGAAGATTGCAGTAATGAAAATTGCACAAATAGAAAAGCAAACCAGAATTTAGAGTGGCTCATCGTTGTGACCTACATCCACTTTCGATTCCTCCTCCGTTGAGGTCATCAGTGTCCACTAATGCTCTTCCTTCAATAGGCAATGACCAACCACCTCTTTATAGTGCTTTCTCCTTTTCATCGGTTTAGGAGATAACCCTTAGAAGTCTCACACCTCTCTTGAATGATCTCAACATTTAGAAAGGGAGGAGGAGAACTCTAGCATTTTACAACACTTTGACACCCCAAAATTCAAGATTATGGTAACCCTTTTTGTACCTTTCATGTAGAAAAGGGAGGGATATTTATAGGCCTCAATGGCTTCAAAATTGGAGCAAACAATTGTCTCATCCTGGATTTTTGGGGTACTGGCGGTACCATCGCCATTACTAGGTGGTACTACCGCTTGACAAAGCTCCGAGACTGAGCTCTGGCGGTACCACCGCCTGACAGGTGGTATTAGCACTGGTAGGTAATAACTATCAATGGTACCACCACCCAAACCACCTAGGAGACTGAGTCCGAGGTAGTGCCACCGCTAGACAGGGTCCAACATCCTGGTTGGGCCTTGAATCGGGCCCAAACCAGCCTAACTTCAGGCCCAATTGGCCCTTAACAAAGTTAATGGGATTACCTCCCAAACCAAACTCTAATTATATGCTAACTATAATTTTGAAGACATATTCTAAGCAAATTAAATCCGATTTATCTTGATTTCCTCTAGCGAGCTTCTGGCGAACTTCCGACAATCTCTCGGCAATGTTCCAACGGATACTCGACAAGCTTTTGGACTTTATGATGATCTTTTTAGCGAGTTCCAACGAGCTTCTTTAGCAAGCATTTGGACATCTGATGTAATTCTTATGTATGTCCGTATCTTTTAGTTTGTTTATGCTTTGCACAACATATAGAGGGACAATCGAAAGCTTAACAGCCCCATTTTACTTAGGCTTGGTGGCCATTTTAGGCTTGTACATAAAGGTTATGTCTTGTGGACACTTATGAAAGAGCTCGATCTGTAGTGGACCATTTTGCCATTTTGTTGTGTAATAGTTTAGAGTTTATAAAGTCTATTTGTAATTTGCATTGGCTATGAAGTGTTTTTTGAAATGTTTGCTTGTGGATCCCGAGTGAGGTGCTTTCTTTAACCTATTTTCTCTTTTGTAGGTCCTAAGGGACCATGGGAGGTTTTGGGGAGGCTGATCTTTGCGGATGGACACTCAAGAGTGTCGCACGACTTAGGCAAAACCAGCTAAGTCCGTGATAGATGGTATCAGAGCGGGACAAGCACTCATAAAAATACTTAGTATACAAACATGGGGGACCTGGCGGGGCTGCATTAAGGGTAGCTAGCACGCGTGACTGTTTAGGAGAAAACAGGTATGGAGATATAGGGAAAAGGAGCCACTCAAAGGAGCAGACATCTGAGATTGGCATTCAGAGGAATGACCAACCCTTCACGTAAGAGACACCATGAGGACAAGCAAGCTAGGAAGAATGCGTAGCACACAAAGGTTGAGATGGCTGACTTTGAGCTACGGCTCAACGTTGGCAACCATACTTGATGGTGCTCAAGGCAAGTGAGGTGCTTGATAAAGGATGAGACCATGTAAGATGGAATAGGTTGTTCAGCGATCAAAATAGTTATGCAAAGCTCATAGAGGTGAGGGGAATTGCTAACTCGAAGAATTCGATACTCATGCAAAGGCTTGTATGCGAATGATAGAGTGTTCGTGGCCAACCCAAGGCGATCGAAACTCGGCGCCATAGAGCATTGAAACTTTCTCTTCGGCATGTAAAGGATACGTCCATAGGAGGTTGAAGTGTGCAACGAGTTCAGCATGTTGCTAGTTCTTGAGGGGTGCTGCGGGGAACTGTATTGACATGGAGTCGTAATTTAGCAAGTGCATTTGCGGGAGGCAGAACGATGCACAGTTTATTTAGCAAGGCGGAGTAGTCTAAGGGGATAGTGGTCTTCGAAACATTCAAAGAGAAGGAAGAGAAGAGAGAAGTTGCTCCAATAGGATAGATATCTAAGATAGATAAGTCCTAGCTCTTCAGAGGGAGAACTAAGTGCAATAGACCACACATGTTGAAGAGGAATACCTCAAAAATAACTTCACAAAGCTCAACAGATTGAGTGAGTAACGAGGAGTCATCGCATGATCTCGCTTGAGATAATGCATTGGGGAATGCATTGCTAGATCAAGTGGGGGAGCGATCCAAGGCAACACAAAATAAAAGCATATTTGGAGTCGATATGGAGATCAAACTCAATGGAGTGCTGACACATGGAATAGTGGGTGCGAGGGCCACCATCAACTCAATACAAAATAAGGAGTGGAGCAACTTGGGTGTAACTTGGCGAAGTACCCAAACCGCATGAAGGGAGCCGACATAGAAGATGAGATATGGAGCAGAGGCACAAAGCTTTCCTTGGATAGAAGCCAATGACATGAACTCTTGCAGAGGCAAGAGAAGGATCATGTCGTTCCATGGATCCTCATTATAATAGAGCGGGCTCATTTTGCATGGTGCCAAAGACGAAGAGAGCTTCGAGGCACATGCAACTTACCTCAAAGAAACATTTGACGGAGGAACTGAGGCGACTCAACTTGCAAAGGCAAAGTTGGGTTCATAAGGCCTTGGCACAGGGCAAAAAGACGTGGAGCGGGTACTCTTAGAGAATTTGCCACAGTGTTGCTATTCAAGTTGCCATGAAGGGAGCGGTGCACAGCGGAGATTGTGCTGGTAGGGGCAGAGGCCTAGGATCCAGACAATGGTGCACCAATTTTAGTGAAATCGGTGGATTTCAGGAGCTACTAGGCGATGAACTATCCTAGACTAGTACTTCGTCTAGGTGTGATGCGAGAGCGGGTAGACGAAGGTCGATTTCCAAAAGGAGCGAACACAATTGAAGGTGGAAGAGGCCTTGCGATATGTTGGCAGAGGCCACATATGGAGGGATCACAATTCGAGTTCATCTCACATGGATCAGAATACAATGGAGATGTCACTAGGAGATGACATGATGTAGCGGATCATGGTGGAACAGTTTGTGGCAATGCGATACACACAAATAGTGTCCCGTGAGGGACTACATCATACGGAGGTATGATCGGGAGCTATTGGGATCTTCACTTTGGTGAACAACATGATAGCAAGAAGGGCTCTAGATTCTAGGAGTAAAAGCCATGGTACCATAGAGGCGGGTCTTCCGTGCATGCATCGAATTTTGCGTCGGATGAAAGCCTTGATCATCAATATATGGGGGCTATGTACCATCGAGGAAAAAGTTCGAATGCAAGTACTAGTGAGTCTCATGGGTGGGACTTGATCATGCAGAGGTATGATTAAAGTAGTTGGGGAGTTGGACTACTCCAGAGCTTATATTCGCTTAAGAGAGCATGACAAGTCAGAGGACAAGGCCGAGTAAGCGAATGTTGCTACCAATGAAGCTAAGGAGAACAGAATCAGTGTGAACCTTACAATTGGATGGCAGAGGCCATGCGCGAGAGTTGCAGTCTATCTTTCTATCGATAAAGGGGAACTGCTTGGAGAACATAGAGGTGTTGAAGTAGGGGGTCAAAAGGGGCGAGGAAGCGACGACAAGTCTAGAGGGACTTAGCTACCCAAAACACAACATCGGTTAGAATGGAGGTGGATTCGGATGAGTGCCATAGTGCCATAAAGGAATATCTACCGATTGTGAAGAAAGAGATACAGACGTAAGGTGATGGATAGTAAGGCCATGGGCATGGTAGCGCCATGGTACCACAGAGGCGGGACTTCCGTAAAGTCATCGATCCCTTGCTCTCATAGAGAGAGAGTGCTTGGTTGTAAAAGAGGGCCAAGGAGGTGGAGCATGTGGAGGCAAACTCCAAGTACTAAGACAAGGTTAAAGGGTAGAGGCCAAGGAACTTTTAAGATTAGTATTAACGAGCTTCTCATCAAGATAGCCGAAAGTGAAGAACTTCGGGTCATGTAAGTGTACACGACCAAGGAACAAAGTAGGCAGTACGCGGTGCTATACCTTTGCTACTTAGTGGAGTAGGCGATAGGGTTGATGGAGAAGAAGGTACAATCCCAGAGGTGACTAAAACTATAAAAGACTTACTCCAAGTTGAGGTGAAAACTTTTTGCATTCTAGAAGTTCGATGGCATTGAGAAGATGAATCATAGTAACTAACTCAACGCAAGGGTGCAAACACTTAAAGTGCTTCAGAAGTGTGAGCAAAGAGTAGGTGAAAGCCAGTAACCAGCTCGATACATGGAGTACAACCCTCGAGGAGGCGGGTGAAGTTGAGTAACATTTACCTTCTCAACTATTAAAAGAATGGGCGAAACTAAGTACTCTAATTCTCTTATATATATCTAGCAGAGGAGCTCTACACAGGTTCAAAGACCCTTCGAAAAAATTGAATGGAAGACAGTAGTTGTCAAATCCTCACCATTGGTGATCAGTGTTATTGAGAGTAGATTATCCGCTTCATTTCCCAATGGAATGCCAATCGAAAGAGGAAGTGTTGTGAACCTACTTGGAAGTGACAACTAAGTGAAAAAAGAGTCGATGGACAAATTTGGTGGAGGAATGACCCAAAAACTTCAAGAGTTTATGAGACAGTGCTCGTTAAAGCTCCAACAAGCATCCACCTAGTTCAAGCAACATGAGGCATTTGAGAGACTGGCGCATAATAAGGATGATCTTTTCCTTCATCTGAAGGATCCGCAGGAATCAACAGGGATTGAAGACTCAGCAAAGGATGTCCAACAACAGCAGCGAAGAATAGCTGGGAGCTAAGAGGCGCATTGCAACTGAAGCAGAAGGTTGAAGACTTAACAAAGGCAAGGAGTTACAGTGTCAATAAAGGCTTCGACGAGGATATCAAAGGTATAAGTGGGGGAGAATGTCATGGACAAAACTGTAAATGGGGAGTTTGATGTAATGCTTATGTATGTCCATATTTTTTTGTTTGTTCATACTTTGCATAGCATATAGAGGGACGGTCGAAGGCTTAACAGCCCCATTTTACTTAGGCTTGGTGGTCGTTTTAGGCTTGTAAATAAATGTTATGTCATGTGGACACTTATGAGACAACTTGGTCTATAGTGGACCATTTTGCCCCTTTGTTGTGCAACTGTTCAGAGCTTGTAAAGTCTATTTGTAATTTACATTAGCTATGAAGTATTTTATGAAATGTTTGCTTATGGATTTTGAGTAAGGCGCTTTCTCTAACCTATTTTCTCTTTTGTAGGTCCTAAGGGACCATGGGAGGTTTCGGGGAGGTTGACTTTTGCGGATGGACATGCAAGGGCGCACGACTTAGGCAAAACTAACTAAGTCCATGACAGGACACCCGACAAGCTTCTGGACTTTACGATGATCTTCTTGGCAAGTTTTGACGAGCTTCTTTGGCAAACATTTGAACGTCTTGGTTACTTCCGGCAGAACTTCGACAAACGTTTGGACTTCCGATGAACTCTCGAACTCCCATTAAAATCTTGATATTGACTTTGGCACAACATTTGCTTTATGTCTTATTACTATCGTAGTTAATCCTGCACACTTTTCTCATCATATAGATTAGATCAAACAATTTACAATCGATTTCATCATCAAAATTCGAGATTCAATAAGAAGTACTTATTTAATTTTTAGGTTTAAAGTAATTCTTTATTTGTTTAACTAGCTGGCATGCATCACAACTTTATCTTTGACAAATTTAATTCTAGGTATTCCTTTTACAAGTTCTTTAGTTACAATTTCTGATGTCAATTTCATACTTGCATGACCTAATCTCCTATGCCAAAGCCATGCATCATCGTTTAAAATCGAAACATATGTTTTATCATGAAAATCATCAAGATCAATAGTATACACATTATCACTTCTTAAGTCAATCATAGATTTATTTTTATGTGATATTTCTATAATGCAAGCATTAGATTCAAATATAATGTTATACCCTTTATCACACAATTGACAAATGTTTAGTAAGTTATATTTTAAGCCATCTAATAACAGAACATCTTTAATCAAAAGATTTGATTTGTTACCTATATTTCCTTTGCCAATAATTTTTCCTTTGTTGTTGTCTTCGAATGGGACATATCCTCCGTCTTAACTAATGAGCTTTAGGAAATATATTGGATCTCCGGTCATGTGTCTTGAGCATTCACTATCAAGATACCATCTTTTGCTCCTAGTTTTCAATTATAGACATATCTACAAGAAAGAAGAGTTTGCTTTAGGTACCTATTTAACTTCAAGTCCTTTATGGTTAGATATACTTTTCTTAACTTTTGGCATTAAACCATTTATGGTTCCTTTAGGAACCCAAACTAATTTATGAGAGCTATATTTTTAAATGAACATGTATAAGTATAATAATGATCACATCTTCCACAAAAATTATATTTAACATTAGGGAGAATATGTAATGTAGGTCCTTTTACAAATGTGGTTAGTATTTGTTGAGTGTAACTATTCATAAAATCAATTCCTTCCTTTCTATATAGATAACATTTATTAGCAAAAATTATATTTAATGATTTATTTTTTATTTTAATTTTTTTAAATATTTGTTGTAATAATATATTTTTCTTTTTGAATGAGTCCAACTCATCAGATTTAGTGCAAGATGTTAACAAGCAATTGTCATACTCATTTTTTTATTTATGAAATTCACTAGAGAGAGATATATGATCCTTTCTTAGCAATTTATATTTCTTACCAATTATTTTAAGTTCATTATATAAATCATGAAATGCATCAAGTAATTTATCATAAGATAAGGAGATTTTAGGTGAGTCATATACCTTATTGTCGAAAGCCATTAATGCATTGTTTGCCACTTTATCTTTATTGGTTTGCTCTTCATTTCCTAATGCACTTGATTTATCTCATGTTGCCTTGAATGCTTTCTTCTTCTTTGCCAGGTTCTTCTTTATGGATACTCATTTTTAAAGTACCTTGGCTTTTTATATTCATAACAAATTATTATATTCTTTTTATGTTTATTTTTATTCTTTAATTCTCATTTTGTAGAATTAGTCTTGTTCTTTTTCATAAACTTTTTAAATCTTCTTGTACTATGTCATCATCATCACTTGAGCTTTCGCTCGAGTGATTTTCTTTGGTTCTAAGTGCAATATCTTTCCTATTCTTTAGAAGATTATCCTCGTGTTCATCATGTGCCCTGCAAGTCATTTCATAAGTCATTAATGATCCTATAAGTTTTTCAAGAAGAAAGTTATTCAAGTCCTTTGCTTCTTAAATTACAGTTACCTTTGGATCCCAATTTTTTGGAAGAGATTTTAAAATTTTAATAACCAATTCAAGATTAGTATAATATTCACTAAAGGCTTTCAAACCGTTGATAACATCCATAAAATGGGTATACATAACACCAATGATTTCGCTTGACTTCATTCTAAATAATTCATAACTATATACTAAAAGATTAATCTTAAATTCTTTTACTCTATTTATGCCTTCATAAGTAACTTTAAGTGTGTGACAAATATCATGTGCAGCTTCTGCTGGTTATAGGTGCCCTAAAAACCAATCACATGAGAGATGGCACATGTGATATGATATGCATTCTTTTTGCTTATTATATTATTTAATATTTTATTACTTTATATTACTTATTGCATGAATATATTGTAATGTCTATGGATTTGTGCAATGGAAATCGAATCATGATGAGATCGTGATAATAAGACCGATTCACCTTTAAACATAGACCCCAAAATAATTTAAGTTATAGGTTACTCGAGAGAGACATTGTGATAACCGAACAAACTAGTATATTGTATACCTATATATATGATGGAGGCGGCTAGTCTTATAGTTGCTCGTGTGGGGATACTAGGGATATAGTGCAGGTGCCTATTGGAGTGGTAGCCAACCTTACGAGGGCTATTGAGTGTCAATAGAGGATCATCCACTCTTAGTGTCATGGGAAGAATATCTCATATATTCTTGCTCAAACAAATCCCTAGCTAGGGTCATTCGGATTGAGAGAGAAAGAGTTCTCTAGAGAATCCGATTAGAGCGAGACTCGAGTAGAAACTGTATAAGTTTGATAGCACCATGCCCGATATATAATCTCTGGAATATTAGATGGATGAGGAACTATAAATACATGGTAACTAAGGATAGATAGGTCTAATGGATTGGATTTCCCTATATCGTTTGGGGATTATGACATAGTAGCCTAGTACGTCCATAGTCGATGAGTCGAGTGAATTATTATGAAGATAATAATTCACTGAGCCAAAAGGAGTTCTGACAGGTATAACTCATGACTAGCTCGATATTGGGCTTAGATGGTCACACACATATGATAGATATTGTGACGAGTAAAGGTTTAGAGATAAGATATACGTTGGAGCCCCTAACTTATTGGATCATATGGATAAGATCCAATAAGAGCCATTGAGAGATTATTGGATAGAGATCCACTAATTTAATAGGCTTGGGTAGTTGAACGAAGATCTAATACCTAATAGGGCAGGATCCATTAGGGTTAAGTTGACAAGGGCTTCTATAAATAGGAGGGAACTAAACACCCATAGGCTAGATGTTTCTTGGTTGCCACCTCCTAATCTCCTCCCCCCTTGTCCTCCTCAGATAGTAGGTGTGGAGTTTTGGGTAGCGATTGGAGGAGTATCGTTGCAGCCTTGCTATGTGGATCACCGCTAAGGAGGAGGGTGCTTTACCTCCTTCATCCTCTCTTACAGTTCTGCAGTGATTTAGAGATATATGATATTCTTAGGTAAAACATAATATTTTATATATTTTTCGATTTTATGGATTTTGCACACCAATCTTCGCATGATGATGAACACATGATTGGGAAATTTAAGGATTTTTGTTTCTCTGTTCTTCTGCTGCACATGTGATGTCGCCCCTAAATTTTCTTACAGTGATATTAAAGCTAAGTTGTTCGTGCAAAAGATTAATTTTAAACTACGTGTATTGTGTTTTAAAAAAGTTTTGGATGTCAAATTTGTTGACATAAAAGTGAGAAAGGGCAGTAACTATTATTGCTCTTGCTGCCCTCGTAGATGACAACATTGCCATCTATGTGCAAGTGCCTGGGCCTGCTTGCAGTAGGCTTGCAGCCGGCGGTCGACAACCTATGGTGGTCGATAGCCTGCGGGCGCTGCCTATAGGCACAGGGCCCATAATAGCAGCGCCTGCAGTGGCGCTCACCCATGGGTGACCAGCCTACAAAGGCGCCCACCTGCAGTAGCGTCCAGCTCGTAGGGGCGCCTGCCTACAGTGGCGCCCATGGGCGAGCCGTCCATGGGCATGGGCGACGCCCCCTCCTCGCGTAGTGGCAATCGCCGGTGGGGTGGCAGCGGCCACAATGTAGCAATAGAGAAAGAGGGTTAGGGTTTTCTGGGCAAAAGATAGTTTTGCCCTTATAATCTTAAAAATTTTGAGTTATGTCTTTTCTATCCAAATTACCAAAATACCCCTCATAATTCAAATTTTTTTTGCATGTCCTAAATTTTAAAAAATATTAATTAATTAATTATTATTAACTAGTAGTCCTACATGATGATGATGTGTACATGTGATGTATGATGTGGACAGATGATCGTGGACCGTATGATGTATGTCATGTAATGTGGTTATTATTATTATTGAGACCTACGAGTCTCTATTTTTCTCATTTATTATCGGGCTTATAATTAAGTTGTAATCACACTAGGAGGCAGAGTGGAATCGTGAAAGCGATAACGGGATCCATGAGATGGACTATCGCGATGCATGGAGATGCATCGAGATGCTGACGGAATAGACGAGAACGAGATGGATGATCACAGGGCATGTAGATGCACTGTTGCATACATAGATCTTGATGTAAGTGATTAGGCCCATTGGCTCAGGCCTGATAACATAAGGTTGTGGTTCATGATTATCTAGTGTGATTACTTATACACCTAGTAGATATGTATATATATATTTGCATATGATATAGATATATATTATATATATGTGTGTGACATGTCATATTAGGAGACCAAATCAAAATTTCCTCTTTCAATAATATTAAGTTGGTAAACATGAGGCAATTAGATAGACCACGTGGCCTTCCATCGTTATAGGTAGGGACCGATTCTCGTCGTAGGTTGAGTTGGTCGAGGCTCACCTATATTACGTTGTTTGCTATCTTGCCTATGACATATAGATGTTACCGATGGCCTGAGAACTGGTATGCTTGGTCGAGTCACTCGAGGGTATATCATCGAATCAGACTCATTTTGTAACAATGGTGTTGACTTAACCAAACATCATGGTTGGTCAAGTCCCTCGAGACCATGGTGGTTATATTGTGTGACATGTCATATTAGGAGACCAAATCAAAATTTCCTCTTTCAATAATATTAAGTTGGTAAACATGAGGCAATTAGATAGACCACGTGGCCTTCCATCGTTATAGGTAGGGACCGATTCTCGTCGTAGGTTGAGTTGGTCGAGGCTCACCTATATTACGTTTTGCTATCTTGCCTATGACATATAGATGTTACCGATGGCCTGAGAACATGGTATGCTTGGTCGAGTCACTCGAGGGTATATCATCGAATCAGACTCATTTTGTAACAATGGTGTTGACTAACCAAACATCATGGTTGGTCAAGTCCCTCGAGACCATGGCCGAACAGGACAGGAATCATAAGAAGTTGTGATCAGTAAGAGTTGCCTACCTCTACGGGCTTAGCGTGATTGGTCGAGTCCCTCAAGATTATATTAAGACACCAATTGGATCCCGATCTCCATTAGAGATCTGCCGGGGGTCTCTGATTCACATACTAGAGAGAGTTATGTGTTTCGTAAAAAAATAGTGGGAGTTGATTAAGATAGAATTTCATATATTATTTATTTATTTTTCTACAAAGTCTGTATGTTATTTATTTCTACTACATGTTAACTTTAAAAAAAATTTATTTTCAAATCCCTTACGTGACATACTTGATGTTAACTGCCTCACTAGTCTGAATTATATTGATTGACTCCATAACTTGAGAATTGTTCTCACGATGGAGAAAATCATGTACGTCCTTGATATAGTGATGTCTACGCCCGAGGAAGGGGCAAGCTAGGATGAGATCGCTCACCACATGAATTACATAAATGACTCCACTCTTGCTCAACATTACATGTTGGGCTCCATGACTCCTAAGTTGTAGAGACAATATGAAAAAATGGATACCAGATCCATTCTCCTACATATCTATAAACTGTTTGAAGAACAGGGAAGGACTTAGTGATATGAGATATCCAAGAGCCTCTTCCACACTAGGATGAGTGAGGGGATACCGGTTCAGAACCATGTCCTAAAAATAATTGAGTAGATAGAGGAACTCATATGTCTAGGAATAATATTAGAGGATAACTTGTGTATGGATCTTGTGCTTCAGTCTCTACTAGATTCTTTTCATAGTTCATAATGAATTTTAATATGAACAAGCTTGAGGTGATTCTCCTTGAGCTCCTTAATATGTTGAGGAAGGCAGAGAGCAATATCAAAAAAGAGAAGCCAGTTCTCTATACTAATGAGATCAGAAAGAAAAGGAATGTAAAAAGTCCCTAAAAAGGGTAAGGGCAAGGGTAAACCGAGTGAAGCAAAGGTTGCTAAAAAGGACCTAGTAAAGGACAAAGGCCAGTACTTTCACTATGATAAAGATGAGCACTGGAAGAGGAATAGCAAAGAGTACCTTGCAGAGAGGGTAAAACAGAAGCTTGGAGAAGCTTCAAGTACATTCTTAATCAATTTCTATTTATCAGACTCTTATGATAGCACATGGGTATTGGATACCGATAGTACTTATCATATTTGTAATTCATTACATATTCTAACAAGACCTTTGAGATTGGCAAGAGGCAAGATAGATCTCAAGATGGGTAATGGAGCAAAAGTTCCTACAGTAGCTATTAGTGAGGTCACCCTACATCTGCCTAGTGGAGCTATTATTACATTGGATGCATGCTATTTTGTTCCTTCTATTACTAAAAACATTATTTCCATTTCATGTTTGTTAATTAGTGGATATAAATTAGTTTTTGAGAACAATGGTTATTCAATATTATTAGATGAGAAGATCATCACGAGAGGAACATTGCATAATGGTTTGTTTATGCTAGACACTATTCCACATATCATGAATGTAAGTATGTCTAAGAGGAAACGAGATGAGGTAAACAGTGCATACCTATGGTATTGTAGGCTAGGTCACATCCATGAGAGAAGGATCCAAAGTTGCTAAAGGATGGATATATAGATCCATTCGTCTATGAGTCATATGCAACTTGTGAGCCTTGCCTTCGTGGAAAACTGACCAACTCTTCTTTTAGTGGAATTGGAGAGAGAGCCACTGAGCTATTAGAACTTACATAGTGATGTATGTGGACTCATGTCAATCATGCCCTAGGTGGTTGCTCCTACTTTATTACTTTTACTAATGATTTCTCAAGGTATAGATATGTGTACTTGATGAAGCACAAGTCCAAGGCCTTTGAGAAATTAAGAAGTATAAGAATGAAGTAGAAAACCAAACTGGAAAGAGTATCAAGACTCTTCGATCAGATCAAGGAATTGAGTACTTGAGTATAGAGTTCACCTAGTTCCTCAAGGACCATGAGATTCTATGGTGTATTTGAAAGGAGGAATCGTATATTGTTAGACATGGTGCGGTCCATGCTAAGCTTCGCCGACCTACCCATCTCATTCTGGGGATACGCCCTAGAGACCGCAACTTACCTTTTAAATAAAGTTCCAACTAAGTCGGTAGTGTCTAAACCATATGAGATATGAAAAGGGAAGAAGCTCGATCTTAAGGTTGTTAAGATTTGAGGCAGGCCTACCTACATTAAAAGACAACTTCGATAAATTGGAATCGAGGATGGAGTAATGCAAGTTCATAGGATACCCCAAGGAAACTTGTGTGTATTATTTCTATCATTCCAATGACCAAAAGGTCTTTGCAGCCAAGAAAGCGATGTTCCTTGAGAATAAACACATTCTTGGTGGAGATAGTGGGAGTATGGTAGAGTTGAACGAGGTTGGAGAACCTAACTCAAGCACCACTCCATAGCCCGATTCTGTTTAGGTACCTAGCACACACAAGTTACTACTAGTCATAGGTGCTCTACAAGCTAATCATGTGAGTGATGACATGTGTGACTTGATACATAGTCTTTTTGCATATTATATTTTGGTATTTTATCACTTATGTATATATATATATACATATATACATGTATACATGTATACATGCATACATGTATACATGCATACATGCATACATGTATAAATGTGTCTATATATATATATATATATATATATATATATATATATATATATATACACATATATACATGTATGCATGTATGCATGTATACATGTATATATGTATATATATATATACATGTATATATATACATGTATATATACATGTATATATACATGTATATATATATATACATGTATATATATACATGTATATATATATATGTATGTATATATATATACATATATATATATACATACATATATATATACATACATATATATATATACATACATATATATATATACAAACATATATATATATATATATATATATATATATATATATACATACATATATATACATACATATATATATATACATACATACATATATATATACATACATATATATATATATATACATACATACATATATATATACATACATACATATATATATACATACATACATATATATACATACATATATATATACATACATATATATATATATATATATATACATACATATATATATATACATACATATATATATATATACATACATATATATATATATATATATATATATACATACATATATATATATATATATATACATACATATATATATATATATATATATATATATATATATACATACATATATATATATATATATATATATATATATATATATATATATATATATATATTGTGATGTCCTTGTATCTATGCAATGGGAATCGAATCGTGATTAGATCACCAAAATGAAACTGATTCATCTTTAAACACATACCCTAATTAATCCTGGTCATAGGTTACTCGAGAGAGACATCGAGATAACCGAACAGATTGGTGTGTTGTATACTCGTCCATATGATGGATGCATTTGGTCTTATAGCTACTCGTGTAGGGACACGAGGGATACACTAGGGATAAGTTGGAATCGAGGATGGAGTAGTGTAAATTCGTGGGATACCCCAAGGAAACTAGTGTGTATTATTTCTATCATCCCAAGGACCAAAAGTTCTTTGTAGCCAAGAGAGCGATGTTCTTTGAGAAGGAATACATTCTTGGCTTAGATAGTGGGAGCATGATAGAGTTGAGTGAGGTTGGAAAATCTAACTCAAGCACCACTCCATAGCCCGAGTCTGTTTAGGTACCTAGCACACAAGTTCTTGCTAGTCATAGGTGCCCTACAAGCCAATCACGTGAGTGATGACACATGTGACTTGACATGTAGTCTTTTTGCTTATTATATTTTGGCATTTTATCACTTTATATTGATTGTTGCATAAACACATGAATATATTGTGATGTCCTTGGATCTGTGCAATGAGAATCAGATCGTGATGAGATCACGATAATGAGACTGATTCAACTTTAAACACAAACCCTAAATAATCCTGGTCATAGGTTACTCGAGAGGGATATCGAAATAACTGGACAGACTAGTGTGCTGTATACCCATCTATATGATGGATGCATTTGGTCTCATAACTGCTCGTGTGGAGACACTAGGGATACAGTACAAGTGCTTATTGGAGAATGAGTTCACTAATTGATCCACTTACAGAATGCTAGATGGTTGATGATGCCTTATTATCAGATAGTGATTACGTAGTCTTAATGGTGTATCTGGTCCTTAGACTTGAGATACCAAGGATGTCCTGTATAAGTACTCCACTCTTTGATACCATACTTATAGGTCTGGAGGTTCCAGATCTAGCACAGTTGATTATTGGGAGTGGTAGCCAACTTTACAAAGACTATTGAGTGTCGATAGAGGATCATCCACTCTCAGTGTCATGAGAGGAATATCCCATATATTCTTGCTCAGATGAATTCATGGCTAGGTTCATTCAGATTGAGAGAGAAAGAGTTCTCCAGGAGAATCCGATTAGAATGAGACTCAAGTAGAAACCGTATGGGTCTGACAACACTATGCTTGATATATGGTCTCTGGGATATTAGATGGATGAGGGACTATAAGTACATGGTAACTGAGGACAAACAAGTCCAATGGATTGGATTCCCCTATTTCGTCTGGGGACTACAGCGTAGTGGCCTAGTACGTTCGTAGTCGATGAGTCGAGTGAATTATTATGGAGATAATAATTTACTAAGCCAGAAGGAGTTCTGACAGGTATGACTCACAGCCAACTCGATATTGGGCCTAGAGGGTCACACACATATGGTAGGCATTGCGATGAGTAAAGGTTCAGATATGAGATAACCGCTAGAGCCCCTATCTTATTGGATATCCAATAAGCCCCTGAATTATTGGATCCTATGGATGAGATCCAATAAGAGCCCATGAGAGATTATTGGATAGAGATCTACTAATCTAAAAGGCTTGGGTAGTTGGATGGACATCTAATACCCAATAAGGCAAGATCCATTAGGATTAAGTTGTTAGGGGACCTTTATAAATAGGAGGGAATCAGTGATTCATAGGCTAGAACTTTTTGGTTGCCTCTTCTATTCTCCTCCCCCTCTCCACCTCAAAGTAAGCCTGAAGTTTTGAGGAGTGTCGTCGTAGCCTTGCTGTGTGGATCACCGCTAAAGAGGAGGGCGCTTGACCTCCTTCAGCCTCTCTTAGAGATCTATAGGGATTCAGAGATATACGATCTCCCTAGGTAACATAATTTATCTTATATGGTGTTTTAAGTTTTACGGATTTTTGTGCACCAATCTACACATGATGACGAACACAACTTTAGGAAATTAGGGTTTTTTATTTTATGTTCTTCCGCTGCGTATATGATATCGCCCCCAAGATTTTCCAATAGTTCCAACTTTACGTAGGTCTAGCAAAATATCTCATCATCCTGAGAGATATGTGGGATATATTAGAGGAGAGGATGTTGAGGATATTAATCCTCAAACCTACGAGGAGGCTATTACGAGTATAGACTCTAGAAAGTGACAAGAAGCCATGAATTTTGAGATGGATTCCATGTACTCCAATAAGGTTTGAAACCTAGTTGATATACCCGAGGGTATTGTACCCATTAATTGCAAGTGAATCATTAAGAAAAAGATTAGAGTAGATGGAAAGATAGAGACCTACAAAGCAAGGTGAGTGGCTAAGGGGTATCGTCAAAGGCAATATGTTGACTACGACAAAACTTTCACACCGTAGTCATATTAAAATCCATTTGAATTCTATTGACTATTGTAGCATACTATGATTATGAGATTTGATAGTATTGACAAAGGTGGTGTTTCATTGAAAGTGCCCATCTTATCTAAAAAATGAAATATTTTATCTGGAAGAGGATCATCCCTATCATAGAAAAATAAAATAATTCGATGATAAATTGAATGACAGGCCGATGTAGTCAACACTTCAATAACACTATAAAGGATGATGTCGATGTTAGGATTAAGAGCGGCACTAAGAGGAGGGGGGGGGGGCTTGGTGAATTATTGTAATGAAAAAAATCATCGGTTTTGTAAGATATTTGTTTGTTAAAAACCAATCTCATAAAGTGCTTGACTTTAGAGTAAATAAACTAGCAATTAACTTAGAAAGTAATGGTAGTAATAAAAAGCAAAATGGAAATGAGCATACCGGAATTTATAGTGGTTCAGTCGTTATGACCTACATCCACTTTCAATTCCTCCTCCGTCGAGGTCACCAGCATCCACTAATGGTCTTCCTTCAATAGGTGAAGGCCAACCACCTCTTTATTGTTAGGAAAGCAATCGGCACTAAGAGGGGGGGGTGAATTAGTGCAACGGATAAAATCATGTCGTTTTCAGAAAAACCTTCGTACGTTGAAAATCGATTCCTAAAATATGCTTAGATTGAAAGCAAACGGAAAAGTATTGAAGGCAGTAAGCTATTGAAGGGGTTTTCAGTAAGGTAATAGCAATAAGTAAACGCAAACCAGAGTTTTAGAGTGGTTCGATCAAACGTAACCTACCTCCACTTTTGGCTTCCTCCTCCGACGAGGTCATCGACGTCTACTAGAGGCCTTCCTTCAATAGGCGAAGGCCAACCACCCTTTTACAGTTTCACTCATTTTGATGGGCTTAGGAGACAACCCTTATAGATTTTTCACTCCTCTCTTGAATGATCAAAACTTGAAAGAAAAGAGGGAGAAGAATGTTAGGCCTTTTACAACACTTTTATGTTACGATCAAGAGCACTAAGAGGGGGGGGGGGGGGGGTGAATTAGTGCAGCGGAAAACTTTCGACGATTTAAAATGATGTTCGTATGATAAGAACGATTTCGGTATAAAAGTCGATTCGGAAATTGCTTTAACTTAAGATCAAGTAAAGTGCAGTTAAAGTAAAGCTATGGAAGTAGTTGCAGTTAAGATAGAGAACAAAATGTAAATGCAAACCAAGATTTAGAGTGGTTCGGTCAATCTTGACCTACATCCACTTTTGGCTTCCTCCTCCGATGAGGTCACCGACGTCCACTAGAGGCCTTCCTTCAATAGGCGAAGGCCAACCACCCTTTTACAGTTTCACTCCTTTTGACGGGCTTAGGAGACAACCCTTACAGATTTTTCACTCCTCTCTTGAATGATCAAAACTTCGAAGGAAAGAGGGAGAACTTCTAGCCTTTTATAACAATTTTAAGCTCTCAAAATCTCAGAATAAATGCTAAGTTTCGGTGCCCTTTCATGCATGAAAGAGTGGGGTTTATATAGGCCCCAAACTGATTTGAATTTGGAGCTCAAAAATATCATTTCCCATGTTTTCGGGGTCCTGGCGGTACTACCGCCTGACAGAGCTCGGAGACCGAGCTCAGGCGGTACCACCGCCTGACAGGGGTGGTACTACCGCCCAGTCTCACTCGGAGACTGAGCCCAAGCGGTGCCACCGCCTGATAGGGGTGGTGCTACCGCCCAGTCTCACTCGGAGACTGAGCCCAAGCGGTGCCACCGCCTGACAGGGGCAGTACCACCGCCCAGCCTCACTCCGAGACTCGATTGCTGGGCGGTGCCACCGCCGACCCAAGCGGTGCCACTGCCAGCCAAGGAATCTGGGTCCGAATGGGCTGATCCATTCGACCCAATTTGGGTCTGTCAAGGGCCCAATTGCCCCAAGATTAAGTTAATGGGATCACCTCCCATTTCTAACTTAATCATCATTCTAACTACAATATTTTTCAAGACATTTACTGCAACTTGCTCCGGTGCGTCAATCGCTTCTTCCGTTGAGCTTCCGGTGAACTTCCGACGATCATCCGACGAACCCTCGGCGATGCTCCGGCGGACTTCCGGCAAACTCCTGGACTTGCGACGATCCACTTGGCGAGTTCCGATGAGCTTCTTTGGCAAGCTCCTGGACTTCTCGGATTTGTTCCCGCAGAACCTCCGATGACCGTCCGGACTTCCGTCGAACTCTCGAACCCCCAACGTGATCATAGTCTTTACTTCAGCGCAACTCCTGCTGCATGTCTTACTTTCATCATAGTTAATCCTGCACACTTATCTCAACATATGGATTAGATAACAAATGACAATTGACTTCATCATCAAAATCCGAGATTCAACAATCTCCCCCTTTTTGATGATGACAATCAATTGATAATGGAGTTAACTTTAACTCCCCCTATCTATATGCCATACTCAAGATAAGTTATTCTTGAATTCAAAGCCTTTGAATTCAAGAGACATATTGATAAGTTAAGATTGTTTAACCTTATCAATACTTCCATCATGATTCCTATCATGATGTATCTATCTGAAAATGATGTCAAGGCTTGACATCCATTTTCTAGTTTTATATTTCAAATGTGAATGATAGTAATAGTAGCAATTCATCATATGGTAAGATATCAACATGTAAAATTACGATGCAAGTTCTTGATATCTTAACAGAATGTAAATATTTCAAGTGTTTAGCAATCATAGCATTTCTATCATCAATTTACCATATATTTCGATGCAAGCTTTTTTAACATAATTCAAATTCAAATATGGCACTCATAGCATCAATTCATATATTTCTCCCCCTTTGTCATCAACAAAAAAGAGAACGATATAAGCAAATTTTAAACACAAGTGAGTGATAGGTAATTTTTCAACAATGAGTGATAGAATACCAATTATACAAACATCTCAAGGAAAGATTAAATCACGCTTTATTTTTACAAGGATCAAGATATGTACGTGAATCAATATCCTTGCAAGTAAAAAATCTTCCTTTTTCAAGAAGGAAATTATAAGAAGGAATCATTTTATCAAATCCATTTCTCGAAAATATTTTTCACATTATAAGCCTATGAAAGATGCATTTGCTAACTGATTCCATATGTCAAAAATCAATAATATGAATCAAACTCGATATGACATATGCTTATGAGAGCTATATTAAGTTCGAAAGAGAATAAGGTATCAAGAAAATCCAAAAATAAAATTTAACACTTTCATGCATTCGGACAAGGTTTTGCTATAGATTTTCCAATATAATCATGAAGATAAAACATGCTCATTATCATGGAAATTTTTATATCCAAAACACATAATTTTCAACATATTATTAAGGCATGTAATCATGTAAAATCATCATAGCAATTGAGTGATTTGATTAAGAAAGTCCGAAAAATAGATTTAATGAGTTCAAGCATTCGGACACATTAACATTCCTAATTCTCTTCTAATGAAATTAAATTGTTCTTCACTTAAAGGCTTTGTAAAAATATCAGCTAGTTGATGTTTAGTATCAATGAACTCTATAACTATATCATCATTAGTGACATGATCTCGTATAAAGTGATGTCTAATATCAATATGTTTTGTTCTTGAGTATTGAATGGGATTCTTTGTTAAACATATAGCACTTGTGTTATCACATTTAATGGGAATATTTTTAAGATGAACTTTATAATCTTCTAAGGTGTTTTTCATCCACACAACTTGTGCACAGCATGCACTAGCTGCAATATACTCGGCTTCGGTTGTTGATAGTGCAACCGAGTTTTGTTTCTTAGATGACCAGGAAACAAGAGCATGTCCCAAAAATTGACATGTTCCTGATGTGCTTTTTCTATCTAATCTACATCCAGCAAAATTTGCATCAGCATAAGCAATTAACTCAAACTTCTCGATTTTCGGATACCATAATCCTAGATTTGTGGTACCTTTAAGATATCTAAGTATTCTTTTAACCGCTTTGAGATGAGATATCTTAGGGTTCGATTGAAACCTAGCACAATGTCCTACACTGAACATGATATCTGGTCTAGTTGCAGTGAGGTAAAGTAAACTTCCTATCATACCCCTATAAGTTTTTTGATCGAAGCTTTCTCCACTTTCATCAACTTCTAACTTAGTGGATGTGCTCATAGGAGTGTTAATAGCTTTTGAGCTTTCCATATTAAATCTCTTTAGCAAATCTAAAGCATATTTAGTTTGACTAATAAAGATGTCATTTCTTAGTTGCTTAATTTGTAAGCCTAAGAAAAAGGTTAATTCTCCCATCAAACTCATTTCAAATTCAAGACTCATGGTTTTTGCAAAAGATTCACAAAGAGATTCGTTTGTAGAACCAAAGATAATATCAAACAATGAGAAAATTATTTTCAAAATTCTTGATAAACAATGTAGTATCAACCTTGCCTTTTGTGAAATTATTTTTAATAAGAAAAGAACTAAGTCTCTCATACCAAGCCCTTGGGGCTTGTTTTAAACCATAGAGAGCTTTAGTTAATTTAAACACATGATTAGTGAGGCTATTATTTTCAAATCCGGGAGGTTGTTCAATATAAACTTCTTCGGAAATAAAGCCATTAGGAAAAGCGCTTTTAACATCCATTTGAAATAGCTTAAAATTATTATTACTAGCATAGGCAAGGAGCATCCTTATGGCTTCTAATCTAGCCACAGGAGCGAAGGTTTCTTCGTAATCGATACCTTCTTCTTGGTTGAAACCTTTGGCTACTAATCTAGCCTTGTTTCTAACCACGATACCATATTTATCTTGCTTATTTCTAAAGACCCATTTAGTACCAATAACTAAATGGTCATTTGGCCTAGGAACAAGCTTCCACACCTCATTTCTCTCAAATTGATTTAACTCATCTTGCATTGCGATAATCCATGAATCATCTTTCATGGCTTCGTCAATACATTTAGGTTCAATTTGGGAGAGAAAAGCGGCGTTGGCACAAAATTATTTAAGAGAAGAACGTGTTTGAACCCCCTTAGATGTGTCTCCTAGGATTAGCTCCTTAGGATGAGCATCTACATATTTCTAATCCTTGGGTAAGGATGTTTCAGAAGTGGATGCATCCAAGTTGCTAGTTGGAGAAGGGGTTTCATTTAAATTCAAAGAATCAAAATTAACATCATCATCAAAATCATTTTTCTTGATTTCGAAAATCTCATTGAAAACAACATGAATGGATTATTCTATAATTAAAGTTCTTTTATTGAAGATACGAAAAGCTTTAGAAACCGAAGAATAACCAAGGAAAATTCCTTCATCAGATTTAGCATCAAATTTTCCTAAGGCATCTTTTTCATTCAAGATAAAACACTTACACCCAAAAACTTTAAAATATGAAACATTAGGTTTTTTGTTGTTCCACAACTCATAAAGAGTTTTGGTGAGTAAGGGTCTTACTAGAACTCTATTCAAAATATAGCATGCAGTGTTTACGGCTTCGGCCCAAAAATATTTGGGTAGGCTATGTTCATTCAACATGGTTCTTGTCATTTCTTGTAAATTTTTATTTTTTCTTTCTACTACTCCATTTTGTTGAGGATTTTTTGGAGCAGAGAAGTTATGATTGTATCCATTAAATTCACAAAATTCTTGAAAATCACGGTTTTGAAATTCACCACCATGATCACTTCTAATTGACGAAATCATAGAACCCTTTTCATTTTGGACAAGTTTGCAAAACTTGGTAAAATATCTAAAGCATTCATTTTTGTGTTTTAAGAAATAAGTCCATGTGTATCTACTATAGTCATCTACAATGACAAAGGCATATTTGCTACCTCCTAGACTTGATGTAGAGATAGGTCCAAACAAGTCCATATGGATCAATTGTAAGGGCCTAGAGGTGCTTATTTGATTATTAGATTTGAAACTACCCTTAATTTGTTTTCCTAATTGACAAGCATCACACACATTATCTTTGATGAACTTGATATGAGGAATTCCTCTTACAAGTTCTTTGGATGATATTTGAGTGATTAGTTTTATGCTAGCATGACCTAATCTCCTATGCCAAAGCCAAGCATCCTCATTCAAAACCGAGAAACACATTTCATTGCAAAAATTATTGATGTCAATGGTGTATACATTATTTTGTTTTAATGTAATCATAGATGTGTTTTTGTGTGGTTTTTCAATGATGCAAGCATTAGATTTGAATTTGATAATATATCCTTTATCACACAATTGACTAATGCTCAAGAGGTTATGTTTTAAACCATCAACTAACAAAACATCTTCAATAAAGAAGTTGGATTTGTTACCTATGGTTCCTTTGCCAATGATTTTACCTTTGTTGTTGTCTCCGAAGGTGACATAGCCTTCGTCTATGCTAGTGAGTTTAGAGAATTGAGATGGATCTCCGATCATATGCCTTGAGCATCCACTATCAAGGTACCATCTCTTGCTCCTAGCTTGTGATGATGTATGTTTCTACAAGAAAGGATGATTTTTAGATACCCATTTACTTTTGGGTGCCTCAAACACTGATATAAATTGTTTATCATGTTGCATAGAATTTATCGTGGTTCCTTTAGGAACCCAAATCAATTTGTTTGGACTAACTTTCTTGAATGGACAATGATAAGTTCTATGTCCATGTTTGCAACAAAAGTTGCATTTGCTTTGGTGCCGAACATATAAGATAGGGCCTTTAATGAAGGTGGTTGGATTTTGGTGAGGACTTCTCACAAATCCGATTCCACTTCTTTTAGGAACATGACCCTTATTTGTAAGGATCATATTCAAGGACTTGCTACCAACCTCGAATTTCTTCAAGGTGTCCTTTAGTAGCATGTTCTCCTTTTGGAGAGTTTCTAGATCATGACATTTTTTACATAGAGCTAAACTATCATGATATTCAATTTCTAATTTATCGAAATTACAAGTAAGACTATCATACTCCTTTTTTAGCAATTTGTATTTTCTACTAATAGTTTTGCATTCATCAAATAAGTCATGGAAGGCATTTAGTAATTCATCAAAAGATAAATCTGTATCAATTAAATTTGTTACCTCATCTCCGATGGCCATTAGGGCGTAATGAGCAACTTGCTCGGTGTTGGACTCCTCTTCTTCGGACGCGCTTGAGTCATCCCACGTTGCTTTGAGCGCCTTCTTCTTTGGTGTTCTCTTCTTGGCTTGGGGACAATCACTTTTGTAGTGTCCCGGCTTCTTGCATTCGTAGCAAATAACTTGGTCCTTTTTGGGTTCAAATTTATTTTTTGAGTCATTTTTAAACTTGTTTCTTTTAATGAATTTTTTGAATTTCCTTGTTAGAAGTGCCAAGTCATCGTCACAGTCTTCATCACTTGAGTTTTCTCTCAAGTGGTCTTCGAAAGTTCTAAGTGTCATATCCTTCCTGTTCTTTGGAAAGATGTCTTCTTGCTCTTCATGAGCTTTGCAAGTCATTTCGTAGGTCATTAATGACTCAATTAATTCTTCAAGAGGGAAGTTGTTTAGATCTTTAGCCTCTTGAATAGCAGTGACTTTAGGGTCCCAACTCTTAGGAAGGGATCTTAGAATCTTATTTACGAGCTCAAAATCTGAAAAACTTTTGCCAAGTCCTTTTAGACCATTGACGACATCCGTGAAACGGGTGTACATATTGCCAATAGTCTCGCTCGGTTTCATTCGGAAAAGTTCAAAAGAATGTATCAAAAGATTGATTTTTGACTCTTTCACTCTACTTGTGCCTTCGTGAGTCACTTCGAGTGTATGCCAAATATCAAATGCGGTTTCACAAACCGAAACACGATTGAACTCATTTTTATCAAGCGCACAAAATAAGGCATTTATAGCCTTTGCATTAAGAGCGAAAGTCTTCTTCTCCAATTCATTCCAATCGATCATTGGAAGAGAAGACTTCGAAAATCCATTTTCGACAAGATTCCAAAGTTCAAAATCCATTGAAATAAGGAAGATCCTCATTCGGGTTTTCCAATAGGTGTAGTCCGTCCCATTGAACATGGGTGGACGTGTAATATAGTGGCCCTCTTGATTTTCGACATATGTCATCTCTCTTGGGTTTTAATCCGATTGAGAGTTAACCCCGCTCTGATAGCAATTGTTAGGATCAAGAGCACTAAGAGGGGAGGGAGTGAATTAGTGCAGCGGAAAACTTTCGACGATTTAAAATGACGTTCGTATGATAAGAACGATTTCGGTATGAAAGTCGATTCGGAAATTGCTTTAACTTAAGATCAAGTAAAGTGCAGTTAAAGTAAAGCTATGGAAGTAGTTGCAGTTAAGATAGAGAACAAAATGTAAATGCAAACCGAGATTTAGAGTGGTTCGGTCAATCTTGACTTACATCCACTTTTGGCTTCCTCCTCCGATGAGGTCACCGACGTCCACTAGAGGCCTTCCTTCAATAGGCGAAGGCCAACCACCCTTTTACAGTTTCACTCCTTTTGACGGGCTTAGGAGACAACCCTTACAGATTTTTCACTCCTCTCTTGAATGATCAAAACTTCGAAGGAAAGAGGGAGAAGAACTTCTAGCCTTTTACAACAATTTTAAGCTCTCAAAATCGCAGAATAAATGCTAAGTTTCGGTGCCCTTTCATGCATGAAAGGGTGGGGTTTATATAGGCCCCAAACTGATTTGAATTTGGAGCTCAAAAATGTCATTTCCCATGTTTTCGGGGTCCTGGCGATACTACCGCCATAAATGGGCGGTACTACCGCCTGACAGAGCTCGGAGACCGAGCTCGGGCGGTAACACCGCCTGATAGGGGCGGTACTACCGCCCAGTCTCACTCGGAGACTGATCCCAAGCGGTGCCACCGCCTAATAGGGGAGGTGCTACCGCCCAGTCTCACTTGGAGACAGAGCCCAGGTGGTGCCACCGCCTGACAGGGGCGGTACCACCGCCCCGCCTCACTCCGAGACTCGGCTGCTGGGCAATGCCACCCCCGACCCAGGCGGTGCCACCGCCGGCCAGTGAATCTAGGTCCGAATGGGCTGATCCATTCAGCCCAATTTGGGTCTGTCAAGGGCCCAATTGCCCCAAGATTAAGTTAATGGGATCACCTCCCATTTCGAACTTAACTATAATATTTTTCAAGACATTTACTGCAACTTGCTCCGGTGTGTCAATCGCTTCTTCCGTCGAGCTTCCGACGAACTTCCGGCGATCATCCGACGAACCCTCGGCGATGCTCCGGCGGACTTCCGGCAAACTCCTAGACTTGCAACGATCCACTTGGCGAGTTCCGATGAGCTTCTTTGGCAAGCTCTTGGACTTCTCGGATTTGTTCCCGCAGAACCTCTGATGACCGTCCGGACTTCCGTCGAACTCTCGAACCCCCAACGTGATCATAGTCTTGACTTCGGCGCAACTCCTGCTGTATGTCTTACTTTCATCGTAGTTAATCCTGCACACTTATCTCAACATATGGATTAGATAACAAATGACAATTGACTTCATCATCAAAATCTGAGATTCAACATTTTAAGCTCTCAAAATCTCAGAATAAATGCTAAGTTTCGTTGCACTTTCATGCATGAAAGGGTGGGGTTTATATAGGCCCCAAACTGGTTTGAATTTGGAGCTTAAAAGTGTCATCTCCCTGAATTCCGGGGTCCTGGCGGTACTATCGCCATAACTGGGCGGTACTACTGCCTGATAGAGCTCGAAGACTGAGCTTGGGCGGTACCATCGCCCAGCCTCACTCGGAGACCGAGCCCAGGCGGTGCCATCGCTTGACATGGGCGGTTCCACCGTCGGCCAAAAAATCTGGGTCCAAATGGGTTGATCCATTTGGCCCAATTTGGGTCTTTCAAGGACCCAATTGCCCCAAGATTAAGTTAATAGGATCACCTCCTATTTCTAACTTAATCATCATGCTAACTACGATATTTTTTAAGACATTTACTACAACTTGCTCTTGTGCGTCAATCGCTTCTTCCGGCGAACATCCGACGAATCATCGGCGATGCTCTGGCGGACTTCGGGCAAACTCCTAGACTTGCGACGATCCACTTGGCGAGTTCCAACGAGCTTCTTTGGCAAGCTCCTGGACTTCTCGGATTTGTTCCCGTAGAACCTCCAACGACCGTCCGGACTTCCGTCAAACTCTCGAACCGCCAACGTGATCATAGTCTTGACTCCGGCGTAACTCCTACTACATGTCTTACTTCCATCATAGTTAATCTTGCACATGTAAGTTTTATCATCAAGCTATCAAGTTGTAGATATGCAAGTTTTACAACGATCAAGCTAGCAAGTGTTTGAAAAAGAAGGCAAGTTTTGCATCATACAAGCTAGCAATATTTACAACATGTTAGAACATGCAAGCTAGTAGTTTTGAGATGTTCAAGAAAGCAACTCTTGCTTCTTGAAATATGTAAGTTTGCTAGATGTGCACGTTAGCATGTTTTGCTTCTTGAGATAGGCAAGATAGCACATTTGGTAATGCTCAAGATAGCAAATTTTGCCTTTTCTTGAAATGTGTAACTTAGCACACATTGCTTCTCTTGAGATTTGCAAGATAGTACTTTTGCTTCTTTTGAGATAGCAACTCTTTGCTTCTCTTTAGATCACAAGCTAGCAATTCTAGCAAATTTTACATCATGCAAGGTAGCAAATTTTTGTGATGTTCAAGATAGCAAGTTCTTTCTTCTCTTTTGAGAAGAGTCATTTTTTGCTTCTTTTGCAAAGTGCAAGCTAGCAAAATTTTGCTTCATTTTTGAATCGTGCAAGCTAGCAAATTTGCTTTCTAGCAAGTTTTGCTCCCCCTTTGTCATTATAAAAAAGAAGGGAAGACCCTTTACGTCAATTTCTAAATCATGACAAAGGTAGATAGCATAGATGAAAATTCAACTCATGAATGTCAAAATAATTATTTTATCATGAATATTTCATCATTGCATGCATCATTATCATAAGTTAATCTATTGCATGCATAATGCCAAATCATCATGTATATAAAATATAACATCATCATTACATGTATGATTCCAAATCATCATTCTATCAAAAAAAATGATAATTATTGATTTTCACATTATTTCAAAAAATCATAGTGTTGCATGCATCATTCCAAAACATTTCAAGCCATGCAAGCCATAAACACAAAGAAATCATGTCATGAAGGATAAAATCACCTGAATACCAAAAGACATGATTCATATAGTAAATCTCTTCTTTAGTTAAAATATCAAGAAAAATCATAGGAGTGCAAAGAAGAGATCTTGTTTTAAAAGAAAATCAAGTAATAAATCCAAGAACTCACAAGGAAAAATCATGATTCATTTAGAAAATCTCCCATCAAGTAGAATTATAGGAGAATGATTAATGAAAAATCTTGATTCATAAAGGATTTGATGTTATAAATTTTGAGAAATCAAGATCCTAATTTCGATAAAACCCATTAGATTCAAACCATCAAAATCAATTTCGAGGTTCACAAAATTCATAAATAGATTCATGATTTTAAACCCAATAATATATTTTTCTTTTTATGTGATACCTTTTAAGTGATTGATTTCGTGTAAGCATGCCTTTTTCATTTATGTCAAATAAAAACATGTATCAACATTTAGGATCGAAAAATCAATTTCATCATAAAAACCATTAAGATCAATAAATCACAAAAATCATCATGTATAACTTTAAATCTCATGCATAGTATAAAAACATCAAGCATGGTACCAAAAATTACATCATTATGCATCATCGAAAATGATTTCATAAAGCATTTTCAATCAAGTTCATTTTGTTTGTTGTAGTTATGCATTTTTCTTTTTAGGTGAATCTAACTTTTCATGCTTAGTTTGCAATACAAAATCCATGCATCATCATTAAGCATAATATAAAACTTTTTAATATTTTCATTAAGACATCAAGCATGATTTCACTCAAATTTGGAAATTATCAAGATACACATTATTTCTTCTTGAAAAACATTCATAGGATCATCATTAGATTAAATCTAACATTTTATTCCATTAACATAAAACATGCAATTTTCAAAAAAATATTTATTCTAAACTAAATAAAAAAGAAAATGCATCATGAAAAGCATTATGTAATTTCAAAATAAACTAAAGGCATTTTGATTACCTTAATGTCGAAAGCTATTAAGGCGTAGTTTATCATCTCGCCTTTCTTGATTTTCTCCTCGTCTTTGGAGGAGCTCGATTCATCCCACTTTGTGTTCTTCTTCTTGCATTCAAAGTAAGTCATTGCATTCTTTTTGTTCTTATTCTTTAATTCTTGTTTCATGAACTTTTTAAATTTCTTAGTGATTAGTTCAAGTTCACCATCACTTGAGCTTATGCTCGAGTGGTCTTTAAATATTCTAAGTACCAAGTCCTTCCTCTTCTTTGGAAGGTGGTTTTGTTCGTCATGTTCATTATGTGCATTGCACGTCATTTCATAGGTCATCAAAGACCCTATGAGTTCTTCGATCAAAAAGGTATTCAAATTTTTTGATTCTTGTATAGCGGTTACTTTTGAATCCCAAGTTTTAGAAAATGATCGTAAAATCTTGTTAACAAGTTCAAAATTTGAAAAACCTTTACCAAGAGCTTTTAAACCATTGATGACATCCATAAAATGGGTGTACATGTCTCCAATGGTTTTACTTGGTTTCATATGAAACATTTTAAAATCATGTATCAAAAAATTTACTTTAGAATCTTTTACACTACTTATGCCTTCGTGTGTGATTTCAAGAGTTTGCCAAATATCAAAAGCCGTTCCGCACAAAGAAACCCGATTAAACTCCATTTTATCTAAGGCGTAAAATAGAGCATTCATAGCTCTAGCATTTAGAGAAAACGTCTTTGTTAGAACCCTTGCAGATTCTAAGCTTTGGGTTGATCTCTTTAGGGGATCGGCCTCCTGGAACTCTATAGGGGTTCCGTCCTCCAAGTTGCTGCTCAAAGGCTGCAGAAAAGATTCATCTATTGCTTATCAAAAGAGGATGAATACATGACTATTTATAGGGTGTCTAAACCCTAACTCCTAATAGGACTCCTACTCAAGACTCTTACTCAATTAAGACTTCTACTCAAGACTCCTAATAGGACTCCTACTCAAGACTCCTATTCCTTTACAACTCCTAATTCTTCTTTAAGAAATAACCTCTAAACCCTAGCCGGCCTCTTCACCTCTTTAATAAGGGTCGGCTTAGGTAGGTTTTACATGAATGCCCCAATCAATTAGGACTCTCCTAGCTAGAGTCCTAACAGACCCGCCCTCTTCAAATCAGTCTTGCCCTCAAGGCTGAGATTCCATGAACTCAGGAAATCGAGTCTTCAGCTCATCATATGGTTCCCATGTCGCATCTTCAAGCGGTAAATTATTCCAATGCACTAGTACTTCAGTAGAGGGACGTCGGCGACGCATCACGATCCTGCGATCAAGGATGACTTGTGGTTGGGCTTGAATAACTCCATCCTCAGTGGTGTTGGGCAGTTGGATTTGGGGTGACTCGTGTTCTCCCAACTTGGGCTTCAGGCATGACACGTGGAAGATAGGATGAATTTTGGCATCCTCAGGCAATTTAAGTTTGTACGCCACGGCTCCAATACGCTCTATGATCTGATAGGGCCCATAAAAACGTGGGGATAGCTTCATGGAGGCTCGAGTTTTGATTGAGAGTTGCTTGTATGGCTGTAGGCGAAGATAAACCCAATCTCCTACTGAAAATTCTCTTTCGCTTCGTCGTGTGTCGGCTTGCTGCTTCATTCTGGCTTGAGCAGTAGAGAGATTATCCTTTAATAGTTGTAGGAGTTTGTCTCTGTCAATCAATTCTTGGTCAACCTGATCTACCTTGGCCGAGCCAATTACATACTTTGGAATCACAGGGGCTGGCCGACCATACAATGCTTCATAAGGGGTACATTTTGTAGATGAATGATATGTAGTATTATACCACCATTCGGCCCAGGGAAGCCATTTCGCCCACTCTTTTGGCCGATCACTGGTGTAACACCGAAGGTATGTCTCTAAACACCTGTTTACCACCTCTGTTTGGCCGTCAGTTTGTGGATGATATGCTGTGCTCATCTTGAGTTTGGTGCCTTGTAACTGAAATAACTCGGTCCAAAATTTACTGGTGAAGATCTTGTCACGATCACTTACAATGGACCTTGGCATCCCATGTAGTTTAACAATATTTTCTATAAAAATCTGGGCAATACTAGCAGCAGTGTAGGGATTTCTCACAGCACAAAAATGAGCATATTTCGTAAGTCGATCAACCACCACGAGAGTTGTGCTTTTACCTTTGGAAGGTGGCAGCCCTTCGATGAAGTCCATGGATATGTCAGTCCACACTGAGTCCGGTATAGGTAGTGGTTGTAGCTTCCCTGGATTTGCCACTGTTTCACCCTTGTGCTGTTGACAAACATCACATCGTGCCACATATTCAGCAATAATGTTTTTCATCCCTTTCCAATAAAAATTTTGCTTCACTCTTTTGTAGGTTCTCAGAAATCCGGAGTGCCCTGCTAAAGGTGTGGAGTGCATTTCATGCAGGATAATTGTGATGCAAGGGGAGTCAGGTATAAGCACAATGCGACCTTTGTAGCGTAGATCCCTCGAATCCCAAGTGTAGTGGGCTATTGCATTTGGGTCCTCCTCCAATTTTTTTATGGTGTTGCTAATCTCTGGATCCTTCTTCCATTCTTCTCTAATGTCTTCAAGAAGGCTGGTGGTAGGAAGGGAGATGGCTGAAACCTTAGCTTGCTCAGGTAGTCGTGAGAGTGCATCTGCAACAACGTTTTCTTTCCCCTTTTTATAAATAATTTCATAATCGAATCCAAGAAGTTTGGTTACCCATTTTTGCTGCTCAGGGGATGATATCTTTTGCTCCAAAAAGTATTTGAGACTTCTATGGTCGGTTTTAATTTGAAATCGTCGGCCAATCAGGTAGGGTCTCCACCTCGTTACTGCGTGCACAATGGCTAGCATCTCCTTATCATATACTGACATATTTTGATGGGAGGGAGACAATGCCTTGCTAGTGTATGCGAGTGGTCGACCATCTTGCATGAGAACGGCTCCAATTCCGACTCCAGATGCGTCAGCCTCAATGATGAAGGGTCGACTGAAATCTGGTAGTGCTAGCACCGGCGTCATTGTTATGGCTGCCTTAAGTTTGTCGAAGGCAGCGGAGGCTTTGTCTGACCATTGGAAGGCATCTTTTTTCAGTAGAGATGTAAGGGGTGCGCTGATCTTCCCATAGTCCTTAACAAATTTTCGATAGTAGCCCGTTAGTCCAAGGAACCCACGCAGTAATTTCACGTTTGTAGGTTTCGGCCAGCCTTGCATTGCCTCAATTTTTGTTGGGTCTACCGCCACCCCTTCTTCTGATATTATGTGCCCAAGGTACTCTACTTTTTGCTGGAGAAAGCTGCACTTTGGTTGTTTAACAAAAAGAGTATTCTCCCGAAGGATCGTCAAAACAATCCGTAAATGCTGAAAGTGACTCTCAAGAGAAGGGCTATAAATGAGAATATCATCGAAAAATACCAACACAAATTTGCGAAGAAAGCTCCGAAAAATATCGTTCATGAGACTTTGAAAGGTTGAAGGAGCATTAGTGAGTCCAAAAGGCATTACCAAGAATTCATAATGGCCATCATGTGTGCGGAATGCAGTTTTTGGAATGTCGTCTTCACATACTCGAATTTGGTGGTAACCGGATCGGAGATCTAACTTCGTGAAGACTCGGGCTCCTTTTAATTCATCAAGAAGTTCATCCACCACTGGTATTGGGTACTTGTCCTTGACAGTGATGCCATTTAAAGCTCGATAGTCAATGCACATCCGCCAAGTTCCGTCCTTCTTGCGTACAAGTAGCACCGGTGAGGAATAGGGGCTACAACTTGGCCGAATCACTCCTATTTCAAGCATCTCCTTTACAATCTTTTCAATTTCATCCTTTTGGAGGTGAGGATATCGGTACGGTCGAGTGTTCGCTGGTGGCTTGCCCGGAAGGATTGGAATCCGATGGTCATGTTGCCGAAAAGGAGGAAGACCGCATGGTTCAGCAAAAATGTCAGCAAATTCAGCAAGCAATTGGGCAAGATTTTGATCTTTAATCTCTATTTTCTTCCCCTCTGGTTGCTGCTGGAGATGCATCAAAAAGCCACCATTTACCTTGTGCAAAACTTTCTCCATTCGTTGGGTTGAAACGGTGGTTACGTTGCTTCCACGCTTCCCGTGTAGGATGATCTGTTTGCCTTTGCAGTAGAATTTCATAATTAATTTAGAAAAGTTCCAAGAGACATCACCTAGTGTAGTCAGCCATTATATGCCAAGCACGGCCTCATAGTCATCAATTGGTAGGAGGAAGAAGTCGGTCATAATTTCTTGGTCTTGCAGCAGCAACCTTTACATCGAACTTGCTGCAACCTTCTATATGTAGTGCCATCCGAGCAGCAACCTTACTGTTTAGGAAGTTATTAGTGCTGCTCGTGTCGATGAGAACAGTGATCGGTTGTTGTTTGAGAAGACCTCCAACTTTCATCGTTTGCGGGTTGGAGTAGCCAGCTAATGCGTGTACCGTAACGTCGGTTGATTGTGGCTCTTCTTCCACATCTTCTTCATTATGTTCAAAGCTCTCTTCTGGATGTTCAATGACCTCTTCTTCTACTGGTTCAATCATAAGAAGCCTCCCTTTTCTACAGCGATGCTCGCGGCTCCACGGCTCGTCGCAATGCCAACATAACCCCTTCGCAGATCGCTCCCGAAGCTCTTCTCTTGTCAACCTTTTTGGTGCAGGTGCTCGGTTAATAGTAGGGGGAGCTGAGGGCTTTAGTATTGCAGGTCGAGGAGCGATCCTAGTCCTCCGGGCTTCATGGTTCAATCGCTCCTCTTGAAGTCGTGCGAAAGAGATGGCTGCCATAAGCGTGTATGGTTGTCGCGCTTTAACTTCTCCCCGGATCTCCGGCTTCAAGCCCTCAATGAAGGTCCCCAATAGCTGTTTTTCGGACCAATCACGAGTTTGATTAGATAATCTTTCAAACCTGGTTTGGTATTCCTGAATGGTGGAGGTTTGTCGGATCTTTGCTAGTTGTCCGTCAATGTTCTCGTAATCGGTTGGTCCGAAGCGGATTAGCAGTCCTTCTTTGAATTGCCGCCATGAGAGTACTCCATGAGTGTGTTCAAACCAATCAAACCACTGTATAGCATCCCCTTCAAGATGTATAGCTGCAATTTCCACCATAGATGCGTCCACGGTTTTGTGGTACCGAAAATATCGCTCTGCACGCGAGATCCAACCAATCGGGTCTCCTTCTTCCCATCTAGGGAAGTCCACCCTCATGCGTGGATAGTTGAGGTCAGTCATAGAACCTCCCCTCTCTTGGAAGTCATCTCTTCGGGCTTGGTGCGATTGGTTAGAGCTCTCTCCTTGATGTGATTTCTTCGGGCTTAGTGGTCGGCCCAAACTGAGTTCGGTAAAGAGAGTCCGAATCTTATCCTCTATTCACGCCTCGAAGGCTTCAAATTTAGCATTGATTGCCTCTTCAGATGCCATACTATATGCCTCTAAACCTGTGATATTAAGATCTCTTTTTTGTTGTCGAGTTAAAGGCATGTATAGGTTAAGAGGAGTGATGGTCGTAAGGGTTGGTGGATTGGTGGATGTAGGCTGCGATTTAGGCTTATTTTGTGGCTGTTTTGGGTGTAGTTTGAGGGTGTGGTTTGGTGGAGTTTTAGGGTTGTGGATGAAAGTTTTAAATCTATGGTAGATGGCAGCAAAGGTTTGATAGAAATCAGTGGAAGTTTGCTGCAGAATTGTGTTGTCTTGTAAGAGCAGAATTGTCGTCGAAGAAACAGTGGTTTCTCGACGAGATTTCCACCAAAAACTTGAGAGATTTGAGGGGGAAATTGACCGTAAAATCTCAGTTTATATGACAGCAAAGATGTCCAATTTAATCAAGAAAATTTCGGCAGTATAATAGCAGGGAAATTGGTGCAAGTCACGATAGCAGAATTCTCGTCGAAAAATTTCAGCGGGTTGCGACGAAAATTTACAGCAACACAAAATCATTTTTAGAGATGAATTCCTCAATCGATCAATCTTAGATGGAAGCCAAGATGATTTATGAAGTTTATAGGAAATTTTATTCAAAAAATATTGCAAATAGATCGGTTAAGGCAACAATATGCGGCTGAAATTTTCTACAGCACAGATTTTCAATTGTAGCAGATTGGATGTAAAAGATCAGCAGTTTATATTGAGAATTTTTTGATGAAACAAAAGGAAAATCTACTGTTTGGAAGTGTCAAAGCTATCATAAAAATTTCGTAGAAATTTGGACAAAAAAAATATAGTAGGAAGATCAAACAAACTGTGCTATGCGGTTGGAATTCTGCAATGTATCTTTCATCGTAGAGATGAAAACTTTGCGACGAAAAGTTTATGCAGCAATATAGGAATAAATTTTTTTTTTTTTTTTGGATTTTCGAATAAAGATAACTAAATTGCAGCAGCAGCAAGGTAGGAAACCAGAACCTGTTGCAATTCACAGGGAGATCAAAAGATGATCTGCGGTGGTGGGGATGACGGTGGGATTTGGTGACGATCTTTTAAGCAATTGTGGGAATTGCTTTGGGCGGCTGTGGAGGGAAGATGGACAGCTGTGGAAAGGGCAGTGAGACGCCAAGAACGCTACTCTGATACCAAGTGTTAGAACCCTTGCAGATTCTAAGCTTGGGGTTGATCTCTTTAGGGGATCGGCCTCCTGGAACTCTATAGGGGTTCCGTCCTCCAAGTTGCTGCTCAAAGGCTGCAGAAAAGATTCATCTATTGCTTATCAAAAGAGGATGAATACATGATTATTTATAGGGTGTCTAAACCCTAACTCCTAATAGGACTCCTACTCAAGACTCTTACTCAATTAAGACTTCTACTCAAGACTCCTATTCCTTTACAACTCCTAATTCTTCTTTAAGAAATAACCTCTAAACCCTAGCCGGCCTCTTCACCTCTTTAATAAGGGTCGGCTTAGGTAGGTTTTACATGAATGCCCCAATCAATTAGGACTCTCCTAGCTAGAGTCCTAACAGTCTTCTTCTCCAAATCATTCCAATGGTTAATTAGAAGAGAAGATATTTGAAAACTGGATTCGACTATATGCCATAAATCGAGATTCAACAAAAGTAAGAAAACTCTCATTTGAGTTTTCCAATAAGTGTAGTCCGTCCCATTAAAAAAGGGAGGACGAATGAGAGAGTGACCCTCTTGAAAGCCGTAAAGAGCCATTTCTCCTGGGTGTTAAACCAATTGAAAAATAACGAGGCTTTGATACCAATTATTAGGAAAGCAATCGGCACTAAGAGGGGGGGGGTGAATTAGTGCAGTGGATAAAATCACGTCGTTTTCAAAAAAACCTTCGTACATTGAAATCGATTTCGGAAATATGCTTAGATTGAAAGTGTACGGAAAAGTATTGAAGGCAGTAAGCTATTTAAGGGGTTTGCAGTAAGGTAATAGCAATAAGTAAATGCAAACTAGAGTTTTAGAGTGGTTCGATCAAACGTGACCTACATCCACTTTCGGCTTCCTCCTTCGGCGAGGTCACCAACGTCCACTAGAGGCCTTCCTTCAATAGGCGAAGGCCAACCACCCTTTTACAGTTTCACTCCTTTTGACGGGCTTAGGAGACAACTCTTATAGATTTTTCACTCCTCTCTTAAATGATCAAAACTTGGAAGAAAAGAGGGAGAAGATGGGACAGCGTGGAAAGGGCAGTGAGACGCCAAGAACGCTACTCTGATACCAAGTGTTAGAACCCTTGCAGATTCTAAGCTTGGGGTTGATCTCTTTAGGGGATCGGCCTCCTGGAACTCTATAGGGGTTCCGTCCTCCAAGTTGCTGCTCAAAGGCTGCAGAAAAGATTCATCTATTGCTTATCTCCTAATAGGACTCCTACTCAAGACTCCTATTCCTTTACAACTCCTAATTCTTCTTTAAGAAATAACCTCTAAACCCTAGCCGGCCTCTTCACCTCTTTAATAAGGGTCGGCTTAGGTAGGTTTTACATGAATGCCCCAATCAATTAGGACTCTCCTAGCTAGAGTCCTAACAGTCTTCTTCTCCAAATCATTCCAATGGTTAATTAGAAGAGAAGATATTTGAAAACTGGATTCGACTATATGCCATAAATCGAGATTCAACAAAAGTAAGAAAACTCTCATTTGAGTTTTCCAATAAGTGTAGTCCGTCCCATTAAAAAAGGGAGGACGAATGAGAGAGTGACCCTCTTGAAAGCCGTAAAGAGCCATTTCTCCTGGGTGTTAAACCAATTGAAAAATAACGAGGCTTTGATACCAATTATTAGGAAAGCAATCGGCACTAAGAGGGGGGGGGTGAATTAGTGCAGTGGATAAAATCACGTCGTTTTCAAAAAAACCTTCGTACATTGAAAATCGATTTCGGAAATATGCTTAGATTGAAAGTGTACGGAAAAGTATTGAAGGCAGTAAGCTATTTAAGGGGTTTGCAGTAAGGTAATAGCAATAAGTAAATGCAAACTAGAGTTTTAGAGTGGTTCGATCAAACGTGACCTACATCCACTTTCGGCTTCCTCCTTCGGCGAGGTCACCAACGTCCACTAGAGGCCTTCCTTCAATAGGCGAAGGCCAACCACCCTTTTACAGTTTCACTCCTTTTGACGGGCTTAGGAGACAACTCTTATAGATTTTTCACTCCTCTCTTAAATGATCAAAACTTGGAAGAAAAGAGGGAGAAGAATGTTTGGCCTTTTACAACACTTTTAAGCTCTCAAAATCTCATAATAAATGTTAAGTTTTGGTGTACTTTCATGCATGAAAGGGTGGGGTTTATATAGGCCCTAAACTGATTTGAATTTGGAGCTCAAAAGTATCATCTCCCGAAATTCTGGGGTCTTGGCGGCGTTACCACCATAATTAGGCGGTACTACCGCCTGATAGAGCTTAGAGACCGAGCTTGGGTGGTACCACTGCCTAGCCTCACTCGAAGACTGAGCCCAGGCAGTGCCACCGCCTGACATGGGCAGTTCCACCACCCTGCTTTCCTGAGCTCTTAGGCAGTGCCAACGCCGACCAGGAAATCTGGGTTCGAATGGGCTGATCCATTCGGCCCAATTTGGGTCTTTCAAGGGACCAATTGCCCCAAGATTAAGTTAATGGGATCACCTCCCATTTTTAACTTAATCATCATGCTAACTACGATATTTTTTAAGACATTTACTGCAACTTGCTCTGGTACGTCAATCGCTTCTTCCGGCGAGCTTCCGGTGAACTTCCGGCGAACATCTGACGAACCCTCGGCAATGCTCCGGTGGACTTCCGGCAAACTCCTGGACTAGCGACGATCCACTTGGCGAGTTCCGACAAGCTTCTTTCATAAGCTCCTAGACTTCTCAGATTTGTTCCTGTAGAACCTCCGACGACCGTCCAGACTTCCGTCGAACTCTCGAACCCCCAACATAATCATAGTCTTGACTCCGGCGTAACTCCTGTTGCATATCTTACTTCCATCGTAGTTAATCCTACACATGTAAGATACACTTTGATCTAGACAATTAATACTAAGCATTAATTAAGTTGTCCGGCATGTCATTGGTCCCTCGACACTTCGTCCGATTCTTCGGCGCATCGTCCTCTCCTGCGGCCTATTGCCCAATCGGCCAGTTGACTCCGCAACTTCGATATCCTTGGTGCAATGTTCGCTCTTCTTGGCCCAATGCCCGAATTTACGACCCGAAGCCTTCTGTCGATTCGTCGACCGATCCACCGGCTCGACGTCCAATCTTTTGACATGTTTCTCCAGCACAACATGATTTTCCTGCTTTAATTGTCTCATCTTGATCAAAGGATCCTATCCTACATCACTCAAAACACAAATTAAATCATAAATACATATCAAGTTGTTTCATCATCAAAATACGAGATTCAACAATCTCCCCCTTTTTTATGATGACAACCACTTGATGACAGAGTTAACCTTAACTCCTGGAGTTTAAACAAACTCCCCCTATCAATATGGCTTATTGATAGAAACTCTTGGATTCAAAAATCCAAGCAACATGTCATGATCTAATCATGCATGACATCAACATACTTCTCCCCCTTTGTTATCAACAAAAAGGAGAAGTCCAACTATTCATGTGTTTAGATATTAATTCAACTCATTGCATGGAAAACATAATATCAAGTGTTATCATCATCAAAATACGAGATTCAACATTTATAGTACTTTCTCCTTTTCACAAGTTTAAGAGATAACCCTTACAAGCCTCACACCTCTTCTTGGATGATTACAAAGCTAAAGCTAAGTGAGGGAGGAGGATGACTCTTCTCACTTTTACAACACTTTTAACACCCCAACACTTAGGATTTTTTTATACTTTTGATTACACTTTATTACCTTTTTATATAGAAAAGGGTGGGGTATTTATAGGCCCTAATGTCTTCAAAATTGGAGCAAAAAAGTGTCTTATCTCGGATTTTCGGGGTACTCACAGTATCACCACCATTACTAGGCGGTACCACTGCCGGATACTTTGACACTGGGCAGTACCATTGCCTGATACTCGGACATTGGGCAATACCATTTCCCAGTCTGATGGTACCATCGCATGATAGAGTTCTTGGAGACTGAGCTCTAGCGATACCATCGCCTAGTAGTTAATAACTGCCGGTGGTACCACTGCCCAATCTGGGCGATATCACCGTTCATACCACTTGGGAGACTACTCCCTGGGTGGTTCCACTGCCCCAGTCTAGTGGTGCCACTGCTAGATAGGGTCCAGCAACCTTGTTGGGCCTTGAATCTGACCCAAACCAGTCCAATTACGAGCCCAATTGGCCCCTAATAGAGTTAGTGGGATTACCTCCCAAATCTAACCCTAATTACATGCTAACTATGATTCTTAAGGTATATACTAAGAAAATCAAGTCTGATTAGTCTAGGTTTCTTCCGACGAGCTTTTAGCGATCTTTCGGTGAACTTCCAATAATCTCTCGATAATGTTTTAGCGGATTCCCGGCAAACTCCTGGACCTTACGACAATCTTCTTGGTGAGTTTCGACAATCTTCTTTGGTAAGATCCTGGACTTCTCGGTCAATTCTGGCAGAACTTCCGATGAACATTTGGACTTTCGACGAACTCTCGAACTCCTAATGAAATCTTGATCTTGACTCCAGCATTTCGTTTTGCTTTATGCCTTCATTGCTATCGTAGTTAATCCTGAACACTTTTCTCAATATATAGATTTAATCAAATAATCTATCAATTGATTCCATCATCAAAATCTGAGATTCAACAATCTCCCCCTTTTTAATGATGACAATCAATTGATGATGGAGTTAACTTTAACTCCTCCTATCTATATGTCATACTTGAGAAAAGACACTCTTGAATTCAGGATCTTTGAATTCAAGCATCAAATCGATAAGTTATATTCATTTAAACTTATCAACATGCACATCATGATACTCATCAATTCAAAATATGATACTATGTATTTATCACAATAAAAATGATGTCAATACATGACATCCATTTTCAAGTTCAATATAGAAAGATGATAAAAAATCATCATTTTTACATATGATAGAAATTTCAAATATGAAATTTAGTAAGATTCAAGTTTTAATAAAAATGATGATTCATGAATCTGAGGCATGATTCTAATTGGAAATATGAAATAAAGCATGATAATTTTGATACCTCATCATAACATTTATCATTTTGATACGAAATCAAGCATGATACTAGGAATAAAACATTTACAAGTAATTATGCCACATTATGATACATTTCAAGCAAACATCTTGATAATTTTCAAGTATTTACAATGTATTTGACAATACCAATTATATTTCAAGCATTCGCAAGACATTCAAGCATTTACGATACTAATCATATTTCAAGTATTTCATGTTGAATCTCGTATTTTGATGATGAAACCAATTGATAAGTGTTTATGATTTGATTTGCATTTTGAGTGATGCAAGAAGCTTTGATCAAGATGAGACAATTAAAGCAGGAAGAATCATGTTGGGCCGGAGGAAAATATGTTAGAAGATTGGACATTGCGTCGAAGGATCGGTCGACGTATCGATAGAAGGCTTCGAGCCATGGATTCGGGCATTGAGCAAAGAAGAGCAGATATTGTGCCAAGGATATCGGAGTTGCGGAGGTCAACTAGTCAATTAGGCAATAGGCTGCAAGAGAGGATGATACGCCGAAGAATCGGACGAAGCGTCGATGGACCAATGACATGCTGGACAACATGATTCATGCTTAGTAATAATTATTTAGATCGAAGTGTATTTTACATGTGCAGGATTAACTACGATAGCAAGGTATAAAGCAAAATAAAGTCCCGAAGTCAAGAATATGATTTCGTTGGTAGTTCGAGAGTTCGTCGGAAGTCTAGACGTTCATTGAAAGTTCTGCTAGAACCAATCGAGAAGTCCTGGAACTTGCCAAAGAAGCTTATCAGAAATCTCCAAGAAGATTGTCGTGAAGTCCAAGAGCTTGCTGGGAGTCCGCTGGAACATTACCGAGAGATCGTCGAAAGTTCGTCGAAAGATCGCCGAAAGAAAACTTGACTTACGGACTTGTTTACCTTAGTAAATATCTTAGAATTCGTAGTTAGCACATAATTGGGATTGAATTTCGGCCAACCCAATTAGGGGCCAATTGGGCCCATGTAAGGATTGTGTTGGGCCCAATGAAAAGCCCAAACAGTGACCCAAGAGATGACACCATCATAGCACAATCTCCGAGACTATGTCAGGTGGTGATACTGCCCAGCACAGCCTCCCAAGCAGTAGTACCGCCAAATTGGGCGGTGGTACCACCCAATGGCAGGGTGCCAAGCGGTAGTACTACCAATCTGGGTGGCGGTACCGCCCAATGCAGTGTTAGTGTCAAACTAACACTAGCGGTGGTACCGCCCAGCATAGGCGGTAGTACCGCCCATACCCAGGAAACTCGGGATGGGATATTTTTAGGCTCTAAGTTTGAATCAACTTGAGACCTATAAATACCCCTCTCATCCCTAGTTAAAAAATACAATCATAGAGAATTTAAAAAGGGAAAAACATTGTTGTAATCTCTTGTGAGAATCCTCCTCTTCTAGTCTAAGTGTTAGAATAGTTTGAGAGAGGAGTGAGTGCTTGTAAAAGTTGTCTCCTAAACCTATGAAAAGAAGAAGATAGGTGTAAGAAGGAGGTTGATCTTCACATATTAAAGGAAGATAAATAGTGGATGCCGGTGGCCTCGACAGAAGAGGAATCGACGGAGTGGATGTAGGTCACGACGACCAAACCACTATAAACTTGGTTTGTATTTACTTTTGAGCAATTTACATTTACTGCAAATCATCTTACTTGCTCACTACTCAACTCTACAACTCTCTTCCGTACGCTTTTAAAGTTAATGCCTTTACGAAATGGTTTTTTGTCAGAAACGAATTTAATCACAATGAAGTTTTGAATCAACGTAATTTTTATTACTGCACTAATTCACCCCCCCCCCCCCCCCCCCCCCTTAGTACCGACTGTTTTCCTAACATTTCAAATATTCAAAATGTCAAGTTGTCATTAATTTGCCACATTTCTCCCCCTTTGTCATCAACAAAAAGGAGAACCGTTCAACAATGTGTAGTAAAAAAAAGTTTAAACAAGTTCCACACCAATTTATCCAAGTTAGCAAAAATGAGAAATTAAGTAAAAACTTTGCACGATAACTAATTTTGGATAAGCTAACATTTTTACTTTAGATGCACAAAAGCTTTTGGTTCTTCTTGAGAAGTACAAGTTTCTTTCTTCCTTTGTCATAAAAATAAGAAGAAGAGGAAGAAGGGTAAGGAATTCATCAAGAACCAAATTCATGAAATGATATGAACCCAGTCAAATTTAAAATAATAAATGAGTTTCATCAAATCATGCTTCTATTTTAACAAAGAGAAGGGATTTATGAAAAGGATCAAGATATCCATACAAAATCAAATTCTCATTCTTGTAAGTGATCATCACATACTAAAAGTCTATAAAATTCTTCTTTCATGAGAGGAGTAAGGAAGAATTCATGGGAAAGAAGCATCAAATAAAGGATTAAAAATCCTTAAAGAAAACTTCATAAATCAAATCTATTAAAAATTCACAAGAGTGAAATCCGTGAGAGATATATTTGTCAATGAATTCCATGAGTGAATGGACTAAGTGTATCAAAACTCATTAAGTGATAGAGCAAGGGTATGAAATAAATTTGATACCAAGTAAATTGATATTTCGGATTTCATGAAAGCCTTATTTACGAAATGAAATAATTTCATGAGAGCTTTATTTAAAAAATCAAGAAAGTCCAAAAAAGATATACAACAAATTCATGTATTCGGATAATTTAACATCCCTAACTTTGCAAATAATCATTATATGAGAAATAATATATCAAGTTGTAAATGCCAAAAGTCGAATCTTTTCTTTTGTAAATATTACAAGAAAGAAAAACGTTCTTGATTTAAAAAGAAAATCGAGAAATTTGAAGAATGTATAAAGGAATTTATAGATTTGAAAGATTTATCAAGTCTAATTCTTAGAGTGATGCAAGCATTAAACTATCATCAAGAAGTGCATCATAATATTGAAAAGCACATAATATCAAAAGGTACGTCATAAAATATAAAAAGTATAGCAGTACAACTCATCATGGTACTTTTTAATTCTCTACTCCCTTTTATTAGCAAAAAGAAATACATAACCTATTCAAATGGTGGTAAATCAAAATGCTTAAATAAAGTATTCAGTTGTCGATGAATTTGCTATATCTCGATTAAGATTTGATCTTGACATAGTTCAATTTGTTCTTGACGTAGTTCAATTCAATCTAGTCTAGTCACTATTGGATCGACGGATGAGGAGGGTGCTTACTCTGTTGGAGGTGCTGCCTCAAAGGGATTAGCAGGAGGAGAATGACTTTCCCTATATATGGGTGTTTCTAGTTCTTGTTCAAGTAGCTGAGGTTCACTCCTCCTAGGTAATCTAGTCCAAATTTCATTTTTTACTATGCATCTTAATCTCTTTAATAGATTTCCATTGATGATATTGAATCGATCTAATTTTAAAGTTTCTTTATCAGATGGAATAACTATGTTATGTGCATGTATTAGCCTAGTGATTAAACCATCATATGAAAGCATCAAATCCTTTGTTGATAGTTCAATCATGTTTTATTTTATTAGATATCCAAAACAGTTATCGTGTCCTATCATTATCCAATATATTGTTCCTAATTCCATTTGACTAACTTCATCATAATGATATTGTTTTGGAAGTAGGATACTTATCACAATGTGATGGAGCAATTTTGTGCTAAAGGATAGCAAATGTTCACAAGTCTTTAGAACAATGGACATATTTTGGTTCCCAAAATAGTTCCTAATGCCTTAGAGTATGTAACCCCAACTGATTCTTCATTCCATAGCCCTCTAAAATAATAATATCTTCTTTTCTCAGGAATTCCTATAGGGTTGCAAATTACACTCTCCGTGATGGATATATAATGTCCTAAAAGATAAGTGGAAACCTTATCATCTTCATCTACTTGTAAGTTGTTGCAAAACGACCGAACAAGTCTAGGGTAAATGGGTTCACTTATTTGGAGGATTGGAAGAACATCTAAGTTGGCAAACCATTGAATGGGTTCTAAATTACTCAATTCTACTAGATCTACATGTTTTCCCTTATGAACACTTCTAGACTCAAAGGTAGGGAATTTAAAGGCATGTTGAAGGGAATCAAAGAGTGTGGAGTCATAGGTTTTATCTACTCTCCTCTTTCTTTTATCCCTTGAGGATCTTCTAGATGCCATGAGACTACACACATAATCATTAAGAGAACTGTTAGGATCAAGATTGGCACTAAGAGGGGGGGGGGGGGTGAATTAGTGCAGTGGAAAAATAATTGATTTCAAAAAATATTTGTTTTGATTAAATCCGTTCAGAAAGATATTAGACTTGAAAGAGCTTGTAAGAGTGTAAAGAGAAAATTAAGGAAGTTTGTAGTAATGTAAATTGCTCAAGAAAAATGCAAACCAGAATTTAGAGTGGTCCGATCATTGTGACCTACATCCACTTCCGATTCCTCCTCCGTCGAGGTCACCAGCGTCCACTAATGGCCTTCCTTCAATAAGCAAAGACCAACCACTTTTTACAACTCTTTCTCCTTTTACCAGGTTTAGGAGATAACCCTTACAAGCCTCACTCCTCTTTCTTAAATGGTTACAAAGCTAAGAGAGGGAAGAGGAGGACTCTTCTTATTTTTATAATACTTTTAACACACCAAACACTTAGAATTTTTCACACTTTCAATTGTACTTTGTTACCCTTTCATGCAAAAAAGTATGGGGTATTTATAGGCTCCAATGACTTTTGAATTGAAGCCAAAAATGTCACTTCCCCATATTTCGGGTACTAGCAATACCACCACCATTATTGTGCTGTACTACCGCCTGTAGACTGAAATTGGGTGGTACCACTACTCAGTCTGGGTGGTATGATCGCTTGACAGAGCTCGAAGACTGAGCTCTAGTGGTACCACCACCTGCAACGACAGTACCATTGCCCAGAACACTTGGGAGATCGAGTCCCTAGCGGAGCCACCGTCGGCCATGATTTCAGGTGCTGAATGGGCTATTCAATCCAACCTAATTCAACCCTACCTAATTCAACCTTGTTAAGGGCCCAGTTGGCCCCTAATTGAGTTAGTGGGATCACCTCTCATTCTTAACTCAATTAATGTTCTAACTACAATTAAGGCAAGCAATTAGTTTGGTATGTCGATTTTTCTCTCGGTGATCCTCCGGCGAACTTCTTGGCGAGTCTTCTGGCGAACTTTCGACAAACACTTGGTGATCTTTTGATAAACTCTCGGTGATCTTTCGACAAACTCTTGACGATCTTCCAATGAACTCTCAGTGATCTTCCGATGAACTCTCGGTGATCTTCAAACAAGCTTTGGTGAGCTCCTGGTACATCATCCAAATCTTCGACTCCGGCCCATCATCTGCTTTACGGCTTACTGCTATCGTAGTTAATCCTGCATACTTATCTCAATACATAGATTAGGTCAAATAATTTACTAATTGATTTCATCATTAAAATCTGAGATTCAATAATCTCCCTATTTTTGATGATGACAACCAATTGGTGAAGGAGTTATCCTTAACTCCCCCTATCTATATGCCATACAAACTTGAATTCACAATCTTGAATTCAAGCTTTGATCGAAATTAGAAATAACATACATTATGCATCATCATAATTTCAAGTCATCAAGATATTAAATGCACAATCACTTCATACATGATAAAATGTTTCGGCATAGCCTTTCATCACTAGCATGAAATATCATCATTATTGCTTTATAGCATTCAAAAGTTCACAATATTAAGAATTTGATATTGAATCATTGTATGGTAATATTAGAAATTCTTAGCATTAAAGAGATCACAATATCATAGAAATTTTCAGCATTGAAGAGATCACAACACCATAGAAATTTTCAGCATTAAAGTAAGCACAAAATTTTAACATCAAAGTAAGTAACATAAGATTACAACATCAAAGTAAGCACAATAAAGGAGAGGGATTTCGTCCACTTCTCCCCCTTTGTCATTAGTAAAAAGATATACATAGCTATTTAGGTGGTGGCAAGTCAAAATGTTTAAACAAGGTATTAAGCTGTTGATGAATCTGCTGTAACTCATCTTGATGTTGTTCAAGTCGATCTTGACATTATTCAAATTGATCCATTCGAGTCCCTATGTCGTCGATAGATGAGGGGGGTGCTTACTCTGCTGGAGTTGTTACCTCAAAGGGACCAGTAGGAGGAGATTGATTACCCCTAAATATTGATGTTTCAGGTTCTGGATCAGGTGAGAGAGGATCAGTCCTTCTAGGTAATCTAGTCCATATCCCATTTATGAATATACACCTTAATCATCTTAGTAAGTTTCTATTTATGACATTAAATCTATCTAATTTCATAACTTCTTTGTCAGATGGGATGACTATGTCATATGTATGGATTAGTCTTGTGATTAGGCCACCGTATTGAAGCATCATGTCCTTTCTTGATAGTTCAAACATGTTTTGTTGTATAAGGTATCCAAAACAATTTTTATGTCATTTTATAATCCAATACATCGTTCCTATTTCTATTTAGTTAACTTCATCATGATGATATTATTTTGAAATTATAATACTTATCAAGATATGATGAAGCACTTTGGTGTTGAAAGGTAGTAAATGTTCACAGCTCTTTGGAAGAATAGACAAATTAGGATTACCAAAGATAGTTCCTAAGGCTTCAGAATAAGTGGTTCCAACTGATGCTTCATCCTATTGGCCTCTAAAATAACAACCTCTTTCTTTCTTCGCAATTCCTATGAGACTGCAAATTACGCTATCCGTAATGAGTATATGATATCTTAAGAGATACGTTAAGAACCTATCATTTTCATCCACATGCAAATTATTATAGAACAATCTAACAAATCTAGGATAGATAGGTTCACATATTTGAAGGATTGGTAAGATATCTAGGTTAGCAAACTATTGAATATGTTCCAAATCACATAATTCCTCTAAATCAACATATTTACCTTTATGAATATTTCTAGATTCTATAATTGAAAATTTAAGGGCATGTTGATGAGAATCAAAAAGTAGAGAGTCATAGTTTTCATCTAATATTCTCTTCCTTTTGTCCCTTGAGGATCTTCTATAAGTCATGAAGACTACAATTATAAAGATAAATAAGAGGCAAGAATACGTAATGCAAAGGGGTAATCAATTTGGTTCAGGGATTACCTTTGTAGTTTTTCCTTCTTATGATCACCAAGAGGATGTTTGAGATTAATCCTTGATTTAGCAGAAAAATGGGGATTCTTTGAGTTGCTAGATGGAGAGCAAGAGGATCAAGAGTTTTGGAGCTCTTTGGAAAGGTGTAGAGTGAGTTGGGGTCGGTTCTACCGCCAACCCTAGCTTGTTCTTTATATAGGGCAGGTTGTGGGCGGTGACACCACTAGTTGGGCGGTGCTACCGCTAGCTAGGCAGTGCCACCGCCTACAAGCAGTGAGCACTGCTTGCATTGAGGTGTAGTGCTGACATTGAGTGGTTCGTTCTTGCAAGATTATGAGGTGCACACACTCATTTATACAAACATCATAAAATCTATTCTTGTAAGAGGAGAAAATTTCGCACTATAAGTTTTGATTCATATAAAATTTGTACCATAAGTTCATGCATCATACAAAAATTCGTACGTAAACATCGTATAAGATTCATTCACATACCACAAGTTTATGATTCAAGTGAATGATCTTGTAAAATAGAATTCAATAAGAAAATCTGGAGAAAAATTTAAAGAGGAACTAATGTATTCGAGAAATTTAGCATACCAAATTCTCTTCTTATAAAATCAAATTGTTCCTCAATCAAAGGTTTTATAAAAATATCAACCAATTAATGTTTCGTGTCAATAAATTCTAAGATTACATTATGATTATTAACATGATATCATATAAAGTGATGTCTAATGTCAATATGTTTAGTTCTAGAGTACTGAATAGGATTTTTCATTAAACATATTGCACTTGTGTTATCACACTTTATAGGTATATTCTTCAGGTGAAATCTATAGTCTTCTAAAGTGTTTTTCATCTATATAACTTGTGCATAACATGCACCTGCTATAATATACTCAACTTCAGTTGTGGATAATACAACCAAATTTTACTTTTTAGAAGACCAAGAGACAAGTGCGTGTCTTAAAAATTGACATATTCTGGATGTACTTTTTCTATCCATTTGGCAGTCAGTAAAATCAGCATCAGCATAACCAAGCAATTGAAAATTTTTAGATTTTAGATACCATAATCCTAGTTTAGGAGTTCCTTTTAGGTATCTAAAAATCCTTTTAATAACTTTTAAATGAGATTGCTTAGGGTTAGATTGAAATCTAGCATAAAGTCCTATGCTAAACATGATGTCTAGTCTAGTTGTGGTGTGGTATAGTAAACTACCTATCATACCCTTATAAGCTTTTTGATCAAAGCTTTCTTCACTTTTGTCAATGTCTAACTTAGTGGAGGTACTCATAGGAGTATTGATAGCCTTTGAACTATCCATATTAAATAATTTTAGCAAGTCTAATGTATATTTTGTTTGATTAATAAAAATGTCATCATTAAATTGTTTGATTTATAAGCCTAAAAAAAAGGTTAATTCACCCATTAAACTTATTTCAAATTCTTGGTTCATACTTTTAGCAAATGATTCGCATAAAGATTCATTCGTGGAACTAAAAATAATATCATCAACATAAATTTCAACAATAAGAAAATTATAAAATTTTTAATAAATAATATGGTATCTACCTTACCTTTAAAGAAATTATTTTAGAAAAAAAATGAGCTAAGTCTCTCGTACCAAGCCCTTGGGGCTTGTTTCAATCCATAGAGAGCTTTAGTCAATTTAAACACATGATTAGGGAAATCATCATTCTTAAATTTGGAAGGTTGTTCAATATAAATAAAGCCATTAAGAAAAACACTTTTAACATCCATTTGAAATAACTTGAAATTAATACTACTAGCATAGGCAAGGAGCATCCTTATGACTTCTAATCGTGCCACAAGAGTGAAGGTTTCTTCATAATCGATACTTTCTTCTTGGTTGAAATCCTTGGCCACTAATCTAGCCTTGTTTCTAACCACGATACCAAATTCATCTTGCTTCCATACCTTATTTCTCTCAAATTGGTTCAACTCTTCTTGCATTACGATAACCTATGAATCATCTTTCAAGGTCTCGTTAATGCATTTAGGTTCAATTTGGGAGAGAAAAGTGGCGTTTGCATATAAATTCTTAAGAGAAGAATGAGTTTAAACCCCTTTTGATATGTCTCCTATGATTAGCTCTTTAGGATGAGCATCTACATGCTTTCATTCCTTGGGTAAGGATGTTTCAGAAAAAGATGCTTCCAAGTTGCTAGATGGAGAAAGTGTTTCATTTAAATTCAAAGCACCAAAATTAACATCATCATCAAAATTATTTTTCTTAACTTCAGAAACTTCATTAAAAATAACATGAATAGACTCTTCTATAACCAAGGTTCTTTTGTTAAAGATACGAAAGGCCATAGAAATAGAAGAATAACCAAGAAAAATTCCTTCATCAGATTTTACATCAAATTTTCCTAAGACATCTTTTTCATTTAAGATAAAACATTTACACCCGAAAACTTTAAAATATGAAACGTTGGGTTTTTTATTATTCCACAACTAATAAGGTGTTTTGGAAAGTAATGGTCTAACTAGAACCCTATTCATGATATAGTATGTCGTATTTACAGCTTTGGCCCAAAAATATTTGGGTAGACTATATTTGTTTAACATGGTTCTTACCATATCTTACAAGTTTCTATTTTTTTTTTCTACTACTCCATTTTGTTGAGGATTTCATGGAGTAGAGAAATTATGGTTGTATCTATTAGATTCACAAAAATCTTGGAAATCACAGTTTTAAAATTCATCATCGTGATTACTTCGAATTGATAAAATCATAAAACCCTTTTCATTTTGAACAAGTTTACAAAATTTAGAAAAATATCCAAAGCAATCACTTTTGTGTGCAAGAAGTAAGTACAAGTGTATCTACGATAATCATCCAAGATAACAAAGGCATATTTGCTACCTCCTAGGCTTGATGTAGCAATTGGTCCGAACAAGTCCATATGGATCAATTGCAATGGTCTATATGTGCTTATTTGGTTCTTTGGTTTGAAACTACCTTTTATTTATTTTCCTAATTGACATGCATCACATACATTGTCTTTAACAAACTTAATGTGAGGAATTCCTTTTACAAGTTCTTAGATAAGATTTGAGAGATTAGTTTCATACTAGCATGACCTAATCTCCTATGCCAAAGCTAAGCATCGTCATTCAAAACCAAAAAACACATTTCCAAAAAACACATTTCATTATAAAGATCATCAATGTCGATAGTATATACATTATTTTGTTTTAGGGCAATCATAGACTTGTTTTTGTGTAGTTTTTCAATAATGCAAGCATTGGACTCAAATCTAATGATGTATCCTTTATCACACAATTGACTAATGCCAAAAGGTTATGCTTTAAGCCATCAACCAACAACACATCTTTAATAAAGAAATTGGATTTGTTACCTATGGTTCCTTTGCCAATGATTTTACCCTTGTTATTGTCTCTGAAGATGATATATCCTTTGTCTAGGCTAGTAAGCTTAGAGAATTGAGATGAATCTTCGGTCATATACCTTGAGTATCCACTATCAAGGTACCATCTCTTGCTCCTAGTTTGTGACGATAAACATTTCTTAAAAAAAGGATGATTTTTAGGTACCCATTTGACCTTGGGTGCCTCATAGATCAATCTACACAACTTATCATATTGCATTGGGTCATTTGAGGTTTCTTTATGAACCCAAATCAATTTATGTGGACCATATCTCTTAAATGGACATTTGTACGCAACGTATCCAAATTTGCAATAGAAGTTGCATTTGTTTCAAGGTGAAACATGTAAGGTAGGGCCTTTAATAAAGGTGATTAGATTTCGATGAGAGCTACTCACAAATTTAATTCTACCTTTTCTATGAACGTGACCCTTATTGGCAAGGATCATGTTCAAGAACTTGCTACCAACCTCAAACTTTTCTAAGATTTCTTTGAGCAGTAACTTTTCTTTTCTAAGCGTTTCTAATCCATCACATCAAGGAGCTAAACTATCATCATACTCAATTTTTAGTCTATCAAAATCATTAACAAGAGAAGCATGCTCCTTTTTTAATAATTTATATTTTTTACTAACTACTTTACATTCATTGAATAAATCATGAAAAGCACTTAGTAATTCATCAAAAGATAAATTTGCATCCAATGAACTATTTACCTCATCTCTAATAGCCATTAGCGTATAGTGAGCAACTTGCTCGGTATTGGTTTGCTCCTCTTCTTTGGATGCACTTGAGTCGTCCCACGTTGCTTTAAGAGCCTTCTTCTTCTTTGGTTATTTCTTATTTGCTTAGGGACATTCGCTTTTGAAATGTCCTGACTTCTTGCATTCATAGCATATGACTTATTCTTTCTTAGGTACAAATTTATTTTTAGTATCATTTCTAAATTTATTCTTTTTTATGAATTTTTTGAACTTTCTTGTCAAGAGTGCCAAGTCATCATCATAGTCATCATCATTTGAATTTTCTTTCAAGTGGTTTTCTTGAGTTCTTAGTGTCATATCCTTCCTGTTCTTTGGAAGATTGTTCTCAAGCTCCTCATGAGCATTACAAGTCATCTCATAAGTCATTAGTGACTCGATTAGTTCTTCGAGAGTAAAGTTATTTAAATCCTTAGCCTCTTGAATGACCGTTACTTTAGGGTCCCAACTCTTTGGAAGGGATCTCAAGATTTTATTAATAAGTTTAAAATCTGAGAAACTTTTGCCAAGTTCTTTTAGACCATTGACGACATCCGTAAATCTAGTGTACATGTCTCCAATGGTCTCACATGGTTTCATCCGAAATAATTCATAAATATAGACTAAAAGATTAATTTTCAACTCCTTTACTTTACTAGTGCCTTCATGAGTAACTTCGAGTGTGTGCCAAATATCAAAAGATATTTCACAAATAGACACTCGATTGAACTCGTTTTTATCTAAAGTACAAAACAAGGCATTCATAGCTTTAGCATTTAAGGCGAAAGTCTTCTTCTCCAACTCATTCCAATCGCTCATTAGAAGAGAAGACTTTTAAAAACCATTTTCGATAATGTTCCATAACTCAAAAATCCATAGAAATCAGAAAAATCCTCATTCTAGTCTTCCAATATGTGTAATCTGTTCCATTAAACATGGGCAAATATGTAATTGAGTGACCCTCTTGGTTGCCGACAAATGTCATTTCTCTTGGGTTTTAAATCAAATGAGAGTGACCTTGCTCTGATACCAATTGTTAGGATCAAGAGCGGCACTAAGAAGGGGGGGGGGGGGAGTGAATTAGTGCAGCAAAAAACTCGTTGATTTTAAAAAATATTCATTTCAATTAAATCCATTTTGGAAAAATATTAGACTTGAAAGAGCTCGTAAGAGTGTAAAGAGCAAATTAAGGAAGTTTGCAGTAATATAAATTGCTCAAGTAAAATGTAAACTAGAATTTAGAGTGATTCGGTTGTTGTGACCTACATCCACTTCTAATTCCTCCTCTGTTGAGGTCATCGGTGTCCACTAATAGTCTTTCTTCAATAGGCAAAGACCAACCACATTTTACAGCTCTTTCTTCTTTTACCGGGTTTAGGAGATAACCCTTACAAGCCTCACTCCTCTTTCTTGAATGGTTACAAAGCTAAGAGAGGGAGGAGGAGGACTCTTCTCACTTTTACAACATTTTTAACACCCCAAACACTTCGAATTTTTCAAACTTTCGATTGCACTTTATTACCCTTTCATGTAGAAAAGGGTGGGGTATTTATAAGCTCCAATGACTTTTGAATTAGAGCAAAAAAGTGTCACTTCCCCAGATTTCAAGTACTGACGGTACCACCGCCATTATTGGGTGGTACTACTACCTGCATACTGACATTAGGTGGTACCACTGCTCAGTCTAGGCAGTACGATCGCCTAACAGAGCTCGGAGACCGAGCTCTGGCGGTACCATCGCTTGATAAAAGCGATACCATCGCTTGACAAGGGTGGTACCACCGCATAACACCATTAACTGTCGGCGGTACCGTTGCCCAGAACACTTGGGAGACCGAGTCCCAAGCAGTACCACCGTTGGCCGTGATTTCAGGTGCTGAATGGGCTATTCAATCTGGCCCAATTCAGCCCTGTTAAGGGCCCAATTCGCCCCTAACTGAGTTAGTGGGATCACCTCCCAATCCTAACTCAATTAATGTTCTAACTACGATTAAGGCAATCAATTAGTCCGGTATGTCAATTTTTCTCTCGGCGATCCTCCGGCGAACTTCTCGGCAAGTCTTTTGGCGAACTCCCGACGAACTCTTGGTGATCTTCCGATGAACTATCGGCAATCTTCCGACGAACTCTCGACGATCTTCTGACGAACTCTCGGTGATCTTTTGGTGATCTTCAGACGAGCTTTTGGTGAGCTCCCTGTACATCATCCGAATCTTCGACTCTGGCCCATCATCTGCTTTATGCCTTACCACTATCGTAGTTAATCCTACACATTTATCTCAACACATAGATTAGGTTAAACAATTTACTAATTGATTTCATTATCAAAATCCGAGATTCAACAAGAACTACATATAAGAAGCAAGATCTATCGAGAAAAGGTTTGAGAATTACCCTTGTAGTGATCTCTTGAAAAGTTGAGATTGATCCTTAGATTTGAAGAAGAGAAGGGTTTTCTTGGGTTTCTAGAGGAAGAGTAAGGAGAATGACTGTTGGGAAATCTTGGGGGTGACATCACATACGTAGCGGAAGAACAAGAAAACAAAATCCGCTATTCCCAAAGAGATGTTCATTATTGTGCGAAGATTGGTATGCAAAAAATCCGCAAAACAAACTACATATAGAATAGATTGTTAC